>JARQOC010000007.1:46237145-46491090 GCA_033576535.1 Allobates femoralis
AATACAGCGGCCCCCATGGGTAAGTATCCAGCAGGCCCCCAGGGGGTACCCAGCAGCCCCCTGGGGTACCCAGCAGCCCCCAAATGCTGGCACTCACCCCCCTTCCTGCTTATCTTACCATCCCGGTCTTCTGCTCAGCGCCGCTCCTCGGTGCTCTGTTCTTCATGCTCCGTCCTCGCTGCATCCGGGATCTCCGGCCGTCGCACGATGACGTCATCCCCGGATGTAGCTGGATGGGAAGATGAAGAACAGAGCACCGAGGAGCGGCGCTGAGCAGAAGACCGGGATGGTAATATAAGCAGCGGGGGGGGCCCTTACAAGGGGGGGGGGCGAGTGCCAGCATTTAGGGGCATATATGAACTGCTTCCCCCTGCCGCTGATTGACAGGGGAAGCAGTGCATATATAATGAGCGGCCCCACGTGACGGGGCCGCTCATACAGCAGCCTCCCCCCGCCTCCTGCAGCCTTTACAGCCCCGGACACAAAGCCCAGAGCATCACATACCGTATTGACCCGTGTATAAGCCGAGGGGGAGACTTTTCAGCCCAAATTTTGGGCTGAAAAACTCGGCTTATACACGAGTATATACGGTAGATTGATAAAGTTATAGAGAAGAATTTGGATCTATGATTTCCCTTTAATTAAGTCCATTATACCTACCTAATTTTTTTTTATTTCTGAATGTGCAGTAGAGCAAATAGTTTTATAGAGAGAGGTACATCGTTAATAAATTCATGCTGTAGGCTGAAGTGGTCACTGATTGCATTAATAAAAAAATGTACTGATCAAAATATTTTGATAATTTTTGAGAGATGTATATTATAAGTAATACCCATAAAAGAGTAATTATTTGGGATACATCACACACTTGTTCTTACAGAGAAGAAGAAAGAATAAAGATTGCAGATTTATTCATGTCATTCATTGCTTCTAAGTGCGCACATGCCGATAAGGCCTAGAGTATAGAACAAGGAGGAAGAGTATGAGTTTCACAGACAAAACAAACTTTACCTGAAATGAGAATCCTGGTGATGTGTCATAACTATAATAACTTTACCCCCTGCGGAGTGCTGAACATACTCTGCCAGGCGGCACCCACCAGTGGGAAAACAGTTAAATTTGTTCTCCTCCCCTCACTCTCCTCCTGGTTTTGCAGGGGGGAACATACGTTGATGACAGCTTGCTCTGAGCCTGCGTTGGCGAAATAAGCCTTTACTTTGATATTATTTTGGATAATCGAGATATTTTTACGTCATTCGTCTCAGGAGATAAAAGGGACAGAGAAGTGGGCCAGGTCCTGTGTAATAAAAGAGGCTTATTTGTTACAAGCTTTTAAACCTGCATAGTTTTAATACAAGATTTAATCTAAAGCATTTACACAGGGTGTAACCTCAATATTGCAAGGGCAAATATTAACACAAAGATACAGAAATCCTATAACTAAATCAAAAGGAACACTATTTTTTTTTTACAAGAAATTACGGTAACTCCCATACTTTATTGCAGTATTTCGGGAGCTACAAGCTGCTCTCGGACCACCTGCAAGTGGTTTTCCAGCTCCAGAGGGAGAACTGTTAGTCTAGTGTTTCTATACTCTGGCACTTAGCTGAACCCTTTTTGCTGCCAGTTATGACAAGGGAAAAATACATTTCACTAGGTCATATTTTAACATGAGTTTTCACTTGTAATGGCTAAGCACCATGTATCATTTAAAAAGTGGCTCACAAGCTACACAAAGATTTACGACTCGCCCCGGGTGGGGACCGTGGGGTACTCAGAATCGGGCCCTCTCGTCGTCGTCTTCTGGGCTGCGGGATGTCACGGTGGCGTGACCCGGTCCGTGATCCCCTCGTTGGGCGATCAGTTAAAAAGGGGAAATTGAAAAATGGATGAAAGAAAAAAACATAAGAATAAAAATAAAAGAGTGGCAAAGGGAGATTAGGGGGATAAATAAGTGGCTCAGGAATTGGTGTAGGAAGGAGGGGTTTGGGTTCCTGGAGAACTGGGCCGACTTCTCTGTTGGCTACAGGTTCTATGCTAGGGACGGGCTGCACCTCAATGGGGAAAGTGCAGCTGTGCTGGGGGAGAAAATGGCTAGAAGGTTGGAGGAGTGTTTAAACTAGGGATTGGGGGGGAGGGTATTCATTGTATAGGAGGGGAAGATAGTGTAAACAGTAACCTGGGCACAAGTTATAAAATTGGGGGTGGCATGGGGGGTGGGGTTAGAACAGTCAATCTAGTAGGAAGGAATAGAGGTAAAGAGAGATGCATAAAGTGCATGTTCACTAATGCCAGAAGCCTCACCAACAAAATGGAGGAATTAGAATTGATTTTGTTGGAAAATAATTATGACATGGTGGGGATTTCGGAGACTTGGCTGGACGAGAGCCATGACTGGGCTGTTAATTTACAGGGCTATTGTCTGTTCAGAAATGACCGTACAAATAGGCGAGGAGGAGGTGTATGTTTATACGTAAAATCATCCTTAAAACCCATCCTGCGTGATAATATAGGTGAATCTAATGAAAATGTAGAGTCCTTGTGGGTGGAGATAAGGGGAGGGGGAAAAATAATAAATTACTGATAGGGGTTTGTTATAAGTCCCCAACAATAATGGAAGTGGAGGAGAATATCCTCATAAAGCAAATAGATGAAGCAGCGACTCAGGGAGAAGTCATTATTATGGGGGACTTCAACTACCCTGAAATACATTGGGGATCAGAAACCTGCAGTTCCAGCAAAGGTAATAAGTTTTTGAAAACTATGAGAGACAATTACCTTTCACAACTGGTTCAGGACCCAACAAGAAGGGGGGCACTGCTGGACCTAATATTAACCAACAGGCCGGACCGCATATCAAATATACGGGTGGGAGGTCACTTGGGTAATAGTGATCATAACTTAATAAGCTTTCAAGTATCCTTTACTAAGACGTGTAGTAGAGGGGCTACAAGGACACTAAACTTCAGGAAGGCAAATTTCCAACGGTTGAGAGATGATCTTAGTGCAATAAACTGGGACGATGTCCTGAGACATAAAAGTACACAACACAAATGGGAGATGTTTATTAGCATCCTGAATAGGACCTGTGCACAATATATACCCTATGGGAATAAGCATGCTAGAAATAGGAGGAAACCACTATGGCTAAATAAAGCGGTAAGAAGTGCAATATGTGACAAAAAGAAAGCATTTAGGGAATTAAAGCAAGTAGGTAGTGATGAAGCATTAAATAAATACAGAAAATTAAATAACATTTGTAAAAAGCAAATCAAGGCAGCAAAGATTGAGACAGAGAGACTCATTGCCAGAGAAAGTAAAAAGAATCCCAAAATATTTTTTAACTACATAAATAGTAAGAAACTAAAAAATGATGGTGTTGGCCCCTTTAAAAATAGTCTGGGTGAAATGGTGGATGAGGATGAGGAAAAAGCCAATATGCTAAATGACTTTTTTTCAACAGTATTTACACAAGAAAATCCCATGACAGACAATATGATCAGTGATAACTAAAAGTCTCAATTAAATGTCACCTGCTTAACCCAAGAGGAAGTACGGCATCGTCTAAAAATCACTAAAATTGACAAATCCCCGGGCCCGGATGGGATACACCCCAGAGTGCTGCAGGAATTAAGTACTGTCATAGATAGACCATTATTTTTAATATTTAAAGATTCCATAATAACAGGGTCTGTACCACAGGACTGGCGTATAGCAAATGTGGTGCCAATATTCAAAAAGGGGACAAAAACTGAACTTGGAAATTATAGGCCAGTAAGCTTAACCTCTACTGTGGGTAAAATCCTCGAGGGTTTTCTAAGAGATGCTATACGGGAGTATCTGAAGAAAAATAACCTCATGACCCATTATCAACATGGTTTTACGAGGGACCGTTCCTGTCAAACTAATCTGATAAGCTTCTATGAAGAAGTAAGTTCTGGACTGGACAAAGGAAATGCAGTGGATGTGATGTATATGGACTTTTCAAAAGCTTTTGATACGGTGCCACACAAAAGGTTGATACATAAAATGAGGGCAATGGGGATAGGGGAAAATATGTGTAAGTGGGTTAAGAACTGGCTTAGTGATAGGAAACAAAGAGTGGTTATTAATGAAACACACTCAGAATGGGTCACAGTTAACAGTGGGGTACCACAGGGGTCAGTGTTGGGCCCGCTTCTATTTAATATATTTATTAATTACCTTGTAGGGGGCATACAGAGTAGAATCTCAATATTTGCAGATGACACTAAACTCTGCAGGGTAATCCATACAGAGGAGGACAATTTTATATTACAGGAGGATTTATGTAAACTAGAAGCTTGGGCTGCTAAATGGCAAATGCGCTTTAATGGGGATAAATGTAAAGTTATGCACTTGGGCAGAGGAAACAAAAGGTATAATTATGTGCTTAATTGTAAAACACTAGGCAAAACTGTCACTGAAAAAGACCTGGGTGTATGGGTAGATGACAAACTCACATTTAGTGGCCAGTGTCAGGCAGCTGCTGCAAAGGCAAATGAAATAATGGGATGCATTAAAAGAGGCATAGATGCTCATGAGGAGAACATAATTTTACCTCTATACAAGTCACTAGTGCGACCACACTTAGAATACTGTGTACAATTCTGGTCTCCGGTGTATAAGAAAGACATAGCTGAACTAGAGCGGGTCCAGAGAAGAGTGACAAAAGTCATTAGAGGACTAAGGGGTCTGCAATACCAAGACAGGTTATTAAACTTGGGGTTATTTAGCTTGGAAAAACGAAGGCTTAGGGGTGATCTTATAATAATGTATAAATATATGAGGGGACAGTACAGAGACCTTTCTAATGATCTCTTTACTCTTAGGCCTGAGACTGGGACAAGGGGGCATCCTCTACGTCTGGAGGAAAGAAGGTTTAATCATAATCACAGACGCGGATTCTTTACTGTAAGAGCAGTGAGATTATGGAACTCTCTGCCACATGCTGTTGTAATGAGTGAGTCACTACTAACATTTAAGAAGGGCCTGGATGCCTTTCTTGAAAACTATAATATTATCAGTTATACATACTAGATTCTTTGATTGGGCGTTGATCCAGGGAATTAGTCTGATTGCCGTATCTGGAGTCAGGAAGGAATTTTTTCCCCCAATGTGGAGCTTAGTGTTGCCACATGGGGGTTTTTTGCCTTCCTCTGTATCAACATGTTAGGCTATGGGTTGAACTAGATGGACTTAAAGTCTTCCTTCAACCTTAAAAACTATGTTACTATGTTACTATGTTGTGATGCCACCCATAGAATACGGCCGGTATAGCCGCTGCTGCAGTCAGGACCTCTAGGGATGATGGGAGTAGCAGCTATGATGGTTTAGCTCTCAACAGGAGCGGGTCCCCAGGGCAACCGTTAAGTCTATGGAAGTAATAAATTCGTTGGGGGTGCAGGCCTGCTAGCGGGGTCGGGCTGGCTGTGAGGCAAAGATCAGAGTCACTCTCAGGCAGGTGACTGCTGCTGGCTCAGCGATTCAGTCTACCTCTCCTCAGGCGCAGAAATAACAGTCTCACACAATGCTGAGCTTCAACCTGGTTTTTTTGCTTTCACGGCAGATGTTCAAGTTACAAGACAGTGAAGTGGTGGCTCTAGTAGTTTCTTAGCAGCCAGGATGGCTCGTCCAGATCACCCCCTTTTGTGTTCCTTTCCATGGGCTTCTCTTCCTTACACTTCTGCATACAAAGCTACGATCCAGCAGCCACGGGCCTTTTTGGGAGACCTGCCTGGTTCCCTGGCCCTAGTATGGCGGCCTTCTCTTCACTGCGCCGGGGTTTGGTCATGGGACATAAAGACCCCTCAACCATCCGGTATTGTGGTTGGAGTGTGGAATGTCCTGGCCACCTCAGAGTCGGCACCTTGGTTTCTGCCCAGTCCTTCAGATTTCCCACTAATTTGGGTACACAGATGGATTGCTCACTATCTGTGCCCCTAGGACTCCTTCCTTCTCTCTACGGTCTGCAGCCCATGACCCAGAACAACCTCATGGTGGTACAGGCCGCCGGGGCAATGTCCTTTCAGTCCCGTGTAATGTGGTATTCTTCCTCTCCGTCTGACTGAACTTAACCCCTGGACTAGACTAAACTGACTGCTCTGAACTGCTCAACTTCCTGTGGCGTTTTCTGGATTTGTTTCCCTCCTTCCTGACTGTTTCCGGTCTAACTTTCCCACCCTCCACTTGTTTCCTCCCGCCATCCCGTTACTGGGCCTAGAGTCCCTACTCTTGGGATCAGAGTGTGTTGGGTGTGTGCTTGGGTGACTGGACTTACTAATCCTGGTTGCTGCGCCTTCTAGTGGCGACCGGTCCACAGGGGCGCCACATTTACATCTATCTTTTAAGGGAAAGAAATAAAGGTATAGGGAAGATGACATTATTTTTAAATCTCTCATTCATGTTAATTGTTTTCACAATTTGCTTCCAAGAATTGAATGGCACACGGCCAGTCAGGTCTATGGGTCTGTGAAGAAAATCAGACCGCACTCGGATGAGATCTGAGTGTGGTCCAATTGTCACGGATTGTCAGTATGGAGAAGATGGAGAAACCTTTGTTTACATTTCTCCTTGTAGGAGGAATTTCAATGACACTCATACTGCACTCTGGTCACAATAGTCGGTCCGCTTTTCTCATACGTGAAAAAATGAGCCCTCAAGCTCATACAATTGTGTGTGGATTTACAGTGTTATGAGAAAGCATTTGCCCCTTCCTGATTTCTTATTCTTTTGCATGTTTTTCACACTTAAATGTTTCAGATCTACAAACAAATCTAGATATTATACATAGATAACACAAGTAAACACAAAATGCAGTTTATAAATGAAAATCTTTATTATTAAAGGAAAAAGAAATCCAAACCTTCAGGGCCCTGTGTAATTGCCCCTAAACCTAATAATTGGTTGGGCTGCCCTTAGCAGCAACAACTGTAATCAAGCATTTTTAATAACTGGCAATGATGGTCGAACATGCAGACATTCAGGTTGACAGTATCCTGCCACACCTCTTCTCAATCAATAAATCATTTAAATAGGACCTATCTGACAAAGTGAAGAAGACCACAAGTTCCTCAAATGCTAGATGTCATGCAAAAGAATAAGAAATCTGTAAGGGACAAACACTTTTTCACACCACTGTATGTCCAATCATGGATTGCAGTGCCCAGACAGGTTGCAGGTCTCCTGAACCAAATGTCACAGCCTCATAGAAATATAGGCAGCTGTCATGCTCGGGTTGGTGAGAGCCGCAGCCAGTCCATACGTTAGCGGTCCATTAAGGAAAAATATAATGAAATGTCAAGTACGGTATATCTTTAGAAAAGACAACATTGAAATTACTTCAAATGTATCGCTCAGATTAGGGTGTGTTCACAGTCAAAATAAGTTAATTGCAGCAATTTTTGCATACTGTTTAAAAAAAAATTGAAAACAAAACACTTTTTGATGTAAATGAAACCTAATTAAGGCCCCTTTCACATCAGCGGTAAGCGCTGATCGCGGCAGTTGCGGTGAAAAAACGCAACTGCGCGGTTACCGCATAACGGCCACACTTACGGTTCTCCTGCGGCAAGCCCCATGCAATGTCTATGGGGCTTGCGGCTGGTGTGGCAGGTGCGGTATAGTTGCGGCTTTGGCACTTGCGGCAGATGTGGCTGCAAAAAAAACGCGGTCAGCCGCGGTTTTTTTTGCGGCCGCATCTGCTGCAAGTGCCGAAACTGCACTTGCCGCACACTTACCGCAAGCAACATAGACATTGCATGGGGCTTGCCGCAGGTGAACCGCAAGTGCAGCCGTTATGCGGTAACCGCAGCAGATGCATTTTTTCACCGCAACTGCTGCGAACAGCGATTACCGCTGATGTGAAAGGGGCCTAAGACGAAAGTACCTTAAAAATTTGATAATTTAAATCAATTTAAGCTTGTGGACAAAACTTATAAAAGAATACATGATTATAATAATTGCCCCCCTACCAAAAGAGCTATAATATTACAAAAAATAAACCTTATTAACCAAAGTGACTCTATAATTAAAAACATGGCCAAAGTGAAAACAAGTAGAGGGGTAAGCAGGCCAAAATGTAGAAATATACAGAGTATTGCAATACAAATAATGTATATTAATTAAAAAGTACTAATAATAAATATGTCAATATTTCCATAACTACGGTAATTGATGCAACAACATATACATTAAGTAAGTTTGAGTAATACATAAGAAATAATTAAAATGTAATATTTCCCAGAGAGTAGGAAAAATTAATAAATAACATTACTTATCATATAAAATGTCAAGTGCCGCAGGTCTAGTGGTGTTCAAAGTGAGGAAATGCAACTTAAGCTAAAGTGGGATAGCAGAACATCAAGGTAGCACATGCTAACTAGTGATGAGCGAGTACTAAAATGCTCGGGTGCTCGAAGCTTGGGCCGAGCATCCCAAGATACTCGTGTACTCGACCCGAGCACCGAGCCCAATGTTATCCTATGGGAGACCTGAGCATTTTTATGAAATGACTGCCGGCAGCATGTAGAAACCCTAAAAATGTCACAAAAGTCTCAGAAGAGTGCTCAAATGACATGGCAACACCATGGGGAAGACCCCTGTAAGCATTTCTCACTCAAAAGTCACAGCTGTGAACAATCTTGTCCGAGTTTCATGCCAATTTTACGGAGTCACCAGAAAACCTTCCAAAATGGTGGAAATGTTAAGGGCACATACCCAATAGTGAGATACAGCTGGTGTATGTAACTTTTTGTGATTACATGAAAGATTTCACATGAAAACATTGTGCGGCACTCCGATGTCCCTGAGAAGCGACGTACATGAAGCCCTGATTTGACATAATGTGCCCATTTTGAGGAAGTGGGTCTATTGTTGTTCTGTTCCCACTTAAAGGCGATAAAGGCACGCTGGTTGTATAATGGGGTGAGAGTTCTTTCTTACCTTTGTACTTCCAATAAGAGGGGCAGACAGGACCCGGAGCAGCGTCTCAGATAAGCGTACACACGTTAGGATGAAAACAATGCTGGTTTATTCCATAGATGAATGATCCAAAACATGGCATTGAAATCTTGTATGAAGCTTGTCTCTGCAGTCACTACTTGTGGGTCAAAAACTTTGCTTCTCCAGCTCTATGAAGATCGAACTCTCTCCAGTAGAAAATGTCTCCTAATGACTGGGCAAAACAGGAAGAGACAAACAGCACGTGCAGGAACCACACCCCCATAGGCTGGACAAGGAAAGGCAGAAAGAATTGAAAGGTCTGGCCAGCAGGTGGCAGCAGAGACAAGCATCAATATAACAGTTTAGACTATAAAACAGGATTGAAACAGCACACTCCCCGTCTGGAATTCACTTTGGGGATTCCACTATTAGTCCATAACAATACCTAAAATGAAGGGCATGTTAAATACAACAATTCAAATTCAAAAAACCAAAAATGAGCAGAAAAACGGCTAAAGTTCAGGTCCGGAAGCGTTCATCCCGTAGTGGCGCTCTCTGCGGGCAACAGCAGAATGAGTTCGTGGATCGGCCTTGCAAAGGTCTTCGTCTCACCTTTCCTGAAGACCCTTAGCTCCACCTTCCGCACATTGCCGTCCTGGCTAGGTAGTGTCTTAGTAACAAGTCCCAGAGGCCAGTCAGTTCTTTGAGTGGTCTGATCTTTCATAAGGACCAGGTCTCCTTCCTTGATATTTGGCTTGGGATGTCGCCACTTCCTTCTTCCTTGAAGAACGGTGAGGTATTCCTTTCTCCATCGATTCCAGAAGTAGTCGACCAAATATTGGACTCGTTTCCAGTGTCTTTGGTAGGTGTTGGCGTGAGTGAAGTCTCCGCTGGGAATTACGGCGTTGTCAATTTTTTGAGTAAGAAGGATAGTGGGAGTCAGCATGGTTGGTACCTCTGGATCCATTGTCACCGGCACGAGGGGTCTCGAATTGATGATGGCTGAGACTTCGGCTGAAAGAGTGACTAGAGTCTCGTGCGTGAGTCTTGAGGAGTTAACGTCCTTTAGCATGGAGTTCAGGATGTTGCGTGAGATCCCGATCATCCTCTCCCAGGAGCCTCCCATGTGAGAACTGTGAGGAGAATTGAAGATCCAGGTGCAACCCTTGTCTGCTAGCTGGTCTTGGATTGGCTTGGTGTCGATGTTCAGCTCTCTACATGCACCGACGAAGTTGCTGCCACGGTCGGACCTCAGCTGCTTTACTGGTCCTCTAATGGCAAAGAACCTCCTTAAGGCATTGATCAGGCAGGAAGTATCCATGGATTCTAACACCTCAATGTGAACGGCTCGAACACTCATGCAGGTGAATAGCACAGCCCACCGCTTATTGTCTGCTCGGCTGCTACGCGTTCTGCGTGAGGATACCATCCATGGTCCGAACACGTCTAGGCCCACGTAGGTGAAAGGTGGTTCCGTAGAAAGTCTGTCTGCAGGCAGATCAGCCATTTGTTGGCACAGTTGCCTTCCTCTCGTTTTGCGACAATGCACACAATCATGGAGTATTTGTGCTACACGTCTCTTCATTCCAATGATCCAAAGGCCTGCCGACCGTACGGCGCCCTCTGTGATCTGCCTGCCTTGGTGTTCAGTCCTTTCATGGTGATGTCGGATCAGCAAGACTGTAACGTGGTGTTTGTTGGGAATGATGAGAGGATTTTGTTCTGCGACTCCGAAACGAGCCTGATTTAAACGACCGCCGACTCTAAGTAAGTCAAAACTGTCCATAATCGGGTTTAGATTGGCGAGAGGGCTTCTTAGTGGAATCTGCTGTTTGTTGTGTAAACAGTTCCATTCGGTGGCGAATTCGCTCTGTTGGAGGTGGCGTATTATGAGGGACTCACCATGGGAGATGTCCTCAGCAGAAAGGGGTTTGTGGCACACATGCCAGCGATGACAGTCTCTGTTTTTTAGGTCTGTACGATAGCATCTGGCGATGTGCACTAACCTGGCGACAGTCCGGACGAGTCTTGTCCAGCTGGAGAAACGTTCAAAACGTTGGCAGCCGAGGTTGGAAGCTTCCTCTGCACTGGTGGCCAGGGTGTTGACTTCAGTTCGGACGTCTGGATCGTTATCTGGATCTAGGATGCTGAAGTTTTCCTGGACACCTTCCTCCGACTGTCTCAGCAGGAACTCTGGACCTTGGGTC
The DNA here is from genome assembly GCA_033576535.1 of Allobates femoralis. Lineage (NCBI taxonomy): Eukaryota > Metazoa > Chordata > Amphibia > Anura > Aromobatidae > Allobates > Allobates femoralis. The sequence continues at coordinate 46,248,314 of JARQOC010000007.1, forward strand.
CTTTTGAGCAAATCAATGGCTGCTTCCTCGGTGGGTAATGATTTGAGCCCGTCATCTACGTAAAAGTCTTTTTCAACAAAGTCTCTTGTGTCTGTGCCATACTCGGACTCTCCCTCTGACGCGGTTCTTCGGAGACCATAGGTTGCGTGAAAGACTGATCTTCCTAAGTTGTCGGTACGCAGGGAAGAAGCGACGTCGGGTAGCTGTATTGAGTCTGGGGGCTTCTTCACTTCATGGTGATGAGGACATGGTCTTAGGCAGGTTGTGCACCCATCTCCGTGCACGTAGGTCCTGAAGGAGTCGATTTCTGATCGATCAACACACACATTTCCTATGACTACCCATCCCAAGTCCAATCTCTGGGCGTATGGTGCATAGTCAGGTCCGTTGCACTGTTGTCGCACCTTGTGTACCCTCAGGTTGTCTCTGCCGAGCAGGAGTAGAATCTCCGCGTTGTTGTCTATAGGTGGGATAACGCTCGCGAGGTGTTTCAGGTGTGGTTGATGAAGTGCAGCTTCTGGGGTAGGAATTTCACTCCTGTGGCTGGGTATTTGTTCACATTCAACGAGCGTTGGTAGAGGTATTTCAGTCTTCCCGTTGATAGGAGACGCAATGAATCCCCGGGCTCTTCTGCCGTTAGTCTCTATGCGGCCTGAGCAGGTGTTCAAGGAGTAGGGTTCTGATGGTCCACTAATTCCGAAGGCTTCAAAGAATTTGGTTCCTGCCAGGGACCGGTTGCTTTGGTCGTCTATGATGGCATACACCTTCATTGCCTTTTCTGGGCGTCCCTCGGGATAAACCTTGATGAGGCATATTCGGGCACAACATTTCTCCATTCGGCCCTCTCCACATACCTCCGAGCATGGGCAGGAAACAGTTGTGGCGTTGTCAGTCTGATTCTGTGGCTCCCCGCCATGACTTGGAGCGGGAGCGTGTGGTGACTGTAGCCGGTGTGTCTCTAGCTAGCCGAGTAGGATGCATGGCTGAAATGTGCTTTTCGCTGTGGCACTCCCCACACTTGACTGTGGATTTACAGTCCTTGGCCATGTGCTCAAGTGATGCGCAGCATTTGAAGCAAATCCCAAGCTCAGTGAGGATCTTCTTGCGCTCCTGTAAGGTTTTGGATCTAAATCCCTTGCACTTGGTCAGTAAGTGTGGTTTTTTATGGATGGGACATTCACGATTGAAAGACTTATCTCGAGGTGAGACAGTGTTCTGTTCGTCTGTGGGCATTGCGGGTGATGGTAGTTCGGTCTTTCTAACACTCACAGCTGTCATAGTGTCATAGGTTTTTGTATAGCACTTTCATACCTTGATGCTGGAGTTGCTGCAGCTGCCGAAGTGTTGGATACTAGGAAGTCGAGGCTGGGGTCATTCCTCATCTGGGCCTGCTCGTCAATGAATCTGCAGAAGTGGATAAATGGGGGAAAGGTGACGTCGTTCACTCTTTTGTACCTTGAGACTGACGTTGCCCATTTCTCCTGTAGACTGTATGGCAGCTTCACCACGATTGGGTTTACTCCATGGGCTGAATCCAGATAGCACAGCCCGGACAGACGAGGGTCTCTTTTGGCGAGCTCCAGCTCCATGAGCAGATCACTTAGGTCTTGGAGCTTGTGGACTTCTTTAAGGTTGATCTTTGGGAAATCCTGCAGTCTCTTGAATAGGGCTTTCTCTATTGCTTCCGCGCTGCCAAAGGTGCGTTCCAGCCTTTGCCATGCGGCGGCGAGACCTGCTTCTGCTTGTCCTACATAGACGGTTCTGAGGCTCTTGATACGGCTTGAAGAGCTTGGGCCCAACCACTTGATCAGGAGGTCGAGTTCCTGTTCTTCGGTTAGGTTGAGATTGGCGATGGCTGCCTTGAAGGTTGCTTTCCAGGCCCTGTAGTTCTCTGCACGATCATCAAAATTCACAAGACTAGTACTGATTAGCTCTCTGCTCACCATGAACCTGGCAAACTCTGACATGTCCGACTTCTCACCACTTGTTGCCACGACGACTCGTGATGCCCCTGGGGCGTATGGACCGCCTGGCGTGAATGGATGAGCTGTTTCCGGGTAGAATGATGCTGCTGCAGGGTTGAGCTGTGGTTTAGCCCTTGAAGAATCTGACGAATACCGCTTGAGCTGTGAAGGTGGGCCAGGAAACGCTGGGTTGCCATCTTGTGGTGGTGACTGTGTTTGAGAGGGTATCTCTCGGCGACTGTCGTTAATTAGCTCGGGCGCCTTCGAGGGTACTGGCACCTTTAGAAGTATGTTGGGGGTTTTGGTGTCGTTGACTTGGACGGTACTGTAAACCAGGGTCGCTACAGGTACCCGGTTTAGCACATAGTCTCTGGTGCGATCGACTGGATCATCCGTTTCCAGTGGTGGCGAGTTAGCTGGATCAAGACCTTGGATCAATGCCTGCTCGAGTAGTCTTACTTTAGCTAGCGCAACCTCCTCTTCCATCTGTGACCGAAGGATCTGTATTCGAGCCTCCGCTTCTGCTTCGGTCCTTTTTGCTTCCATCTCCGCTTCCGCCCTTTTAGCCTCTGCTTCTGCCCTTTTTGCTTCCATCTCCGCTTCTGCCCTTGCTTCTGCCCTTTTTGCTTCCACTTCTGCTTCTGCCCTTTTTGCCTCTGCTCTTGCTTCTGTCCTTTTTTCTTCTGCTTCTCTCTCAGTGAAAGAACGTCTCACCCTGGATTCCTCTGCTATTATGCGGGCCTCTAGTATCCTGTCGGTCATGGTTGAACTTCTTGAGGATGATGACCTGGATGCCCGAGAGGAACGTTTAGATGAGGTCGATCGGTGTGATCTGGTTTCTTGCAGGTGAGAGATACGGTGTTCGGCCTTGTTTATGGCGTGTCGGACCTTGGCATCTCTCCCTTTGTCCGTCTCTAGCGCCTTACTGAGGTCTGAAAGGGATTCATCAGAATTAAAGTCTTATAGAAGGGCAATGTACCTTGTTGACAGTCTCTTGTATCCTTCATGGGCGGCGTTCAGCCGTTCCATAACAGACTGTAAGCTTGCGGCGTCGCCTGACGAGGGTTCGAGTCTCGACATGTAAGAGGCGACGCGTTCCCACTGTTCTTCCAGGCGTTCACTTAGCTCATCTTTCATAGCGTGATAGTTTTCAATTGCCTTTACCGTTGGTTTGTAAGAACGTTTTGGTCGGGTAACTTGGTCTGCTTGAGACGTGGGGTCTGCCTCCTGGGCTTCATCGTGGACGGTATCAGGTTGTATTTGCTCTGTTTCAGCAGTATGAGCCTGTCCGAGGTCCTTTTCGGCCATTTTGAATAAAGGTGTACTGTAGTATTTTCCTTTGCCAGGGCAGTCCAAAATTGGGAGGTTCAACAATGACCCATGCATACAGACATACATGAGGGCCTGTAAACCTCAAGTGGGTGTATTGTAGTATAGCCCTTTGGCAGGGCAGTCCAAAATTGGGAGGTTCAACAATGACCCATGCATACAGACATACATGAGGGCCTGTAAACCTCAAGTGGGTGTACTGTAGTATAGCCCTTTGGCAGGGCAGCCAAAAATTGGGAGGTTCAACAATGACCCATGCATACAGACATGCATGAGGGCCTGTAAACCTGAAGTGGGTGTATTGTAGTATAGCCCTTTGGCAGGGCAGCCAAAAATTGGGAGGCTCCACATTGTCCCTGGATAGAGACGTGCTGGAGGGCCTGTAAACCTGAAGTGGGTGTATTGTAGTATAGCCCTTTGGCAGGGCAGCCAAAAACTGGGAGGCTCCACATTGTCCCTGGATAGAGGCGTGCAGGAGGACCTGTAAACCGCAAGTGGGTGTATTGTAGTATAGCCATTTGGCAGGGCAGCCAAAAATTGGGATGTTCAACAATGACCCATGCATACAGACATGCATGAGGGCCTGTAAACCTCAAGTGGGTGTATTGTAGTATAGCCCTTTGGCAGGGCAGCCAAAAATTGGGAGGTTCAACAATGACCCATGCATACAGAAATGCATGAGGGCATGTAAACCTCAAGTGGGTGTATTGTAGTATAGCCCTTTGGCAGGGCAGCCAAAAATTGGGAGGTTCAACAATGACCCATGCATACAGACATGCATGAGGGCCTGTAAACCTCAAGTGGGTGTATTGTAGTATAGCCCTTTGGCAGGGCAGCCAAAAATTGGGAGGCTCCACATTGTCCCTGGATAGAGACGTGCAGGAGGGCCTGTAAACCTGAAGTGGGTGTATTGTAGTATAGCCCTTTGGCAGGGCAGCCAAAAATTGGGAGGCTCCACATTGTCCCTGGACAGAGACGTGCAGGAGGGCCTGTAAACCTGAAGTGGGTGTATTGTAGTATAGCCGTTTGGCAGGGCAGCCAAAAACTGGGAGGCTCCACATTGTCCCTGGATAGAGACGTGCAGGAGGGCCTGTAAACCTCAAGTGGGTGTATTGTAGTATAGCCCTTTGGCAGGGCAGCCAAAAATTGGGAGGTTCAACAATGACCCATGCATACAGACCTGCATGAGGGCCTGTAAACCTCAAGTGGGTGTATTGTAGTATAGCCCTTTGGCAGGGCAGCCAAAAATTGGGAGGTTCAACAATGACCCATGCATACAGACATGCATGAGGGCCTGTAAACCTCAAGTGGGTGTATTGTAGTATAGCCCTTTGGCAGGGCAGCCAAAAATTGGGAGGTTCAACAATGACCCATGCATACAGACATGCATGAGGGCCTGTAAATCTCAAGTGGGTGTATTGTAGTATAGCCCTTTGGCAGGGCAGCCAAAAATTGGGAGGTTCAACAATGACCCATGCATACAGACATGCATGAGGGCCTGTAAACCTCAAGTGGGTGTATTGTAGTATAGCCCTTTGGCAGGGCAGCCAAAAATTGGGAGGTTCAACAATGACCATGCATACAGACATGCATGAGGGCCTGTAAACCTCAAGTGGGTGTATTGTAGTATAGCCCTTTGGCAGGGCAGCCAAAAATTGGGAGGTTCAACAATGACCCATGCATACAGACATGCATGAGGGCCTGTAAATCTCAAGTGGGTGTATTGTAGTATAGCCCTTTGGCAGGGCAGCCAAAAATTGGGAGGTTCAACAATGACCCATGCATACAGACATGCATGAGGGCCTGTAAACCTCAAGTGGGTGTATTGTAGTATAGCCCTTTGGCAGGGCAGCCAAAAATTGGAGGCTCCACATTGTCCCTGGATAGAGACGTGCATGAGGGCCTCAAAACATTTTTCCCATTGAAAAGGAGTGGGTCTCCTGTCGTTGTAATGCCCATTCTAAAAGAATGGGCGAAAGCATTTACCACTGGGGGTATACCTGAAACAACAGCCTAACTATTGTAACGGTCATCAAGGTGGCACATGAGGAGAAGGAGGAGCAGTCCAGCGATTAGCCAAAGTTCAGAAGTGTGTACCCATGGGTGAGTGGAGGTACATGGCAAATTCCCATAACAAAATTTAAATTCCGCTGTCATTTGTTGGTGGTGTGGTGAAGTCTGGCCCAATCCAACCCTTGTTCATCTTGATCAGAGTCAGCCTGTCAGCATTTTCAGTTGCGTTTATCAGTAATGATTCCACCTGCGGCACTGAAAACACGGTCTGACAAAACGCTAGCAGCAGGGCAGGCCAGGACTTCCAAGGCGTAGAGAGCCAATTCATGCCACGTGTCCAGCTTGGAGACCCAATAATTGTAAGGCACAGAGGAATCTCGCAGTACAGTTGTTCGATCTGCAAGGTACTCCTTCAGCATCTGGCCAAACTTAGCATTTCTTGTGGCACTACCCCGCACCTCAGGGGCTGTGGTACGTGTGGGGCTGAGAAATCTGTCCCACATCGTAAAGACTGTTCCCCTACCTCTGGCGGATTGGACTTGTGCCCTTCTCGGCCGTACGCCTTGGTTGTCCACCGATTCCTGACCTATGCCGCTAGCGTTTTGTGAGGGGAATGCTTTGCCTACTTCCGTGACTATGGCCTTCTGGAACTGCTGCATTTTGGCTGACCTCTCCGCCTCAGGAATGAGAGACATAAAGTTCTCCTTGTACCGTGGGTCTAAGAGTGTTGCCAACCAGTACTGATTGTCGGCCAAGATGTTCTGAACGCGAGGGTCACGAGCCAGGCAGCTTACCATAAAGTCAGCCAGGTGCGCCAGACTCTTAACACCCATCAGTTCAGTATCCTGACCAACACGATGACTGAACATGCTGTCCTCCTCCTCCTCCTCATCTCCCCTGTCCTCTGGCCAGCAACGCTGAAGCGAGGGTATGACTGGTGTGCATGTCATATCCTTAATTTGGCCAGAGAGTTGCTCCATATCTTCATCCTCCTCCTCCTTCTCGTCATAGTCCTCCACTGCACGTTGTGATGAGATGAGGCTGGGCTGTGTGTTATCACCCACACCAACTAATGTTTCTTGCTCCAAGTCATCGCGCTCCGCCTGCAATGCATCCTCTTTGTTTTTCAGCAGAGACCGTTTTAGAAGGCAGAGTAGCGGTATGGTGACGCTAATAATGGCGTCATCGCCGCTCACCATCTTGGTGGAGTCCTCAAAGTTTTGGAGGACGGTACATAGGTCGGACATCCATCTCCACTCCTCAGGTGTTATGTGTGGAGTTTGACCCATTTCCCGACGGCTTAGGTGATGCAGGTAGTCAACAACTGCCCTCTTCTGCTCACACATCCTGACCAACATGTGGAGAGTTGAATTCCAACGCGTGGGGACATCACACACCAGTCTGTGGGCCGGAAGACGCAAACGGCGCTGAAAGCCGGCAAGACCGGCTGAAGCAGCAGGTGACTTGCGAAACTGTGCAGTCAGGCGGCGAACTTTTACCAGCAGATCAGACAGCTCTGGGTATGACTTTAGAAACCGCTGAACCATGAGGTTGAGCACATGGGCCACGCATGGAACATGCATCAGCGGGCCTCGCCTCAAAGCTGCCACCTGGTTCCGGCCATTGTCTCACACGAACTTTCCTGGCTTTAGGTTCAGAGGTGTGAGCCAGTGATCTGACTGCTGTTTCAGAGCTGTCCACACCTCTTCTGCATTGTGGGGTTTGTCACCTATGCATATTAGCTTCAAAACAGCCTGTTGCCGCTTCGCAGAGGCAGTGCTGCAGTGCTTCCAGCTTGGGACTGGTGTGGAGGGTAAAGTGGATGAGGATGCGCAGGAGGAGGAGGAGGCTGAGGAGCATGACATTCCGGAGCTGTAGAGTGTGGGTGAAACCCTGACTGAGGTAGGGCCTGCAATCCTTGGTGTGGGAAGGACGTGTTCCGTCCCTCACTCAGACTGGGTCCCAGCTTCCACAATATTAACCCAGTGTGCCATCAAGGAGATGTAGCAGCCTTGCCCACAAGCACTTGTCCACGTGTCTGTGGTTAGGTGGACTTTGGCTGAAACAGCGTTGTTCAGGGCACGTGTGATGCTTTGGGACACGTGGTTATGCAATGCGGGGACAGCACATCTGGAGAAATAGTGGCGGCTGGGGACCGAGTAACGTGGGACAGCAGCCACCATCAGGTCGCGGAATGCTTCCGTCTCCACCAGCCGGAAAGGTAACATTTCTAGCGCAAGCAGTCGTGAAATGTGATAATTTAGGACTGTGGCATGTGGGGCGTTGGCAGCATATTTGCGCCTACGTTCAAAGGTTTGCTGAATGGATAATTGAACGCTGCGCTGGGACAAGGACGTGCTTGATGGTGGTGTTATTTGTGCGTGGCAAACGTCAGGTGCAGGGCCGGAGGCTTGTTCGCGGCCAGCATGAACAGGAGATTGGCTCGCACGCACAACACGCGAACACATAGCAGTGACATCAGCAAGCACCGCTCCTCGACTCTGTTATACTTCCCACAAAGTCGGGTGCTTGGCTGACATGTGCCTGATCATGCTGGTGGTGGTCAGGCTGCTAGTTTTCGTACCCCTGCTGATGCTGGCATGGCAGGTGTTGCAAATGGCCTTTTTAGAGTCATCTGGAGCCAACTTAAAAAACTGCCAGACTCGGGAAGACCTGACATTTGCACAGGCACCTTGTGTCGTGTTGTTGTTCCGGGGAACGGTTGCCTGCCTTTTGCCTGCGGACACGACCCTGCTTCTTACTGCCTGTTGGGAAGCTGCGCCTCCCTCCCCCTGTGCACTGCTGTCCTCGCTCTGCATATCCTCCTGCCAGGTTGGGTCAGCTACTGGATCATCCACCACGTCGTCTTCTTCTTCCGCACCCTGGTCCTCCTCCTGACTTCCTGGCAATTGTGTCTCATCATCGTCCACCCCTTGTTGAGACACGTTGCCAACGTTCCCTTCGTGAGAACGTGGCTGCTCAAATATTTGGGCATCTGGACATACCATCTCATCACCCACTTCAAAAGTAGCTGGCGAGAGGCCAGATTCTGCGAATGGATACGTGAACAGCTCTTCCAAGTGTCCTAGTGTGGGATCAGTAATGTCCATGGACGTGTACTCGGCCTGGTGGTAGGAAGGAGGATCAGGTTGGGAAATGTGCGGTGCAGTATCACGGCTACTGACACTTGACCGTGTGGAAGACAGGGTGTTTGTGGAGGTGCCAATCTGACTTTAAGCATTATCCGCTATCCAAGTAACAACCTGTTGACACTGGTCTTGGTTCAAGAGCGGTGTACTGCTGCGGGCCCCAAGAATTTGGGACAGGACGTGCGAGCGAGTAGATGTGCCACTTTGTTGTTGCGAAATTAGTGCTTGCACACGACCTCGGCCTCTGCCTGCACCACCACAACGTCCACTTCCTTGTCCCTTGCCAACGCCCTTGCGCATTTTTCCTGTATACAGCTACAACAGTCTGGTGACTGTTCTGGTCACAGGAAAGCTGGATATTAGACCCTGCCTCTTTACAGCTAGTCAATTACAACAGTCTGGTGACTGTTCTGGTCACAGGAAAGCTGGATATTAGACCCTGCCTCTTTAGAGCTAGTCAATTACAACAGTCTGGTGACTGTTCTGGTCACAGGAAAGCTGGATATTAGAACTTGCCTGTATACAGCTAGTCAGCTACAACAGTCTGGTGACTGTTCTGGTCACAGGAAAGCTGGATTTTAGACCCTGCCTGTATACAGCTAGTCAGCTACAACAGTCTGGTGACTGTTCTGGTCACAGGAAAGCTGGATTTTAGACCTTGCCTGTATACAGCTAGTCAGCTACAACAGTCTGGTGACTGTTCTGGTCACAGGAAAGCTGGATTTTAGACCCTGCCTGTATACAGCTAGTCAGCTCCAACAGTCTCCTGAGGACTGTTCTGGTCACTGTAAAGCTTGGACGCCGATCTGGATCACCCTGCCTATATCCTCCTAGATTAGTCCTGAGAAGGACTGTTGTGGTCAGCAGCAGTTTGCAGCCCTGCTCCGGATCTACCTATGAGGGCCGCAAATCTGTCCCTAAGCAGCAGCAGACACTCTCCCTACACTCACTGTCTGGATGGCTGTGTGCAGAGCTCGGTCACGCTGTGCGGGTCGGCCAATCACTGCAATGCCACAACTAACAGGGCTGTGGCATTGCAGTGACTGCCAGCCAATCCCTGCATGTGGGCTGGCTCTCTAAAGAGTGCCAAAATGCAGGGATGAGGACCCCGAGTACAGCACGAGTATCGCGACATTACTCGGTTCTCGCCGAGTAGCCCGAGTACAGTGATACTCATGCGAGTACCGAGTAGTCACAAGCATACTCTCTCATCACTAATGCTAACCAGATTGCATTATATAGCCTGCTGCCCCTCAGCACTCCAACCTGGGTTTCGCTATGTTGCTTCATCAGGAAGTGACGTAATGGAAAAGGGAGCAGTTTAAAACAGCCAAAATGAGATAGCTGAACCAGTAAGAAAAGGGGGTTTATCATGTTACAGAATGGCAGAAAGCGCGAGGAGGTGTGAGGAAATGCCGAGGGGCACTGGAGATCCCACACCCATAAATGAAGTGCCCAAGAGGGCACAGCTCATGATATGGGTAAAGACTAGCACATGTGCAGGCAGCCGTACAACAGACTCTGCAGCCAAGTTGAAAGTCGGAAAGCACGTCTAAGAAATGCTATGGAGTGCAGGAGATGCCACAAACTTCAATGACGTGTGCCAAGGCACAATTTATGACTTGGGCCAGATCACCAAGTGCTACATAGGGGACACAGACAAAAATGAAAGGTACACCTAATGGACTGTCTGATATTGTATGGGCAAAGAAAACATCCTTATTTTCCAAAATAAAAGAAAAATGACTTTTCATTGTATTAAACATTTATAATTAAAGGTATAACCGATGTTACAAATGTTTTATATAAAAAAGAAACTTGTAAGGTAAAATATAACCCATTTAAAGAAATGAATTTAACAGCACCCTAGAGCAGAGGCTGCAAGTCAATGTTCCTACCCCCTCCCTTCTCTAGATACAACAATCTTCTTACTTGATGTATGTCAAACCAGTCATAGACCCAAGTGTGCATTTGTCATCACAAAGTAAGCTGCCACCAGATGGTGCCTTCTACCTGCGTCAGCTGGAGATTTTAGCTTGTGTCATCTTGAAGAAATTAGGGATTTGTTGCAAGTCACATTGTAATGGAAAGTGTCAATTTTAAAATGTTTTCCATCAAGTTTAATCATGAAAAAAAGTGCTCAGTGATCTAACTGATAAGAACAATTTTACTGCTGTCACAAAATATAATTACTGAGTTGCTCTCAGAGTTTATTGTAATAAATGACATATCACAACTACATAAACACAAATCTGCAACATTAAAGAGGTTTTCCACTTTATTTTGTCTTAATACTTCCTAACCATCACTTTCCTACTATATAGGTGTATATAGATATATCTCACTGATATAGAATATCACCAAAAAGTTTAGATATTTCAGCAATTCAATACATGAAGTGAAACACATATATTATATATTTTTAAATAGCAGAAAAATAGACAGTGGCACTCACCATGATGATCTTTATCATTTTATTGCGGTATCCAAGAACACATTCCGGAAAAACAAAAGGTGGGAGAGGGAGGTGCGGGAGCGAGGACGACGGCAACTGTTTCGCAGCTCAGTGGCCGCTTCTTACGGGTCCTGACAGGACCCGTAGAAGCGGCCACTGAGCTGCGAAACGGTTGCCGTCGTCCTCGCTCCCGCACCTCCCTCTCCCACCTTTTGTTTTTCCGGAATGTGTTCTTGGATACCGCAATAAAGTGATAAAGATCATCATGGTGAGTGCCACTGTCTATTTTTCTGCTATTTAAACTTGGTCACTTACATATAGTGTGCACCTCCATTTGATCTATACCTTCGGTCAGAGAGGATCGCTCTGGATCTCACCGGTTGCACACCACGGATAGTGCCCAGTTTTCCTTTTCTTATCTGAGACATATATTATATAGCGTCATTGCAAACATAGTGATCTATTTCAAGTGTTTATTTCTGTTAATGTTGATGATTATGGCTTACAGCCAATGAAAACCCAAAGCAGGGATGATGAAGGGTCTGAGAGATAAAATATTACCTAAATAGGTATCAGAGGCTCATCTTTTTTCCATCTATACCCTTGGCCTAGGACAAGTCATAAAGTCCCATGGCTTCCAGTACCACCAGTATGCTGACGACACCCAGATCTACCTCTCTGGCCCAGACGTCACCTCTCTGCTGTCCAGAATCCCAAAGTGTCTATCAGCCATATTCTCCTTCTTCTCCTCTCACTTCCTTAAAGTGAACCTGTCACCCCTTTGGGCATTTTAAACTATGCCCACCAGCATTTACATGAAGTAAATGGGGTTCTAGTAACCTCTGTATGTGCCCAGACTGGCCCCTCATACCTGAAATATGAACTTTTATTAGGTCCAGAGCTGGTTTCCTACTGAGACCGATAGGATGTTGTTTAGACCAGGTGGATGGTGCTCTTACCGCCCCTCCAGGATGCTAAATCTGCCCTTTAGTTTTCAAATTTCCCTCCCTTCCTCTGACCAGTGTGGTGAGTGACAGCCGCACTCGCGCCAACGCAGTGGAGTGGGTGACCGCGGTGCGTTGAACAGGCCAATGTAACATACATAGTTTTTAAGGTTGAAGGAAGACTTTAAGTCCATCTAGTTCAACCCATAGCCTAACATGTTGATCCAGAGGAAGGCAAAAAAAACCCTTGTGGCGACATTAAGCTCCACATCGGGGAAAAAAATTCCTTCCTGACTCCAGATATGGCAATCAGACTAATTCCCTGGATCAACGCCCTATCAAAGAATCTAGTATATATAACTGGTAATATTATAGTTTTTCAAGAAAGGCATCTACGGTAGTCCCTTCTTAAATGTTAGTAGTGAGTCTCGCGAGACTTAACATACCTTGCGAGACATCAGCACAGACAGGCGCACAGACAGGAGAATTGTGAAGTCTCACAAGATATCGGCCTGTTAATGCACCACGGTCAATTGCTTCACTGCGAAGGCAAGAGTGCGGCTGTCACTCACCATGCCTGCCAGAGGCAGCGCAGGAAATTTGAAAACTAAAGGGTGGGTTTAGCAGCCTGGAGGAGCGGCAAGACAATCATCCACCCCGTCTAAACAACATCCTACCAGTCTCAGTAGGAGGCCAGCTCTGGACCTAATAAAAGTTCATATTTCAGGTATGAGGGCCAGTCTGGGCACATAGAGGGGTTACTAGAACCCCATTTACATCATGTAAATGCTGGTGGGCATAGTTTAAAATGCCCAAAGGGGTTGACAGGTTCCCTTTAAACTAAGCGTAGACAAAACTGAACTCATCATCTTACCCCTAACTCGCGCACCTCCTTTACCTGATCTGTTTATCACAATAAATGACATCCCACTCTGCCCTGTACCTGAAGTCCGCTGCCTCGGAGCAAGCCTTGACTCTGCCTTATCCTTCAAACCGCACATCCAAGCTCTCGCCACCTCCTGCCACCTCCAACTCAAAAATATTTCCAGAATCTGTCCCTTCCTCAACCCTCAATCTACTAAACTACTAGTGCATGCCCTCATCATCTCCTGTCTCGACTACTGCAACCTCCTCCTCTGTGGCCTTCCTGCTAATACTCTTGCACCTCTCCAATCTGTCCTTCACTCTGCTGCTCGACTAATCCACCTCTCTCCTCGCTGCTCCTCCACTTCTTTCCTCTGCAAATCCCTCCACTGGCTTCCAATTCCCCAGCATATCCAATTCAAACTACTAACATTGACTTACGAAGCCATCTACAATCTATCTCCCCATATATCTCTGAACTAATCTCCAGATATCATCCAATTTGTAATCTTCGATCCTCTCAAGACCACCTCCTCTCCTCCACACTTGTACGTTCCTCATCTAACTGCCTGCAAGACTTTGCCCGAGTATCCCCTATCCTCTGGAATTCTTCACCCCAAAACGTCCGACTGTTCCCTACACTCGGAACCTTCAAGCGGAACCTGAAAACCCATCTCTTCAGAACAGCCTACAGCCTGCAAAGACCACGGTGCCACCTCACCACCACTGGACCCATTGCTTCACCACCACCAGAGCAGACCTAATCTACTGTCTCCCTCCCCATTGCCCTGTAGAATGTAAGCTCGCAAAGGCAGGGTTGTCTCTCCCCTCTTTACCAGTCTGTCACTGTTAGTTTGTTCATTGTATTTTTAACTTGTTTGTACGTATCCCTTTCTCACGTACAACACCATGAAATCGATGGTGCTCTAAAAATAAATAATAATAATAATAACTTGTGTGGTTGTGAGAGTCATAACCACTATAAAAGCATATCACGGCTGCTGCAGTCCCCAGCGTGGTGTATATAGTGTAGGGAGGATGAAGAGTTAAAAACCGTGCAGCTGTATTCCACGACACATCAAAGGGTGAATATCATTTTGATTTATTAGTCAACACATTTCAGGGCTCCCTGGCCACTTCCTCAGGACAAATCAATATTATATTGTCATGTTTCAGGGCATTTCAGGGAGGCCTGAAATGCGTTGACTAATGAATCAATATTATATTCACCCTTTGATGTCTCGTGAAATACGACAGCGCGGTTTTTAACCCTTCATCTTCTCTATTTTAATTTTCTGAGATAATGACCTTTGGGTTGTCATTGGCTGTAAGCCATAATCATCAACATTTACAGAAATAAACACTTGAAATAGATCACTCTGTTTGTAATGACTCTATATAATATATGTATTTCACTTTTTGAATTGAATTAACCTTTTGATGACATTCTAATTCATTGAAATGCAGCTGTACTTCTGCGACCTATCCTAATCCTGTAAGCCTATCTCTCTGAGGCTCATAAATAGCTTTATTGCTGTTCTAGCTTTGATCCTTCTGGTCTGGGGACCGGGGTCGGACCAACTGAGCAGGGCACATCACTGGCAGGGGCTGGGCTGCCTCTGTGTGAGTGACAGCAGTCTGGGCTCACATCCCCAGATCACACTTCAATGTTTTCTCAGCCCCCATAAGTGACATGCCCAGTTGATCTGATTCCGGTCAAAGGTTCAAAGCTAGAACAACAATAAAGTTATGTATGAGCCTCAGGGAGATAAGATTACAGGAGCAGGGTAGGTAGAAGTATATTAGGAAAGTATTAGTTAGGAATAGTTAGGACAAAAGAAAGGGGTCACATTAGTAGTGGAAAACCTCTTTAATCGTTAGGTAAGAGACTTTTGCTACCATATTGTATATAAAGATGTGGCAAGTACAACAAACAATTTTTGGCTAAACTAATGTTTGTGGCACATCATGGCATGCTTAACTATTTGCACTGAATGGATGCTTTAATAGACTTAATGGGAGGGCCAAGCTATGTTAATTGAGTTTGTATAATATGATTCTTCTTTTGCCTGTCGTCCTTTTTCACAGCAATTTTTGGATGTACCATTAAAATAAATGGAGAGAGATACTCATGCGAGTTCAACTCCACATTGACAAACGCTCACAAAAAAACCCATCCTACAAATAGACAGGATCCACTTCTATAATACATGTATGGTGTTTCCTGAGGATATCTTCTATAAATTAAAGTCGAGCAAAATAATTCACAGAACCTTGAAACAGTGGCCACGTTGGTAGTCAGTGGATGCCGTAATCTCAAGGACCTCTTTTGATAAGAAGGCTCAGTGTGTCATCACAACACATTAAACTTGATTAGATATGATGAACAACACTGACTCTTCTTAGGCTGGTTTCACATAACGATTTTGTGCCTGTCCGTGGGATCCGACTTTGAAGGGGGACCCCACGGACAGGCACGGATCCATACGGATCCCTGCAATCGGATGGCAAATAGCCATCCGATCTGCAGGATCCGTGTGGATCCTGCGGTCTCCTGTCTCTCCCTACTCCTGCCTCCTCCATCTTCTTCCCTCTCCTACTCTATATGATGTGCCCCCGCTATTCTATCTGTGTCCCCCGCTCTTCTATCCTCCTCTATCCCTATCCTGTCCCCTATCCTGTCCCTGGGTGTAAAAAAATAAAAAAACTCCTCCGGGAGTATACATTACCTGTCACCGGCTCCAACGCTGCACACGATCAGGACTGAAGGACCTGTGATGATGTCAGAGTCACATGACCCGGTCAGCTGACTGGGTCATGTGACCGGGCTCTTACATCATCACAGGTCCTTTAGCCCTGATCGTGCGGCAGCGTTGGAGCCGGTGACAGGTAATGTATACTCCCGGAGGAGTTTTTTTATTTTTTTACACCCAGGGAGAGGACAGGGGACAGGATAGAGATAGATGAGGATAGAAGAGCGGGGGACACAGATAGAATAGCGGGGGCACATCATATAGAATAGGAGAGGGAAGAAGATGGAGGAGCAGAGCAGGGAAAGACAGGGGATACGGAGCCGACATCGGATCTGAGGTGAGCTCGGATCCGATGTCCATAGGCTCCTATGCTGTGGGCACATCCGACAGCCTCGGATCAGCAGTGATCCGAGGCTGTCCGATGTGAGTCACGGACACAAAATCGTAGCAGGCTACGATTTTGTGCCCGTGATTACATCGGATGGGATCGGATGGTGCCAAAATCGGATGCCAATAGTGGCACATCCGATCCCATCCAATTCCCATAGGGGAACATGGGGTCCGATTTCGGATCCGATTGTATCCGTTTTGAAACGGATACAATCGGATGACCGAAAATCGTTATGTGAAAGCAGCCTTAACCTAACAGGTTTATGTGAGTACTAGCTGTGAGCCCGATTCTAAAGAATTGGGAGTCTAGAATCTGTATATAATTTTTTTAAGAGTTTTAAATAATAGATTTAAACACCAGATATATGACTAAGTAGGCGATGTAGGCAGAACTGTGAGGGTAGCAATATAGTGGAGGTGTAGAAAGAGTTAATGTCCGACTAACAGGACTATAACAGAGTAGGAACTTATAATGATATCAAAAATGTTATTGAAGGCGTTAATGTCCTGCAGGCACTCCCACAACAGACTCAGCGCTGTAAATTATATCCAAAATGGTGTTCAAGGGGTTAATGTACCAGTGGCAGTAGTTATAAACACTACCAAATATGCAGTTAATGCTGAACTGGTATATAATGGGTTAATTTCGCAGTGTCATTACAACTATACACTGTGTAATAGAAATAACAACAATAATGGAATATAAGGGGTTAATGTTCCTACTGGCAGTAGTAATAGAGACTACAAAGTATGGAGTTAAGGCAGAAATGGTATATGAGGGGTTAACTTCGCAGTGGCAGTACAACTACACACTGTGTTATAGAAATTACAGATAAAACGGAATGTAAGGGGTTAATGTTGCTACTGTCATGAGTACAATGAGAGAACGCCTCACTGGCCATTGAGATACATGGAGGACTTTGAGTTTGACTTTGAGTAAATTTGAAACTCAAAGTCCTCCATGTATCTCAATGGAAAGTGAGGCGCTATTCTCATTGGTCGCTGTGTGCTGGCACCGACCAATGAGAATAGTGCCTCACTTACAGCGGTAAATTTGAAACTCAAAGTCCTCCATGTATCTCAATGGGAAGTGAGGCGCTATTCTCATTGGTCGCTGTGTGCTGGCGCCGACCAATTAGAATAGCGACTCACTTACAGCGGTAAATTTGAAACTCAAAGCCCTCCATGTATCTCCATAGGAAGTGAGGCGCGAAGCTCATTGGTCGCTGTGTGCTGGCGCCGACCAATGAGCATAGTGCCTCACTTACAGCGCTAAATGTGAAACTCAAAGTCCTCCATGTATCTCAATGGGAAGTGAGGCGCTATTCTCATTGGTCGCTGTGTGCTGGCGCCGACTAATGAGAATAGCGCCTCACTTACAGCGGTAAATTTGAAACTCAAAGTCCTCCATGTATCTCAATGGAAAGTGAGGCGCTATTCTCATTGGTCGCTGTGTGCTGGCACCGACCAATGAGTATAGTGCCTCACTTACAGCGGTAAATTTGAAACTCAAAGTCCTCCATGTATCTCAATGGGAAGTGAGGCGCTATTCTCATTGGTCTCTGTGTGCTGGCGCCGACCAATTAGAATAGCGACTCACTTACAGCGGTAAATTTGAAACTCAAAGTCCTCCATGTATCTCCATAGGAAGTGAGGCGCAAAGCTCATTGGTCGCTGTGTGCTGGCGCCGACCAATGAGAATAGCGCCTCACTTCCCATTGAGATAGATGGAGGACTTTGAGTTTCAAATTTAGCGCTGTAAGTGAGGCGCGAAGCTCATTGGTCGCTGTGTGCTGGCGCTGACCAATGAGAATAGCGCCTCACTTACAGCGCTAAATTTGAAACTCAAAGTCCTCCATGTATCTCAATGGGAAGTGAGGCGCTATTCTCATTGGTCGCTGTGTGCTGGCGCCGACCAATGAGAATAGCGCCTCACTTACAGCGGTAAACTTGAAACTCAAAGTCCTCCATGTATCTCAATGGGAAGTGAGGCGCTATTCTCATTGGTCGCTGTGTGCTGGCGCCGACCAATGAGAATAGCGTCTCACTTACAGCGGTAAATTTGAAACTCAAAGTCCTCCATGTATCTCCATAGGAAGTGAGGCGCGAAGCTCATTGGTCGCTGTGTGCTGGCGCCGACCAATGAGAATAGCACCTCACTTCCCATTGAGATACATGGAGGACTTTGAGTTTCAAATTTAGCGCTGTAAGTGAGGCGCTATTCTCATTGGTCGGCGCCAGCACACAGCGACTAATGAGAATAGCGCCTCACTTCCCATTGAGATACATGGAGGACTTTGAGTTTCAAATTTGCAGCTGTAAGTGAGGCGCGAAGCTCATTGGTCGCTGTGTGCTGGCGCCGACCAATGAGCATAGCGCCTCACTTACAGCGCTAAATGTGAAACTCAAAGTCCTCCATGTATCTCAATGGGAAGTGAGGCGCTATTCTCATTGGTCGCTGTGTGCTGGCGCCGACTAATGAGAATAGCGCCTCACTTACAGCGGTAAATTTGAAACTCAAAGTCCTCCATGTATCTCCATAGGAAGTGAGGCGCGAAGCTCATTGGTCGCTGTGTGCTGGTGCCGACCTATGAGAATAGCGCCTCACTTCCCATTGAGATAGATGGAGGACTTTGAGTTTCAAATTTAGCGCTGTAAGTGAGGCGCGAAGCTCATTGGTCGCTGTGTGCTGGCGCCGACCAATGAGCATAGCGACTCACTTACAGCGGTAAATGTGAAACTCAAAGTCCTCCATGTATCTCAATGGGAAGTGAGGCGCTATTCTCATTGGTCGCTGTGTGCTGGCGCCGACCAATGAGAATAGCGCCTCACTTACAGCGCTAAATGTGAAACTCAAAGTCCTCCATGTATCTCAATGGGAAGTGAGGCGCTATTCTCATTGGTCGCTGTGTGCTGGCGCTGACCAATGAGAATAGCGCCTCACTTCCCATTGAGATACATGGAGGACTTTGAGTTTCAAATTTACTGCTGTAAGTGAGGCGCTATTCTCATTGGTCGGCGCCAGCACACAGCGACCAATGAGAATAGCGCCTCACTTCCTATTGTGATACATGGAGGACTTTGAGTTTCAAATATACCGCTGTAAGTGAGGCGCTATGCTCATTGGTTGGCGCCAGCACACAGCGACCAATGAGAAAAGCGCCTCACTTCCCATTGAGATACATGGAGGACTTTGAGTTTCAAATTTACCGATGTAAGTGAGGCGCTATTCTCATTGGTCGGCGCCAGCACACAGCGACCAATGAGAATAGCGCCTCACTTCCCATTGAGATACATGGAGGACTTTGAGTTTCAAATTTACCGCTGTAAGTGAGGCGCTATGCTCATTGGTCGCTGTGTGCTGGCGCCGACCAATGAGCATAGCGCCTCACTTCCCATTGAGATACATAGCGGTCTTTAGAGCTGTGCATGGCCAGGCCCTTGGTTCTATTTTCGGCCATGGCCTCGGCTCTCGTCGGTCGTCGCCGGGGTGGGAGACTTGCAATGGCCGCTGCGCGGCCATTGCTCTCGCCCCTGCAACGGCTCGCAATGCCCGCTGCGCGGCCATTGCTCGCGCCCCTGCAACAACGCGCGCCCACGGCCACAACGACGGAAGTAGCGCCGAAACTTACGGAAGTGCGTTAGGGGAGTTATATATAGATACTGATAATTCCTATATAATCACATATATAATACAGGCATTGTTCACACACCAATTTGCTTTTTTTTAGCAGTAAAAAAACCACATGCATTATTTTAAGAGTGCCAAAAAATGTCCCTTGTGTGTGTGAAACGTTTTTGGACTTAGTTACTTTTTCACCAAATGACCAAAAAAAAACATAACATTTTTTTTGTGTTTTTGCTTCGACCAGGGGGGGGGGGTTGCTGTTGTAATTTTTTTTTTGTATTTTCTTGTTGACCAAGGGGGTGGGTTTCGGGGGTGCTATTGGAAAAAAAAAATTCCTTTTTGGTGACCACTTTGCTGAAAAACGCATGTGCACTCAGATGCGAGTGAGGCTTTGCGAGTCGGTGGCGCCTATTCTGCAAGGACTCGCAACGCCTTTGCGAATGAGGCTTTGCGAGTCAGTCGCGTGCGAGTTGCGCGCCCGCGAACACGATGACGGAAACAGTGCCGAAACTTACGGAAGTGCGTTAGGGGAATTATATATTAGATGTTTTTTGTGGTTTCTTACAGATATTAATATGTCTACTTCAAATAACTGCCATATCATGTTACTTATAGTTTGCTTAGAATTGACTGCCTACTTGGGTGGGCCTATTTTTAGTGTTTTATAAATACGGTAGTTGGATTTTCAAAAGTAGTTGATTTTATGTGACAGACCCTTTAAAGAAGATGTACTTTAAATCCTTATAGGGGTCGTCCAGTGAACAAAGTGCATTTTAATCAATAGATCTTTTAAAGCATTAGATGAAAAAGTCTTTTTCTTACGCGTTTCATGGTGCTCCAGACCACTTCATCAGAGATCCACCTGGTGTATCTAAGTGGTCTGGAGCACCACAAAACGCGTAAGAAATAGACATTAAAGGTATTGCTTTTAACATTTTGTGATTCCTTGGATTACTTGGAACCAATGGACAGACGGCAGCGCACAAACTACCACCTTTTCATCTAATGCTTTAATAATTTTCCTTGGGTGGAGTGCTGCAAGCCGGCTTATGCTTCAATAGTTGTTGTGACTCTCACAACAATATAAGGTTAGTGCAACAGCACACAATGCAACATCCCGGTTACACCCGGATAAGACCCTATGTATGCTTTTCTGCTTTTCTTCTAGTTTTCAATCAATAGATCTTGGAATAGTGGGTTTCACAATTGTATGTTTTTTAAAAAAAATTCTTCTGTGCTAAGATAAATGTATATGCTCCTGCTGTATTGTGTAATGCAGGGGTGGGGAACCTCAGGCCCCAGGGCCAGATGTGGCCCTCGTTGACCTTTTCTGTGGCCCTCAGGCATATTCCTGGGGACCGCAGTGCTCAGGCTGGCAGACGTGTTTTGCCGACTGGCTGCCTTTTAAATCCATCTCTCCAGCAATCTATCTGCCACAGCCTCAGCCTGCCCAGTGACGTATATACCCCCATCCTGTCCTGTGATGTCTAGGGCTCTAGAAAATCTGGAAAAGCAGTTGAGAAGCAACATGACCAATATCACCTAACATCACAGCCACACCAAAGAGAAGCAGCCCCAGCCACCACCATCACAGTAGGGGTGAGGTGATTGTTTTACCAAATATATCAGGGGAATTCTAAAGTTGATAATCTTGTGCGGCCGCCGAAGGTTGGTAGAAATTTCTAAATGGCTCCCGGTAGAAAAAGGTTCCCCACCCCTGTTGTAATGGATGACCATACAAGAACATGGTCTGATCATACCTCATTTCCTGGGCAGGGGTGGATGCAAAAGAGAGCATAGCCAGCGCAAGTTAACCGGAGATTGTATTCTAGCATTATTTTTAAGCGGATGGGAAAAACGCTCCTTGTATAGTTTTCCCGTCCGCTTCAAAATAACGCAAGATTACAATCTCCGACACTTTAATGCCCGTGTTAACATGCGCTTGGGAGTCTGGCACCCATATTATTCAATGGCAGTGTTAACACTGTGTTAGACTGCGTTAACGCTGCGGTAAAACTAATCTATGGCGGATATGTCCTGCAAAAACCCGACGCTAATGTGGCCCTAGCCTTATTCTAAAATCTATTGCTCAAAGTGTAACCACTATTTAAATTTTTACTTAATAATAATATAGAGCAAGGGATTATAATAAACTTTCAAATGTACTTCAAAGTAAAATCTGTAAGGAAATCTTTCATAGGCCTTCCACAAGATGTCCCCACTAGACGGTTTCTGAATCTGACAAATGCTCATTCTCAGTGAGATCCATCTTTAGCTTCTCACACACACTGAATATGGCCATATAACGACATAAGGGTGGAGGGGGCGGGCCTACACAGCGTTTTCAGCTGATCAGTGTATCAGTTTACCTCAGGGACAGGGAGCTCAGGCTGTCAGCACAAAGCTGCTGCAATCGTATCTTCTGCATTCACATTGCTCTGCTCCATGTTATCAGTGAGGAGCCATGTGGAGGCCATCAGCTGTTAGGCTGGTTTCACATTACGATTTTGGGCTGTTTGTGGGGATCCTTGTTTTTGCAGGATCCCCCGGACAGCCTCAGATCCACACGGATCCCTGCATTCGGGTGGCAAATAGTCATCCGTTTCCAATTCTATGCAGGGTCCGTGTGGCTCCTGTGGTCCCTCTGTCTCTCCCTGTTCTTCCTGCTCCTGCATCTGTGATACCCTGCTCATGCAGGTAGCCACAGACTTCTCTAATGCACAGTTGGGTTTCCACAGCAGGTACCTACTACATGCAACAGCTCCACTTGCTGACCTTAGCCAAGATCCCCTATAAATCCTGCTGCTGGGGGAGGAATTAGTCAGAGTGTGCAGACGCTAGGAGAGCTGCGAAGACGTCCTGGTGGTCGGTACCACGGTTAGGTCTGAGCCAGTGACCCGGAGTGGCCCTTCTGACGTCCCGCAAGCCTAAGTGGGGACAGAAAGTAAGGAGCAGATAGCCTAAAGGGAGTGAGGAACTTGAGGGAGTTCATCCCAAGACGTACCGGACATCGGGGATCCGCACCTGTGGGATACTTCAGCACCACAGAGAACCCTGACACACCGTGGAGGCTTCAGCTACCCGGTCCCCCTGTGGGTCACGAGAGGGAGCCAGACACAGACGTGTACCACCGCAGTGATCAGAGAGGGTAACCCGGAGACCTGGAGGAGAGACAGACATCAGAGTCAGGAAGAGAGAGGAGGCAAGTCTGGCTCCATGCAGGCTGGGCTTCAATTACCACAGAAGAACAGAGGAGGCCTTATACCCACTTGCTGTGGGGACCCACTGTGCAACCTGGCCACCTGTCAGTGCCCTGGACATCTTTACCTGCGTGCCACCAGTAAAAAGATAAAAGAGACTTCTGCAGTGTGCGTGTATCATTCCTCTCCGTTCCCAGTGCCCTCATAGACTGTTCCAGCACTCCCCATTCCATCCACAGCTCCACTACAATCAGCCCATTTACACTATGCTGCCCGGAGGTCCAGCCCTACCTGTAGAGGACTTTGCTAACTTGCGCACTACCATCTACCTATGGCAGACTGTCACCTCAACAGAAACTACAGGTGGCATCACGACAAACTGTATATATGATCCCCTGTAAATAATCCCCTTTTTGAAGATATACCCAGGACACGGGATCAGGCGCAGCCATCACTCCCCATGACAACAGGAGTGTTAACCCCTTGTAGCCTGATACTCGAGTACCCCAAAGCCTGGGCTCGACACATCCTCACTCTCCTCTATCCTGTCCCCCCTGTCCTCTATCCTGTCCTGTCCCCTGTCCTGTCCCCTGTTCTGTCCCCTGTTCTGTCCCCTGTTCTGTCCCCTCCGATATCTTTAAAAAAAAAAAGCTCCTCCCGGAGGATACTTCACCTTTCTGGCGTCTCCGGTGATGCAACCGTCTCCATCTGGGTGAAGGACCTCTTATGAGGTCACCAAGCCGATCAGCTGACATGTCAGAGAGAGAGGAGAAGCAGGGAGAGACAGGGGGTTATGTACTGAGCACTGCTTTTGGGCATGCTCAGTACATAACCACGGAGCTGACATCGGATCCGATGTAGACACGGATCCGATGTCCATAGGCTCCCATGTTGTGTGCACACTGACCGTCACGGATTTGTGGAGTCAGATTTTAGTCACGGACACCAAAATCGCAGCAGGCTAGGATTTTGGCTCTGTGACTAAATCGGACAGCAACGGATGGTGCTAAAATTGGATGCCAATAGGGACACATTTGAGAAAATCCGTTGCACATAGGGATACATGGGAAGCAAAATCTGATCCGTGTGTATCCGTTGTGATACACACGGCTACCACAAAATCGTGATGTGAAACCAGCCTTAGCAGGAGCAGAGTGATCTGAATGCAGGAGATAAAATCACAGAAGCCTGTGCACCGCTGACAGCCTGATGAGCCTCCCTTTGTCTGAGGTAAACTGATTATACACTGATCCCAGTCCCATACCCAGTCACTCTGTGTTAGCCCTGCTCCCACTTATATGTGACGTTTAGAAACACCATAGAGGGTTCATCTTCTAGAAGGTTTTTCAAAGGTTTTCTTCTAGAAATCTCTTATTAAGAATATTTACAAGCTTATTAAAATGACTTGCTCTACATTATTATTAAATAAAAGTTTAAATGGCGTTACACTTTAAAATTCATTTTGTTCGTGGGACAATGTCAAGTAGAAGCAGTCAACTTTTCATTTCTGCATTTTCATTTTTCCCCTCCTCTTTTTTTTAAGTCAACCAGTTATTTTTTCCATGTTGATTGGCGTATGCTAGTTTAAAATAAAATTTTCGGCTTTTACTCACCCTCCACTGCATCTGCAATGCCTCAACATTGCTGCTCCGGTCTTTGTTGACATGCTTCAGTGGATGTAACCACTGCTACCAATCACTGAGCTCAGTGACTCACTGTTGATGCCAGTGATTGGTTGCAGAAGTCACATGCTTTGCAGTCATTATGTCACGTCTGGATTAGTGACCAGAAAAATGGGCAAAGGAATAATGCCCACAGGGTTGGGGTTAGGGTTAGGTGCAGGTGCGCACCTATCATGAAGCGACCTGACTCTTTGCCTTAGGTGGCGCCACCTGATGATAGACAGCATCAGCTGTCAGCATCAGCAGGGAACCCGCTGGTAGTTAAGGCTGGTAGTTCATGCAGTCGCATTCTCCCGAGTCCTACTACAGCTGTGTGCCCTCTGCAGCTCAGCAGGCAGAGAGCAATGACGTCATCACGGAGTGTCCAGCTATGCTGAGACCTACACAGAGGCTGGGAGAACACACTGACGAGACCAAAGCAGCCAGTAAAGAGTGAGAGTGAGTAAGGCTGCCTTCACACTTGCGTTTGCAAGCGCAGCGTACCGAACGAAGCCAAACGCTTGCACACTGGGTTCCTATGTTTACCATTGGGAATGCTTGTGCCTGCGTATTGGCTGCGTTCGGTTGCGTTTGCGTTCGGATGCGCACAATGTGTGCGCCCTCCTCCGCCCTCCGAATGCAGCCTGTTGTATTTTTTGTGCGGTTGCTTGTTTTATCTGCAAGCTCCCGCAAGCACACAAACAATGCATGGATCTCAATGGATCCGCAGTGTTCTCTGCATGACAGCGCAGGAGAACACTGCGGATCACATTGAAATCTCTCCCGGTGGCTGCCGGTGATCAGTTGGAGCCTCCACTGCTCTCTCGCCGGTGTCGGTGCGAGAGATTTGAAGATACAGCTGATCTGACAGCTGTTTAAATCTCCCGCGCTGACACCGAATAGGTGATGTCGGCGTGGGAGATTTGAAGCAGCGATCAGCTGTTTCTTATCTCCTGTGTCGGTGCGGGAGATATAAACAGCTGTCAGATAAGCTGTATTGTCAAATCTCTCGCGCCGACACCGGCGGTAGATCAGCTGTGGCCGAGAGGAGGAGATCTCTGCCGCTGATCTCCTCCTCCCGGCCGTCCCCAAGACAGCTAATTGGCTGGCTGGGCTTCATACTAATGTGAACGCACGCGGAGATTCTCCGCTGCGTTCACATCAGTATGGGCTGCGTTTGCACTGCGTTTGCGTCTGCATGCCATACGCATGCAAACACAAATGCAAGTGTGAAGGCAGCCTAAGAAGGAGACAGTGATGCATTATAATATAAGAAAAATATATGAGTGCTGTATATTTATGGGGAGTGCTGTATGTATATGGGGAGTGCTGTATACATGGGGAGTACTGTATATATATAATTAAATCTCACAATGCCCTTTGGGACACACATGACTCCCTCCAGCAAACAGCGATTAAAACTTAGGAGAAAACCCTGGACCTAGAGGATAGGTCCAGGAGGAACAACATCAAGCTTAGGGGCATAAATGAGTCCATTATGGCTGTGGACCTGAGATCCTTCCTGCAAGACTTCATCAGTGCAGCTATGTCACGTTGACAAGAAAGACATGATCATCGATCGGATACATCGTGTCCCTAAGTCAGCCTCTCTGGGCCCCTCGGTCCCCATAGATGTCCTTGCCCGTATACATTTTTTCGAGTTAAAGGAGGACTTTTTGTTGCGTGGGAAACCCACATTGCCGGATAAATTTTCCCCCCTTTCGGTCTATCCTGATCTATCACCGGGCAGCCTTCTCACCGTATACAACTGTGCTCCGCGACAGGGGCATCCCTTACCGTTGGGGATTCCCTACACGCCTGCTCATCCGTAAAGATGGGGCTATCTCTACTTGCCTCTTACCAGACCATGCCAAGAAGTTATTCCAGAAATGGGGCATGGAAGCCGTGGATTCTCGACCCTCAACGAGTCCCTCCGGATCCTCCGCGATCAACCCCAACAGGAAACGCCTGGACCCGGAGTGGGAGACTTCTTGACTGCATCTATGTTTGCTCCCTGGATATTTTCCCATTTAACATTTGGACCTTCTGAGACCCTGATCGGCACCAGATCCACTGACTCAGGACTTTAACCCCGTTAAGTGACTTTTGTTCACTTTGACTTTTTGGTTTTTCTTTTTTTTTTTTTTTCTTGCATTTTTGAGGAAGAACATCCTTAAAGTTTTTTTTTCCTTTTTCTTATTTCTTTTTTGCCCATTGGGACTACGTGTTTTCCGCACATAGTAGAATGTTGGTTGTTGATGTGTTTGCTTATTTTCTTGCTTCCCCTCCCCCTCTCCTCCCCCTGATGCTCCCTTCCCTTTTTCCTTTTCCAGATGTACAGACTGCCAGATTTGAAAACTATTACTCCGTCCTCTTTATGTCTCCTGCTCCTTTTGACAACCCACCATGAGCATTTCCATATACTCATTAAACGTTAATGGCCTAAATTCTCCAGCTAAGAGGTCAATGACATGGAGACAAATATCTAAAGGGGGCCACGATGTGATTTGCATACAGGAGACACATTTACTAGCTCGGGACAATGTTAGGATGTACTCCGGTCTGTATCCTCACCAATTGTACGCTAATGGCTCATCTAAAAAGGCGGGTGTGAGGATTTTTGTATGTCAAAAGGTCGCTTTTCAGATGCATGACTCTATCTCGGACCGTCAGGGCAGGTATATTATTATCTCATGTCTGTTAAACAACGTTCCCTATACTATAGCCTCTGTGTACGGTCCCAACTCGGACCAACTTACCTTCTTAAAAAAATTTTTTAACATTCTAAATCCTTTTCAGCGAGCTCACACGATCATTGTTGGAGACTTTAATATCCCCATGTCTAAAAAGCTTGACTGCTCAGTTCCCTCCCATTCTAGAGGGGAGGCAGGTCCCCTGGTAGGTTTGAATAACTTTCATGACATTTGGAGATATCTACAGTGTGACGAGAGGGATTATACCTTCCTATCCCCGAGACATCACACATACAGCAGACTGGATTTCTTTTTAGTAAATGATGTGGTCTTACCGCACTGTGTCTCGGCGGATATAGGTAGCATCTCCTGGTCTGATCACGCCCCTATCACTCTACGCATAGCCGACCCTTCCAACTTGAGACCCCCAGCCCAATGGCGCCTTAACGAATATATTCTTACAGATCCATCGAATGTGGCATATATTGAGCAACAGCTCAAAGAATTCTTCTCCCTGAACGACACCGGTGACATCCCTGACGACTCCCTTTGGTTCGCCCAAAAGGCGGTGATTCGTGGCGCATTGATAAAAATAGCAGCTTGTGCTAAAAAGAAATACGAATCGTCACTGCACTCAGCACTTGCTTCTCTGAGACGACTAGAATCACAGCACAAACAATCTACAACCCCGAGCCTGCTGAGGGAATTCGTCGGGGCCAGACTCTTAGGTCACCAACTCCTATTATCCAGGGCTGAAAAAGATGTTAAACGGGCCAAAGCAAAGTTTTACGCTATGGGAGACAGGGCGGTTCCTTGTTGGCTAGGAGGTAAAAAAAAGGGAGAACCGTAATAAAATCAAATTCCTGATCAAACCAGATGGCTTCCATTTATATAATCCCATTGACATTGCGGAGGAATTCGGTAGTTATTATACTTCCCTTTACAACCTTAATGCAGATCCGCAGGTCCCTCAGCCCTCGAACAATGTCATTTTATCCTTCCTGGACAGGGTGAACCTCCCGAAACTCCCTTCGGACCAACTATCTCAGCTAAGCGCCCCTCTTACTCAACTTGAAATTTCCCAAGCCATTTTTTCGGCCAAAAAACAATCCTCTCCTGGTCCTGATGGGTTTCCCAATGCGTACTATATTCACTTTCTCCCGCATCTGTCCCCTTTCCTCCTTCGCCTTTTTAACCAGTGGCACGGTCAGGGCAGTATTAAATCTGAGGGACTCGAGGCCATCATCACAACTCTCCCTAAACCCGGGAAACCCATGACACACCCCAGGAACCTCCGACCAATCGCCCGCCCTACTTAATTGCGACGCTAAGCTCTATGTTAAAATTGGCGCCAACAGATTAATGTTGATCTTCTCCCCGTTAGTCCACCCCAATCAGGTTGGCTTCGTCCCTGGACGACATACCAGGGATGTGACGAGGCGCTTGATAGATCTCCTGGATGTGGTGGAGAGGGGACACATCCCCAGTGTATTCCTGTCACTTGACACTGAGAAAGCCTTCGACATGGTACACTGGAGATTCATTGCCGCAGTTTTCCGGAAGATTGGCTTGACTGGCCGGGTGGAGAGAGCCGTTATGGCACTCTACACGAACCCCAGTGCCTCGGTCCATGCCCCGGGATTTAACTCTTCAAAGTTCTCTATATCTAACGGTACGCGACAAGGTTGTCCCCTCTCCCCCCTCATCTTTGCGTTGATCATGGAGCCCCTTGCACCTGCCATTAGGCAGAACCCTCTATTCAGAGGGATCCCAGTGGGCGATACAGAGCACAAAATAGGCCTTTATGTGGACGATGTGGTTTTGACATGTTCCAATCCTCTAGAGTCACTCGACGCTATTACCTCTGTTCTGGTGGATTTTTCCCTGGCCTCTTTCTACAAACTTAACATGTCTAAATCTACGCTTTTCCCCTTACACCTCCCAATCGCTACCCAACTTCAAATTCAAACTAAACACTCCTTTGCGTGGTCCCCCATGGGCTTCACTTATTTGGGAATCCAATTAACTCGAATGAGGGACCTTGTCCGCACTAACTGTGTTATTGTCCTCTCGGATATTAAGACGGCCCTTGCTGAATTCTCTTCTCCCCTGCTTTCGTATATGGCGAGAATTCAGACTGTCAAGATGTTAATACTTCCTAAATTGCTCTACCTCTTCAGATGTCTCCCTATTCTCATCCCCTCCAAATATATTTCAGCTTTTCAATACACAATTGATAATTTTATTTGGAATAACAAACCCCATAGAGTATCCTGTAAAGTCATGACTCTCCCATATGGTGAGGGTGGTCTGGGGGTTCCCAGAATTTTAGCATACCACCGAGCCACTCTTTTGGAGCCGGACAAATTGTGGTGGGAGGGAGATTCCTCTCTTGTATGGTTACAAATAGAATCACAATTTGCAGTCCGCCACTCCCTTAGGCTTCTTCTGGAAACAACCATGCTATGCAAAGCCCCTCAATTATTTACCCTCCACACCATGCAATCTCTGACTAAACTGTGGCTCCTATGCACCTCCCGTCATCTTGCTTGCCTCTTTAGAAATATTCCACTACGGTCGATCAAACACTGCATTGATAACATTTCACTGTCCTCATGGACTGATAGAGGTATTTTACTAGTCACTGACCTCTATGATTCCTCAGGGTTGCGCTCATTTTTAGATTTAACTACTAAGTTCGCCCTCCCCAGGACAGTTTTCTATCAATACTTGCAGGTACGACACTTCTTACGGGTGACCCAATTCCCTCACGAGGTGACCATCCTTTCTGACAACCCTATCCAAACATTTTTCAAATCCAATACCGTAACCTCTCATGGGATCTCCATGCTGTATAGGTCTGTCTTAGATCTTGAGGACAACACCAAACTTCCCTTTATGTTATACTGGGAATCCTCTCTTGCCTTCTCGGCTTCAATAGAACACTGGAAAACAGCATTCACGCTGCCCTATAAATTCACCACTTGCATTAACCATTTTGAGCAGGCCAAGAAGATTCACTTAAATTGGTATCTTACCCCCACCTGCTTGGCTCACTTCCATCCATCCTCCTCTCCCATGTATTGGAGGCAGTGCCAAATGCCTGGCTCCCCAGCTCATGTGTGGTGGGATTGCACAAAGGTACAGGTTTTCTGGCAACAAGTTAATTCATTACTACGGGAAGTGGTTGGAATTCTTTTTGAGCTGACGGGTCCTCTGGCCCTGCTAAGTATCACACTTCCAGACTTTCCAACCCCTCTTAGGCCGATGATATCTAATATACTAATTGCGGCTAGGCAATGCATTGCAAACTCTGGAAGTCCCCTCTAAGTCCCTCCAAAGCAGAACTTATAGCCCGATTGAATCTCCACTATCAATATGAAACCTCCTTCGCACATACAATCACCAGGAAAAATAAAGTCCTATCATGGTGGGACTCGTGGTCGTCTTCTCACTATTTCATGACTGCTTAAGTTAATTTCCCTGCAAAGGAGTATGCTGTATTGGTTTATGCTGTATTGCTTTTGCCCCCTGTACATCTGGGCTTGTCTTTTTTTTTTTTTTTTCTCTTTTGTGTGTTATTCTATATATACCAATAAAAAACTGAATGGTTAAAAAAAAAAAAATATTGCACATCATATTTGATAATCAACATTGGAGCTGCACCGAGTATTGTAGGCGTGTGCCAGAGATAATAGGTTGGCATTTAGTGCCTTCTCCTGAGTGTATGCTATGTGAGAATCCTGTGGAATTAGTGGATAAGGGCAGGTATATCTCACCCAGGTATCTGTCCTATGTGACCTAGCCTGGTCAGTATCACCTGGCTACTAATCAATTAATGGGAGGCAGTGGGCAGATGTAAAAGGAAGCCAGGAGGTCGAGTGTGTGTCAGCCTGGGAACACCGAAAATCTGTCTGTGTATAAGACGCATGTGAGTGGAAGCATTGCTCCTTGTTTATGTGTTTGGCTGGAAGGGAGAAGCCCTCCAGTCTGCAGTTAGGATTTCATCCTGTATAGTTAGCGCCGGACAGGCAAGGATTTATTTTGTTGATGTTTTTTGTTTGCTTTCTGTTTTTGCTTTCGCCTAAATAAATCTGACCCACTGTCAGTTGCACCCAGATCTCTGCTGTTCGCTTGAGTGGAATGCAGAAACTACGTGCCCTTTGATCCCAGCAAAGGCGATCCCCGAGCATGTTATCACAGCTGTAAGGATGCAGGACTGTGTCAGCCTACAGGACCACAGCTCTGCAGCCATCATTGTGTGTCTGTATGCTTGTGCCAAGCCTGCCATTGCCATTAATGATCCTTATTCTGGATTCTTCTATGACATCCTTGTGTTTGGGGTGGGGGCGCCATTTTTAAGTTCGCCTCAGGCAGCAGAGAGGCTAGGTTCACCCCTGGTTAGGTGTTAGGGTTAGGTCTTTGGGTTAGGTGTTAGGATTAGGGGTTAAGTTTAGGGTTGCCTGTGGGCATTTTTCCTTGCGTGCATTTTTCAGGAAACTGGCTACAACATGTTAAAAAAATTATAAAATCTGCAGAGAGGCATTGTTTGAACACAAGAAGGTGAGTAAAGGCTAAGTTTGTTATTTCGATCTACTGCAAACCGATTAACATAAAAAATTAATTACAGAATACACTTCTACTGGTACATTCCCTTGGGTTGTTTCCACTGTGGATCACCTGCAGCAGAAAATCCACATTGACAAGTGTGTTGTGGATTTCTAGGTGACAGTACAGCTTTGTTTCTGCATATTTCATGCTTTGCATTGCTTTTCAGTGGGGTAATCATGTTGAGTATAGTTCTTTTGTTCTTCGATGTTAATCCATAGAACTCCCTTATCCACCTCAGATATCTATGCATTAAACTAAACTTCCCCATTCCCTTTCAGTCTTAATATTCCATATCCATATGCAGCAATGTCTATCAAGAATTATTATGCAACTGGATGATGAAGAAACAGATAAAAATAACCCTCGTTCTCCACTGTGCACATTACAGCAGATGGTTTTCAGAAAGATTTGGCTTGCTACTTCTTTTAACTGTTGCTATTTTTCTTTTTTCTTTTCCCAACAGTGAAAACGTGGTTTGTCAACCGGGAAGGTGGTCCGACACAGTGCTGCCA
Organism: Allobates femoralis; assembly: GCA_033576535.1. Classification (NCBI taxonomy): domain Eukaryota; kingdom Metazoa; phylum Chordata; class Amphibia; order Anura; family Aromobatidae; genus Allobates; species Allobates femoralis. The sequence continues at coordinate 46,280,480 of JARQOC010000007.1, forward strand.
GGTAATGTGCCATCTTTTCACATTACCGGAGATCATCCATGTCAGGATCGTGATACGGGTCACAAAGAACACTGTCTACTGTGGTGAAAAAGCTGCGGTGATAGTCCCACTGGTTACACTATCAAAAGACTTAAAATGAAGTATTTCTTATTATAACACTTCAAAGGTTATGATGCCAATTATAGGATGCCATCTCTCATATCTACAGCTTTCATCAACAGTTTGTAAAGTCTGGATTGTTTGGAATAGATAAGCGGAACACTGGAGAATTGAATAGAAAAAAAGACTTCAAGTTCCTACATTTGTCTTCACGCCACTGTATTATATTTATGACAATCAAGGATAACATTTTATTTTCATTTGCCCCAAACGTCAAGATATGGTAGATATGTTACTTTTTTAAAACCGTGCCAAGGTTTCCAAGCTACAATGATCCATTTAAATAGGCATTGGATGGTCACCCAAGAGGGCCTGAGATAAGGACAAGTCTACTCTGCAAACAGATTTCTATATCTGTCTCCTGGGATATAGCTATCAAGATGACAATGGATACCATTCGCAGCAGGTAAGATCAAAGCATTAAAAAAGAAATTGCTGTTTCCAAAGAGCCTGTGCTGTCTTCCAGATTACACAACATGTTAAGGTGTTTTCCTGCTGGATACGTTATATAGCCTCAAGATGAGGCAAAGGAAAGTGATTACTCCCCCTATGCCACCACCCAATGTAGGGTGTATGGAAGGTCATGGGTAGAATGATAGACTGTGGGCGCTTTCAAAATCTGTTTAAAGGGGTTGTCCAGGCTTATCACAAAAGTCTGATGTCAATGTATGTGATAGCAAATTGATAGTGCCGATGACAAGACTGAGTGGTCATGTGATTGCAAGTATGCAATGTGCATATTCCCGGCCACATTCCGACTTTACTAGACTTGCTCAATACAAGAGAATTGAGCGAGGTCACACACGTCTGATCGGAATATGACATGGAGTATGTATATTGCCAGGTCTTTCTATTGAATGATTGTCACAGTGCGTGCTGTACACGATGGAGGATTCACAAGTTTGCTGTAACATAAAGTGACTCCAGGTTTTCGTGATGAGCCTGGACAACCCCTTTAGCTAATGACCCACATATTTATGGCTATGTACGTCTATAAATATTTTAATTGTTCACTCACTTTCTAAATACAAAGGTAGGCTACTTTCACATTTGCATTCCCCTCCACAGCATTCTGCGGAGGGGAGCCGCAATGTGAGCGCAGCACCGCATGCCCCTATCTTTATAATGGGAGCGCACGGTGCTGCGCTTGACTGCGCATGACCGTGCGCACCCATTCACTCCCATGGTGCGCACGGTCATGTGCAGTCAAGCGCAGCACCGTGCACTCCCATTATAAAGATAGGGGTTTGCGGTGCTGCGCTCACATTGCGGCTCCCCTCTGCAGAACGCTGCGGAGGGGAACGCAAATGTGAAAGCACCTGTAGACAATTTTCTAATTATCCTCTCTTTTAAAAAAAAAAAAATGTTTCTGGTATGCCTTGAGGCGCTTGCTTTTGCAAAAATGTTACAAATTTACAAGCTCTAAATGTTCTCCCATTGGTAGAGGTAGCAACAGGGTGGGGAAAGAGGTTGTACACAAATGTGTACAGCAAAGATAGGGTTGAAAGTATCTCAGGGAGGATAAAGAACACAGGCAAAAGGAAAAATGGAAATAAGTGCAATATAGAAGCTGTGCTTGTGACACTAGTCATGAGAGACTAGTCGTGAATCATAGTAGTCGACCATTCCGGGGTCAGATACCAGAATAGCACATCAAAGATTAAGGGTATAGAAAGGGGCCCAGTCAGATAATGTCCAGAGTCCAGGAGTACCAGTAGAGTCACAGATCAGTGCAGAAGGACTAGGCAAAAGGAAAGTTAGAAGTTAGATGACGGTCAGAGATCTGGCAAAAATGATCAGAACACCAAGCACACATACAGGCCTACAAGCACCATAGAAATGAATAATAAGACTGGCAGTGCTCTGGTTTAAACTACTCTGCTAAGTAGCTGAGCAATCACAGGGAGAAGGGAGTACCTGCAGAAACTCAATATAGGATTGTACAACTGGACTGTAAGGCTGTGTGCCCACATAGTGGTTTAGTGACGTTCTGATCGTCGTAACCGCTGGAAGTCCCAGCGTTTTCGCGTTACCAGTGTGCACATGTTTTTCAGTCGGTTTTTCCAGCGGTTTTTCCGTCGTTTCTATGGAGGTTTTTCATGAACGCTGAAACCGCTGAAAGAATTGACATGTTGTATGCTGCTAAACCGCTGGGAAACCGCTCAACCGCTGGCGGATCCGCTCACATAAACCCACTATGTGTGCACAGCTGTTTCTAAATTGCATAGGGTTACTTGTAAGTCCTAAAGATGCTAAGGATTTACATAAATTTAAATAAAACCTATGCTAAACCGCCGGCGGTTTTCGCTGCTAAACCGACACTAAACCACTATGTGGGCACACACCCTTACTCTCCCAGCTGCCAGCTCAGCCACACCATGATCACAGAGTAGAGGGATCGTGACATAGCCGATTTTAATATAGCTACTGAAGACTTCAGCACACTAAATACACATAAACATAAAATTCAGTCTATATCACTGGGAGAGAGATTCACAAATGAATAAAGCTGCAAACTGCATATTGTTGAGTTTGTGTATGTCCATGAGTATAGCTGAATAAATAATCCATGGCTTTGTTTTCCCTAAAAGTTTGGAGTTTGGGGAGTTGTACGGCAAAAAGACAATGCTATTAATAATAATTAAATAAATATTATACATATAATACAAAACTATTCTTATAATTAGTGTATGTTTGACATTGATAAAACACTGCTGTCCTTCATTGTGAGCCTGAAGAGGGTCCAGATTCATGCTATGTCATGAAGTGTTAATGACACAAGCTAAAGATGAACAACGGCCTACAGACTCTACTAGGTCGTGAAAAGACCGTTCATATACAAACTTTAGGAAGGGTAGAGACATTTCATAAAAACAGCCTTTTTCTGAAAGAATAAGATTGAAGGTGATTTTAAGAGGAAAGATTTGTAAATTATAAACATCAACTACAATTGTAAAAATGTTATCCTGCAAAAGCAATTTAGCTGTATTCACGTAGACAGCATAAAGCCTCCCTAAAATCATATTACAGATCTTTACTAGTTCCATATTGTATTGATCTGTAGGATGGTGCTATTCTTATCCTATTGAGTTTTCATAAAGTCATATGCTGCCTACTAAAAAAAAATCACCAATTTTCCTCCACATGAGACAATAGAAAGACTAGATTACTTACCGGTAATTGTGTTTTATGGAGTCCAGGACAGACCCACTGGAGAGAGGGGATCCGCCCACAGGGACAAGAAACCTACAGATAAAAAGGGGCGGTCCCCCTCGCCTCCTCAGTTGTTTTACAGAACATGAGAGGAACCGCTAAATTAAGAAATCTCTGTAATCATTCAATAATAACACAGGCAACCATCGCCACTATAGTGACCATAACTTAAGCATCACCAGAAGTCAATGTAAAACAGGGGGGGAAGTGAGTGGGTGCTGTTATGGACTCCATAAAACACGATTACCGGTAAGTAATCTAGTCTTTTCTCCTCACCACGACAGCACCCACTGGAGAGACTTTCAGAGAATTATTACTTGGGAGGGACCACCGTGTTGAGGACAGATCTCCCAAATACCAAATCAGAGTCAGAAGACAGTCCCGGCTATAGTGGTTGTAGAAGGTGGAAGGTGAAGACCAGGTTGCCACCTTACATATTAATTCAATTGAGATGTGTGCCTTCTCAGCCCAGGATGAAGCCATGACCCAAGTGGAATGGGCACGAACTCCATCCGGAGGGTGTTCACCTTTTGCTGAGTAGGCCATGCAGATTGCATCTCTAATCCATCTTTACAAAGTGCTCTTTATTACACCAGACCCCTTCCTGTGGCCCTGAAAGGACACAAACTGAGCCCTACTCTGGCTCCATGCCTGAGTTCTGTCTATAAAGTGAAGGACTGACCTCTTAACATCCAGTGTGTGAAACCTATGCTTGTCAGGAGTATAGGGTTAGGGAAAAAGGAGGAAAGAAAAATTTCCACATGGCTCCTTAAGTCTTTCCTCGGTCTCAGCCTGGGTCCGGACTAGTCATTGGCCACCGGGCCCCACTATTCTCAGCTTGGTCTCTGTCACTGGTTAGCTGATGGGTGTCTCTGCTTAGGAGTTTGGTTCTCTCTCCTCCTCTTATTCCTCTCACTACCTTCTTTGTCCAACCTCTTCTAACTCAGTGTTCCTCGGTTATACTCCAGTTCCTCCACCCCTTTCCCGGGTTCTGTTCTATTTTCCACCCTCCACTTAGCTCCTCACACCATTTCTTGCCTGATATGAAGTAACTTTGGCTTAAGATCAGAGGTGTGTGTGGGGTGTTGGTGTGAAGTGACCGACCTACCAATCCTAGCTGCTTTGCTTTGTTGTGGCCACCCATCCGCAGGGGCGCCACATATAGTGTACAGGAAGATGGGAAAAAATTCCAAATGCGGTGAAATTGCAAAAACAGTGCAATTTAACGTTTGGTTTTTAGGTTTTTTATTTGCCATGATCACTATATGGTAAAACTGATGTGATGGTGTGATGCCTCAGGTTGGTATGAGTTTGTAGATACCAAATATGTATACTTTTACTGGTATCTAAGTGGTGAAAAAAAAAAGATCACACTTTTTACTCCATGTTCTGCGACCCGTAGCGTTATCATTTTTCAGGATCTGGGGCTGTGTGATGGCTTATTTTTTGCAGCTTGAGCTGTTTCTAATGATACAAATTTTGGGTGGATGTGCTCTTTTGATCGAACATTATTGCATTTTATAGCAATGCTGCGACGACTAAAAAAACATAATCTTGACGTGTGGACCTTTTTTCCGTCATGCAGTTTACGGCTCTCATTAATTGATTTTATATATTTATAGATCGGGCATTTCTGAACGCGGCAATACCAAATATGTGTATTTTTTTTAATAGTCTTATTTTGAATGAGGGAAAAGGGGGGTGATTTGAACTTTTGGGGGGGGGGGGTTTCCATATCTTTTAAAACTTTATTTTTTAATTAATTATTGTTTTTACACTGCCCAAAAGTGCCCATAGTGCTGCAGCATCTGATCGCTTCTGCCATGTCCCGAGTTGCAGCACATCGGGACATGGCATTTGGTTTCACTTTCCCTGTACACTATATGGTAAAATAAATGATTGCATATGAAAGTACAACTCGTCCCGCAAAAAACAAGCCATCATATGTCTATATTGATGGAAAAATAAAAACGTTATGGCTCTTGGAAGCAGGGGAATAAAAAACGAAAATGAAAAATGAAAACTTCCAAGGTCATGTAGGGGTTAAAGGCAGATTTCTTGTTCTAGCACAAACACTGCAATCTGCCCTGCCTTCATATTGCATTATATATTGTATTCACTCTGCTGGTTTCATACCGCCCACTTTAAATTGTACATTTTTGTAAAGCACTTCAATGTGGGTGCTCAATGCAGGAGAAGCAGCTCAGTTAAAGCTACGGTAAGTTTAGTGTAGTAGGAGCCTGCCCTCTGCTGCACTGCTAAATGCAGGATGGTAAATCTAGGCTGTCTGTCACCTGGTACAAAAATTCTGTTTGGAGAGCCCTCGTATACCCAGTCTCATGTGTTGACTGCTCTGCAGTAAATTGGAGTAAATTTCCTTTGGCAGAAATAGTGTTAATATCAGAAGCTGCTGTTGTCAATGGTATTACTTCTCTCTAGATGCAGGTGAGCTGCTGCTGGGTGTGTCAGATGATGCAGTTGTTCACTCCCCCAGCTATTAAATAGTTCCCTCTTCCACCAGCAGGTGTCGCTGATACAGTTTTAGTCTCTGTAAAACCTGGAGCTGAGAAGACATGCGTGCTTTGTGCTGAAGCCTTCTTGCAGTGTTGCTTTTCTGGGATTTGCTCTGCTTCCACGTCCGTGGGTAGAGGTGAGGGGGATGTTCGCCTAGGGCTGATCAGGAACATAGGGCAAGGGTGGTAGCCCAGACGTCCTCAGTTTCAGAAGTAATTCTGGGAACAGGGAGAGCTAGGGAACCCAGACTTAAGGATCAGACTAGTTCCCCTGATCGCCTTTTGCCCATCTTATCATCCTGCTTCCTTATCGCCTTATGGTTATACCATCCTACGTGACACACAGCTTCAGCAGTTTGAGTAGTCATTATGTGTTCACTCAAATGCTACTTCGAAACTTACAGTCATGTGCCAATTAGCTGGCTTTGAAAACTCTCTCAATGTTCAGTGAAAATCTACAGCCATTGCTTCATTGAGAGAAGCAGGTAGAGAAGCTATTCGGTATGTAAGCCTTAAAATCGAATATTAGTAGTCATGTGTTAACCTCTGGGTTCAGGAAGCAGAGACAAATCAGGAATGCAAGTTTAAAGAGGACCTGTTGACACAACCCTCCAGGGCCTTAGGATAACAAGGCTTTCTTGAGGCTTCGTCACGGGCATCACAGGGACTGACACTCGGCTCCGTGACCCTGGCAATGTCATTAAAAGTTCGGCGTGGGTGGCACTGTCTCTTAGGGTACCTTTACATGCCGCTACGGCAGGATGGATACAACCCGCTACAGGCTACAAATGTAGCTTGTAGCGCCAATATAGCCCGTAGTAGCGGCGTGTGAAGACGGGACGCGACAGCCGGCTACAGATACATCTGTTTCCGAGCACTGCTCGAAAACAGATGGCTACAAAGCCGATTGTAGCGAGCTGTATCGGCGTGTAAAGAAGGAACAGAAGGGTTGTTCCTACACCATGCTATGTAGCTGGGGCGTGACACAGGCTCCGGGTTTCCGCGCCCCCTTCAGCGATCATTGGAGGAAGCTCCTGCGTTGCGATTGGTTGTCGACACACAGGGCGGCATATTTAAGGAGCTGACGAGTCACACTACACAATTGCTCGAGCGTCAAGTATTAATCAGCCTCCTGCGATGCCTGGCCAATCATGGTATTATTGCTTTGTCCTATCAGCGTATGGACGTCTCGTAATCCACAATTGTAGCACGCCTATGTGCTGTCCCTGCTGCACCAGGTACGCCCATAGTAGCTGGTTGTAGTGGTGTGTAAATGAGGTACGATGAGCTACAGATGGCTACTTGAGACACCCGGCGATGTATCTAGCTGTAGATGTAACGTAGCGTAGCGCACCTTGTGGCGGCGTGTAAAGGTGGTGCGTTTCCCGTTTGTAACCGTTTGAGCGTGCTCGTGCACGTGAAGTAGCGGGTTGTATCCATCCTCCAGTAGCGGCGTGTAAAGGTACCCTAAGGGATAGGGATCTGGCATGGAGGGCTCATTCTGGACAGAGATGACTGGACCTGGGGATACTTGGTAATTTATATGTGACGCCACCCGCAGGTAGTGGCTGTATCTGGCCACCACTGCTCGACAGTCTTTCTAGGGGCCGATGGTTGGCAGGCAGCATTGTTCTTAAGCACTCTATGAGTAAGGGCTGACCCCTAAGGCCAAGGGTACCTGAGTGAGTTGTTAGTTGTGTTACTGGTGCTTTAGACGCGTTAAGTTCATAGACATAGCTGGTTTCAGTCTTCAGGTCTTTTACTCACAGTCTTTGTGTAGCAGCCCGCTGAGCACTAGATTCTCCGAGGCAGGGATCCAGCTACAAACTGGTAATAGATTGGTACGCAATCGGCACTCCTTCTCTGTCCTTTCCAGGTCGTCTCACACAGCGCTTGCCTCAACCTTCCTGCCTTGCACCTCACCAAACAGAGCTCTGAGCCAGTGACTGTGGACTTTTCCTAGGGGTTCCCCTGCAGTGTCTCCCCTTAACCCTATAGTTGCCACCTTTTAAGTAGATGTGTGAGGTTGTCGACTGTGTCACCTGGAAAGTGGCACATCCTCCGGGTTGCTAGCTGAGCCTAGTCTTCTCCACTAGTCTTTTGGGTTCTTGGTGTCTCTTGCAGCCTAGTCCCTCCACTTGCCTACGCTTGACAATGGACATGAGTTCCACGGGTGGATTGCTCACTTCCTGTGCTTTTGGAACCTCCTCTTCCTCCTAGAGCCACTTGAGCCTTAGGACAAGCTCCCACTTGCTCCAGTCCTCTGAACACTTTCAGGCGTATATTCTCTAGCTGCCCTCCAACTTGACCTTAGTGTTTAATGGACTCTCTTCAGCTGTCACTCTCTCTGTTAGCTGTGTTTCTTCTCACTGTCATCTACTGCATTCTAGATGTTGCTTGTTCATTTTATACTCTTTTCTCACATGTCGCACGTTATCTACGTGTGTTTTTTCTTACCTCACTCCTCCCAAAGTGCTCCCTCTATCTAACTCCCTTCACCACCCAACCCTACTACAATTGTTCCTAGTGTGGTCTGGGTATCCCAGTACAGGTCTGTACTCCCCTTACCAGTGAGTGGGATACTACATAATATAAGTGTTCCCAACAGCTTATAGAGGGTATGTCCCACAACGGGTTAAGCGGCTCCAGTAGCATCACCATAGTCAGACAGCTCCTTTCAAAATCCATGGAGTGACCATTACAGAGACATCCACAATTCAATATAAATTAGGCCGGTATTGGTGTATAACCTGACCAGAAAGAACACCCAAGAGGAAGTACGGCATCGTCTAAAAATCACTAAAATTGACAAATCCCCGGGCCCGGATGGGATACACCCCAGAGTGCTGCAGGAATTAAGTACTGTCATAGATAGACCATTATTTTTAATCTTTAAAGATTCCATAATAACAGGGTCTGTACCACAGGACTGGCGTATAGCAAATGTGGTGCCAATATTCAAAAAGGGGACAAAAACTGAACTTGGAAATTATAGGCCAGTAAGCTTAACCTCTACTGTGGGTAAAATCCTTGAGGGTTTTCTAAGGATGCTATACTGGAGTATCTGAAGAAAAATAACCTCATGACCCATTATCAACATGGTTTTACGAGGGACCGTTCCTGTCAAACTAATCTGATAAGCTTCTATGAAGAAGTAAGTTCTGGACTGGACCAAGGAAATGCAGTGGATGTGGTGTATATGGACTTTTCAAAAGCTTTTGATACGGTGCCACACAAAAGGTTGATACATAAAATGAGGGCAATGGGGATAGGGGAAAATATGTGTAAGTGGGTTAAGAACTGGCTTAGTGATAGGAAACAAAGGGTGGTTATTAATGGAACACACTCAGAATGGGTCACAGTTAACAGTGGGGTACCACAGGGGTCAGTGTTGGGCCCGCTTCTATTTAATATATTATTAATGACCTTGTAGGGGGCATACAGAGTAGAATCTCAATATTTGCAGATGACACTAAACTCTGCAGGGTAATCCATACAGAGGAGGACAATTTTATATTACAGGAGGATTTATGTAAACTAGAAGCTTGGGCTGCTAAATGGCAAATGCGCTTTAATGGGGATAAATGTAAAGTTATGCACTTGGGCAGAGGAAACAAAAGGTATAATTATGTGCTTAATTGTAAAACACTGGGCAAAACTGTCACTGAAAAAGATCTGGGTGTATGGGTAGATGACAAACTCACATTTAGTGGCCAGTGTCAGGCAGCTGCTGCAAAGGCAAATAAAATAATGGGATGCATTAAAAGAGGCATAGATGCTCATGAGGAGAACATAATTTTACCTCTATACAAGTCACTAGTGCGACCACACTTAGAATACTGTGTACAATTCTGGTCTCCGGTGTATAAGAAAGACATAGCTGAACTAGAGCGGGTCCAGAGAAGAGCGACAAAAGTCATTAGAGGACTAAGGGGTCTGCAATACCAAGACAGGTTATTAAACTTGGGGTTATTTAGCTTGGAAAAACGAAGGCTTAGGGGTGATCTTATAATAATGTATAAATATATGAGGGGACAGTACAGAGACCTTTCTAATGATCTCTTTACTCTTAGGCCTGAGACTGGGACAAGGGGCATCCTCTACGTCTGGAGGAAAGAAAGTTTAATCATAATCACAGACGCGGATTCTTTACTGTAAGAGCAGTGAGACTATGGAACTCTCTGCCACATGATGTTGTAATGAGTGAGTCACTACTAACATTTAAGAAGGGCCTGGATGCCTTTCTTGAAAACTATAATATTACCAGTTATACATACTAGATTCTTTGATAGGGCGTTGATCCAGGGAATTAGTCTGATTGCCGTATCTGGAGTCAGGAAGGAATTTTTTCCCCCAATGTGGAGCTTGGTGTTGCCACATGGGTTTTTTTTTTGCCTTCCTCTGGATCAACATGTTAGGCTATGGGTTGAACTAGATGGACTTAAAGTCTTCCTTCAACCTTAAAAACTATGTTACTATGTTACCTGTTAAGGTCTTCATCACAGAAAAAGGAGCGATCAACTGAGCATCTGGGAGTATAATCACACCCTGTGTCACAAACAACTACCCCATAATTACCGCTCATATGTGTTAAAAGTTAAGGTATAATTTCTGCTATGGGATTTACTGGACTGTCCGGTGCGTTTTTTATCATTATATTTTTCCTAGAACAAATAACAAATTAATCCTTTTTCAAAAAAAGACCTTTTTAAATATATTAATTCTCAATAACAATGTATCCTTCCATAGATAAAACATATCCTGTATGCCACAAAAGAAAGGAAGTCTAATCCGCTAAGTGTATGGATTTTGCTGTCAACGTTCAGACCTGCAGGTTTTAGGGTCAGCAGTCTGAAAATCCACTCCAATTCCCTACGTTTCAAGCTTTGCACCCTATTGCCTCCTCTTCTTTTTTTAGGCACATGGTCAATAATTCTGAATTTAAGGTCATGTTAAGGTGAAGGAAAAGCCATAATGGCGTCTATGGGAGTGGCGGCAGGAGCGGTGATATGTATGTTATGTGATTTTAAACACTTTTTTATCTTACACAGGTGATTGGCATCACTTAATCAACACAATTATGAAATTTTAAGTAAAAAAACATATGCTGTACATAGGATTCCTGCACTGTTACACTTTATGAAGTGTGGATGCACTTAAGATATCGAAAGTGAGATGATGTACTGTATATGATTTCTCACTGAAACATGATAAAAACTACCACTTTGAGATACACAATGTACTTGAGAAAGGTGCATTTTTCAGCACCGAAATGTTGTGCCACAATATGGGCTCAATAAAGTCCATTTTTTGCATTGAAATTTTGTGTGCTGCCTGGATTTCTGGTTTCTAGATAAGCGGGCGTCACACACTACAATATATGCAAACATATCGCTGGAAAGTGCCTGATTTGGCATTGCTCCTACGACATGGTTGCGTGTGACAGCATGATACGACTAGCGATAAGTGGTGAGATCGTTATATACAGATATGAGAACCGGACCCCATATCACACGATGTCGATCATGCAATCTGCTGCATCGTTCTGTGTGACACCGCCATAACGATCTCCTGACCGATTTCTCCTATTCACATCATTGACAAGCATCAGTCACTGGTTGTGTGAACGATCCCTGCACGGAACATCGCTGCTGCGTCCTGAACGTTATCTATAGTCCATATCATGGACTATAATATATATATTGCCGCACACTTACCACAAGCCCCATAGACAATGCATGGGGCTTGCCGCAAATGTGTAGCAAGTGCAGCCGCTAGGCGGAAAATGCGGCAGATGCAGATTTTTTTACCGCAACTGCCACATTTGAAAAAAACGCCTATGTGAAGGCAGCCTTACAGGAACAGTGACTGCCGAAACCAGCAAGAGCTGTTTCTGACAGTGAGCATATTACACGTTGTTAGGGCTAAAATGCGTTTGCATTCTCTTGCGCTTTTTAAAAATACCCTTCAAATGCAAAATGTTGCATTTTTGTGCGTCTGAGGATGCTTGGTATATACACAAGCATCCTCAAGCACACAAATAATGCAAGCAGCTCAATGGAGCTGCACTGCCATATGCGTGGCACCGCTGCTTAGCGGAGTGTCTGGCCATCCGGATCTCTCTTTCTCCTCACCGTTCTTCTCGCTGCTCCGGTCTCCTCTGGTCACTCTGCACATATCAGCACAGTCATGACAACATCGTGCCCCTCCATGCTGAGCTGCAGAATGCAGATAGCGGCAGAAGAGACTATGGAGAAGAATGCTGCTGGCAAAGGTGGCTGAGACTAGAGGAGCGGAATCCGCAGGGGGCTAACACTGGTACACGTACCTCGTACGCACGCGGCTCTGCTCCATACACCTCCTACGCACACGGCTCTGCTCCATACACCTCCTACGCACGCGGCTCTGCTCCATACACCTCCTACGCACGCGGCTTTGCTCCATACACCTCCTACGCACGCGGCTCTGCTCCATACACCTCGTACCCACGCGGCTCTGCTCCATACACCTCGTACCCACGCGGCTCTGCTCCATACACCTCGTACCCACGCGACTCTGCTCCATACACCTCGTACCCACGCGGCTCCGCTCCATACACCTCGTACCCACACGGCTCCGCTCCGTACACCTAGTACACACACGGCTTCGCTCCGTACCCCTCGTACACACACGGCTCCGTCGTACCCTCGAATGCACAGGCTCCGTCGTACCCCTCGAATACACACAGCTCCGCTCTGTACACTTAGTACCCACATGGCTCTGCTCCGTACACCTCGTACACACACGGCTCTGCTCCATACACCTAGTACCCACTCGGCTCCGCTCCGTACACCTCGTACACACACGGCTCCGCTCCGTACACCTAGTACCCACACGGCTTCGCTCCGTACCCCTCGTACACACACGGCTCCGCTCCGTACCCCTCGTACACACACGGCTCCGCTCTGTACACTTAGTACCCACATGGCTCTCCTCCGTACACCTCGTACCCACGCGGCTCTGCTCCATACACCTCGTACCCACGCGACTCTGCTCCATACACCTCGTACCCACGCGGCTCCGCTCCGTATACCTCGTACCCACACGGCTCCGCTCCGTACACCTAGTACCCACACGGCTTCGCTCCGTACCCCTCGTACACACACGGCTCCGCTCTGTACCCCTCGTACACACACGGCTCCGCTCTGTACACTTAGTACCCACATGGCTCTGCTCCGTACACCTCGTACACACACGGCTCTGCTCCATACACCTAGTACCCACTCGGCTCCGCTTCGTACACCTTGTACACACACGGCTCCGTTCCGTACATCTAGTACCCACTCGACTCCGTCCGTACACCTCGTACACACACGGCTCCGCTCCGTACACCTAGTACACACTCGGCTCCGCTCTGTACACCTAGTACACACTCGGCTCCGCTCCGTACACCTAGTACACACTCGGCTGCACTCCGTACACCTAGTACCCACTCGGCTCCGTTCCGTACACCTAGTACACACTCGCCTCTGCTACATTCACACTGTAAATCCCTCCTGACCCCACACATAAACTTCACCAAAATGCCATACACCTAGTACACACTCACTTCTGCTATATTCACACTGTAAATCCCTCCTGACCCCACACATAAACTTCACCTAATTGCTATGCTGGCCATCATGATGCTCAGAGTCCTGCAAACACTGAGGAGCTGGTCATGTGACCCCTGACTCCACCCTCCATTGACATCATCACAGGTCCTGTCAGCCCAGAGTGTGCAGCTCTGTCGGCTCCCACGGAGGGAGATCTCCGGAGCTGCAGGAGGCTGAGTGCGCCCTCCCTGCAAATGACCCCCCCAGCTGCCCCCTGGATATGGCCCTGGCTGTGGGGCAGTGTGCTCAGGGGCCCCTGAGGCTAGGGTCACACTTGCATTGTGACCCTAGCCTGATGCAAGTACTTTTAATGCTATGCGCTGGAGCCCATAGAAACCCGATGTTTACCTTGCCAACCATTGGTTGTCAATGTAAACATCGGGTTTCTATGGGCTCGTTGCTGGCAGCGCATAGCATTAAACGCTCTGCGCTGCAGCAGACAATACTTGCGTCAGGCTAGGGTCACAATGCAAGTGTGACCCTAGCCCTCAGGGGCCCGGTGGGCCCTCTCCAAGCAGTCGGGCCCCGTCACTTGCCCGGGTGCGCCGGGTGCTGACGCCGGACCTGGATAGATATATGGATAGATAGATAGATAGATAGATAGATAGATAGATAGATAGATAGATAGATAGATAGATAGATAGATAGATATGGATAGATAGTTAAGGAAAAATGAGCAGTAGCGGTCCTGGGAATAAATCCATGTTTTTCACTTTTAAAGGATGTGCTGCTGCTCATTTTTTCTTAATATCTACACCTAAGGATTTATGGTAGGAGGGCTTGTGTGGCGCCCCACTGGTCAGGCGTCACAGTTGGGGTACTGTACCCATAAAGGAGTGTGCGGTTATCCCTGTCACAGTGGAATGTAGGATTTATAGGAGGATCCCCCCTAGCACTCCCTCACACCCACCTAGAATAGATGGTTTTGGGCCCGTACCCTGGGGGGGGGAGGAGGGAGGACACACATTGAGTTTTAGTTTGCACTGAGGAAAGACGGAGCACGGGGAGCCTCTGAGAGAGAAAGGAGACTTCCAGAGAGGGGGCCTGGAGAGAGAGAACAGGCAGCCCAGACTGAAGGAGGGGCCCCCCGAGCGTCCATACTCAGGGAGGGAACCCTGGTCAATTTTCCGGAACGCCGGTTCCAAAGACGTGGCACAGAGAGTTCAGCCCCTGAGCCGTAACACCGGAGGTCATGGGTCCGTCTACCGGCCCAGACACCCTGTCAGAAAGGAAACCAGTCACACCAGGATAACGCACCGGGGTCGAGATCCAGTGCAGGAGAGAAGAGAGCGGGAAGCTGGGATACTCAGAAAGCACCCCAATTGGGTCTGGTACTAAGTAGGCTGTTCCCGAACAGGCAGTAGCAGCAGGACACGGGTTAGAAACAAGGAAGGCATTCCATGGGAGACTCCAGGAGATCCTGCAGCCCACTGTGACTACCCGGCCGGCTATCCTTACTTAAAAACGGCTGTTTTCTGTGAACTCTACTACCATCATCATTGTTCCAGTAAAGTACCCAGGTAGAGCAACAGAGTCTCTGTATACTTATTTCCTCGCTGCACTGCCACTTGTCTATCTCCATCATCAGCACTTCCATCACTACAGGTGCATCCCTGCCCTGGAGGTCCAGCTCTACTTGCAGGGAGCTGTACTATCTCGGCTGCTGTACCATCACCTTCCGGAGGTCTGAAGCGGCGCTGCTACTAATCACCAGAATCTGCGGGTGGCGTCACAATAAACTTGTATTTCCATTTCAACTACCCCTTTTTAGTTGACCACAAGGACCTCGGGTCTGGGCAGGCCACCAGTGACATCCCTACTGCAGCAGAGGGCCCAGATACCCGAGTCCCCATACCCTGGGCTAGTCAATGTCTGGCGTGTCACAAACAGGATCGCGTGCCCGCTGCAACCGGGTACTGTGTACCTTTGGACTTTGAACTTTGTGACCGAAAAGAACTTTTGCCGCCGTTATACGGCATGGAGAATGGATTCCCGCCATTTTACCGGGAACCCCAAAATGGTGGCTTAGCCATGTAGAAGGACAACATGCAGGCCCGGGGGTGTGCATCAGCCCCTTGCCATGGGTGGGCCTAGCCAGAGGCACAAAACTGTTTGCCCGCCCCTATGGCTGCCGATAAACCAAGGGGGCGGGCCAAAGGAAGTGACCGAGGGGAACCACCAAAAGGAGATAAGAGGACAAACCAGAAGAGAAGGACACAAAGAACAACATGTTATACCCAGTGCAATGGCGACCCATTGGACAGACCTCATGCGCGAGGTAGAGCAACAGCCCACGTTGCCCGCAGGGACCTGGACTCGGTCCCCCTCCTGACCAACGAGGGAGATGCAGAGTTCTGGAGTGAGGCCTTCCGAGAGCTGCGGGACAACCTGGCGCAGACGATGGAGTGGGTGGTCCGCAGCTGGAGTAACAACCAGGCTGTAGAGCTGATGTCCCGGACGGTGGACCGAGAAGCAAGAGAGGCAGCGGCTGTTGCACGAGCTGTGGAGGAGGTCCTAGCAGACGGACGGACGACCCCGTGGACCCACCAACCGGCCCTACCAATGCCCTGCAAGTCCAGGACGTGACCGGATCCGACCAGAAAATGGACATTATCATCAGGCCGTGGAAGGGGACGACGACTCGACCGGTTCTGTGGAGTAGGATCCCGACGCGGATGACCCAGACTACGGCTCAGGAGCCAAAGGAGGCGACACCCCAGAAGCAGTGTGGTGGAGTACCTGTGAGCACCAAAGGGGGCCCAGCAAGGGCTCCACGCCAACATCAGTGCCGTGCCGAATACCCCGGCAACCAGCCCTTCACCTCCGGCATACTCTCCCCAGGTCAGCGCTCCACAGCTCAGCAAGGAGGACCAGATGGCCTGACAACGCCGCCAGGAGGACTGGTGGCGACTTTGAAATGGAATGCCGCCATTCAAGAGACGAAGCCCGTCTACAACCCCCGTTACTTACAGAACTGAGAAAGAAAGGTACTGTTGTGTAGTTCCGCTATGGGGACAGGTGGGGGTTTATACGTGAAACCGGCATAAAAGACGATGTCTTTGTGGGACGACGAGATGTAGAGCCCCATCTACGCCGTGGTCATCCGAATCGAGATCTGTACCGTAGAGACCTTGTCACCTACACGCGGTATGCGGGACCCATGGGATGGTTTGCCATCAGAGTAGCCTGCCTCTAAGCAACTACTACAGTTAAAAAAAGAAACCTGAGTGTAAATAGTTCATTTATCCTGCTTTTGTTTTCTTGAATAATGAATCCCTTTTTGTCCTTTTGCCCCTCTTTAGGGTGGCCAAATAGTAGGTTTATGCACCACAGCAAGCCTTTGAAGGATCCTACACCTTGAGGTTCTAGGGAGTCCAGAGGCACCAGCAGCTTTAAATATCTCTTTGCTGGTTTGTAAGGCCTTTTAAGCAGCTGCTCTCTTAATCCAATGAACTTGCCTGTCAGAAACCTTCCTCATTCTGCCCTTATCTGCACAAACATGTCTGTGCTCACAATCAGACACAAATCTCTTCACAGTACGATGATCACACTTACATTTTCGTGCAATATCTACTGTTTTCATCCCTAGTCCAAGGCATAGCACTATTTGTTGCTTTTCGGCAGCAGAGACATCCTTTTTCTTTCCGATATTACTTGAAAACTGTGGCATGCTCAATATTGTGGAACACCCAGTTTTCCTATTATTGGGCTCACCTGCCAAACTAATTATCACAGGTATATGAGATTGATTTCAGTGATCAAAAGAACCCTGAGACACAATACCATAAATGGGTTTCATTGACAAGACAAAAAAAAAAACTTTGACACTTAACACCAACTTGCATAATAATTTGGAACATGCTGTAGATTGATGGATAGATACAGAGATATATGGATAAATACAGGGGTTGGACAAAATAATGGAAACACCTAGAAAAATCAACAAAGGTTAGTTTAATATGGTGTAGGTCCACCTTTTGCGGTGATTACAACCTCAATTCTCCGAGGTATGGATTCATACAAGGTGATCCCGGCGGATCTCCATGAAATAGCACCCCAGATCATCACAGAACCTCCCCCATGTTTTACGGTTGGAGAAGGCAGTCTGGATGGAATGCTTCTTTCGGCTGTCTCCAAACGTACACTCGGCCGGAGGTCGGAAAATGGGGTAAACGATGATTGGTGTGAGAATGTCACATGTTTCCACTGCTCCAGGGACCAATCCTGGAGGTTTCTACACCACTCTACATGCTTGGAAACATTTGTCATTGGGAGCAGCGGTTTTTTAATTGCAGCTTTTCCGTGGAATCCAGATTTGTGCAGCTCCCGACTAACAGTTTTCGTGGAAACTGGGTTCTGTAGGTGTTCATTGAGCTCAGCAGTGATTTTCACAGCCGTGGTCTTGCGATCCTCTCTCACAATTCGCTTTAGAGTCTGACGATCTCTCTCAGTCAACTTTGACTTTCGGCCGGACCTGTGCTTTGCTGCGGACGTGTTTCCTTCTCTTTCAAACACTTTCATTACTTTGGAGACACTACCTCTTGACAAGTATTCGGGCACTTTCTGTTACACTAGCGCCTGCCATACGAGCACCAACAATGTGGCCTTTTTGAAAATCCGAAAGGTCTGCCATTGGTATCAGGTTCACATCAATGTTCTTACAATGCGACAAAACTAACAGTTAATTTACATACACATATCACTTAACACAAATAATCAACAACAAAACATTAATATATGTCACGGTTTGCATTTTTATAACATGTTCGAAGATTATGATGCCAAAACGTTAGGTGTTTCCATTACTTTGTCCAACCCTGGTATATGGAGAGATAGATAGATAGATAGATAGATAGATAGATAGATATGGATAAATACATAGATGTATAGACCAATATATAGAGATATAGATGGATAGATAGATATAGACATAGATTGATGGATGGTTATAGAGTTATACAGTACAGACCAAAGGTTTGGACACACCTTCTCATTCAAAGAGTTTTCTTTATCTTCTTGACTATGAAAATAGTAGATTCACACTGAAGGTATCAAAACTATGAATTAACAAACGTGGAATTATATACTTAACAAAAAAGTGTGAATCAACTGAAAATATGTCTTATATTCTAGGTTTCTTCAAAGTAGCCACCTTTTGCTTTGAGTACTGCTTTGCACACTCTTGGCATTCTCTTGATGAGCTTCAAGAGGTAGTCACTGGAAATGGTTTTCACTTCACAGGTGTGCCCTGTCAGATTTAATAAGTGGGAGTCTTCTCCTCCCTCGCCAGCAGTCCGCAGGCTGGTCTCCCCCGCTTTCCGCTAGCAGTCTTCAGCTTGTAGCTCAGTCTCCACGCCAACAGTCCATAGCCCGGTCTCCCCCGCCAGCAGTCTGTAGCTCATAGCCTGGTCTCCCTCACCCCCCGCCAGCAGTCTGCAGCTCTCAGCCCGGTCTCCCCCACCAACAGTCTGCAGCCTGCAGCCCGGTCTCCCCCGCTTCTCCACCAGCAGTCTGCAGCTTGGTGTCTCCCGCCAGCAGTCTGCATCCCAGTCCCCCCTCCTCCTTCAGCCCCTAGCAGGTCGGGGACCCCCTCCTCCTCCAGCAGCCCAGTCTTACGGCTGTCCACTCCCAGCGGACTGTGTCATGTGACCCCACCCCGTCACATGACCTCGCCGCATCACACAGGTCCTTGCCGCAGCAGCCAGAGATAAGACCTGGCAGAGGAGAAACAAGTGTGTGTGTGTATATACATGTAGACATTTGTATGTATGTGTATACATGTTTGTCTGTATATGTGTGTATACTTGTGTGTATGTGTGTGTATACATTTGTGTGTATATGTGTGTATATATATATATATATGTGTGTGTGTATGTACATGTGTAATTATGTGTGTATACATGTGTGTGTATGTATATGTGTATACGTGTGTGTGTATGTGTGTGTACACATACACTCATGTATACACACACGTGGGGTCTACAAATATACACACACGTACTCGCCCAACATGAAACCAGATGGATAACAACTCTTGGTACGATGGTTCCCAGGGGTCTTAATGAAACCTTGAGTTTTGCTCCGTTTTTGCGATAACTGCCCCTTGATTTCTCTGTCACGTGCACCCACGTGGTTGATTATTGTTTATTTAAAACCTTTTTATTTTTTATAGAATTTGACCATCTTCCTATCCAGGCTTTTGGTTGCTGCTGTACCCTATGATTGGTTTTAGCATCATCTACAGAATTCTGGAAGATCCAGCATACTATCTGGCAAATACTTTGGAAAAGACTCTGGCTACGTGCTGTTATTATACCTATCATCATGTTGAATAACTTATATGGCTGCAATTACCACTATTCTTAGCTATGCCTCTTTCTGTGCCTTATTTACTTGGTGGATGCGTTTATAGCATCTTATGTATTTGATGCTGGACCCTGGGAGTAATTCCAGCCTTTTCGGGCAGCAGGGGTAAAGTTTTTGGCCACAGCACCCAGAGTTTCTCCTCCCTCCCTCCTGCGGTGAGCGCGGCGCCTCTAACCGTGGGTGCGCATGTCCGGGAGCCATGGCAACGCGTCCTGACTCCTGGATGTGCTCGTCATGGCGGTGATGCTTGCGCACTTCCGGTGGGGGCGGAGTGGACCGGAAATAGCTGGACGCAGATGCAGGTGGCGATTATCAGCGGTAAAGGACGCTGGTATGATATAAAAGCCTGGGGAGGGTAGTGAGTCTTCACCCCCCTGATGAAGGTATAAAATACGAACGTACGTTGGGGTCCGGACCCGGGGGATCTTCCACTGCAGGGGCTTGATTCTTCCAGCGCTGGTAATATGATTACTTTGTACACAGGAATTTACGGGGTTGCCTCTGGGCTTCATCCCTAGACCTTGCTTTGGGCTGTAATATGACTCAGGTTCTTGTAAGGTTGCACTTAAGGGGGTGTCACACGCGTCAATATCGCCTGCACGATATCGGCTGCGAGTGACGTTGCAGCGATATTGACGCGTGTGACATACTGCATCAACCAGCGATAAATCGCTGGTTGATGATCGCCAGGTTTCAGAACCAGCTCTGAAACCTGGCGATTGTCGCCCGGTGGACACGCAGCATCGCTGCGTGTGACACCGGGACTAGCGATATTCCAGCTCCCAGCGCCTGTCACAAGCGCTGGGAGCTGGTCTCCAAGGTACACTGCGGGTAACTAGGCAGCGCGCGCTGCCTAGATACCCGACTGTGTACCTTAGTTACCAGCCTCCTCCGCTCACCGGGTGAGCGGAGGAGGCTGGTAACTAAGGTACACGTCGGGTATCTAGGCAGCGCGCGCTGCCTAGTTACCCGCAGTGTACCTTGGAGACCAGGCTGCTCCCGCTTCCAGCAGGCTGGCAGCGGGAGCAGGACATCGTGGAAACGATATTTAAATCGTTTCCATGATGTCACTGGTCAATTGATCGCTGGTGAGTCTGTCTGTGTGACAGCTCACCAGCAATCAGCCGTCAATGTCGTCAGCGATCATCTCGCTGACGAAATTGACGCGTGTGACACCCCCTTTACACTTTATGTATTACTGTTGTTTACAATTTTCCTGAACCCTCTATAATTGTAACTACCCATTGTCTTGGTTTCTGTTCTGTAACTGTCCACTGTGATATTTATTACTGTGTACTGTAATATGTCATGCCTGTACTTACTACCATTGCTGTATTGAACCTGCTCCAGCACCTTTCCGTCCATTGTTTACATTCTGAAGCCAGTTGATTTGTGGCAATAAATATTTGTGCACATTCCTCTCCTTGTCCTCTATATAATAATCAGTTTTTTGGAGATTTCATGGTTTGAGTGAGTTATAATCTCACTACCTATGTATTATGGGTCGTATGGAATTAAATTTAATACACATACGTATATATACACACACGCGGTGGGTCACATAACAAGGCAGGGACACACACACATTTACACACATGGGCTGGGTCACATGACCCAGCAGGGACGTACACATATATACACACACACGGATCTTGTGATGCAGTGGATTCACATATACACATATACATGCTTATATATGCACACACATATACATATATGCGGCATACACACATATACACATATAGATATACATGCCAGGTCACGTGACACGGCGAGGACATGCAAATATACAGACAAAATATGCACACTTATACATATGTCCAGCGGGTCACGTGATGCAGCAGGGACACACACACAAATATACACACTGCGGGGACATACAAATATACACATACAAATACACACATGGCGGGTCACAGGATGCGGCGGGTCACATGATGCAGCGGGTCTACATATACACACAAATATATACACGTACATACACATATGGCGGATCATGTGACATGGCGGGGACTTACACATATATACATACATGGTGAGTCACATGATGCAGCAGGTTCACATATACATGCATATATACACATGCACACACACAGTCAGGGTCACATGAAGTGGCGAGGACACAAACATATACACTACCGTTCAAAAGTTTGGGGACATTTAGAAATTCTTATTTTTGAAAGAAAAGCACTTTTTTTCAAAGAAGGTAACATTAAATGAATCAGAAATACACTCCTATATTGCTAATGTGGTAAATGACTATTCTAGCTGCAACCGTCTGGTTTTTAATGCAATATGTACAGTACATAAGTGTGTAGAGACCCATTTCCAACAACCACCACTCCTTTGTTTTAATGGTACATTGTGTTTGCTAACTGTGTAAGAAGGCTAATGAATGTTTAGAAAACCCTAGAAAACCCTAGAAAACCCTTGCACAAGTATGTTAGTGCAGCTGAAAACTGTTTGGCTGATTAGAGAAGCTATAAAACTGACCTTCCTTTAAGCTACAGTAGTTGAGACTCTGGAGCATTACATTTGTTTGTTGTACGGAACTCTCAAAGTGGCCAGAAAAAGAGAAATTTCATGTGAAACTCGATAGTCTATTTTTGTTCTTAGAAATTAAGGCTATTCCAATGCGAGAAATTGCCAAGAAACTGAAGATTTCTTACAACATTGTGCACTACTACCATCAGAGGAGAGCACAAACAGGCTCTAACTAGAGTAGAAAGAGAAGTGGGAAGCCCTGCTGCAGCACTGAGCAACAAGACAAGTACATTAAATAGTACCTGCCAAAGGTCTGCAATGCTGTAAATGCTGCAAAGGGAGCATTCTTTGACGAAAGCAAAGAAGAAAATTATTATTTCAAATAAAAATCATTATTTCTAACCTTGTCAAAGTCTGGACTATATTTTCTATTCATTTTGCAACTCATTTGATAAATAAAAGTATGAGTTATCACGGAAAGCACAAAATTGTGTGGGTGACCCCAAACTTTTGAACGGTAGTGTATACACGCACATATACACTCACAGTTTGTAGATAAGGCCAGCACTGCCCTGTCACGGTGTCTCCACCTCAGCTTCAGCCTTCCTGAGGGTCCCTGGAGACTTGTGCAGGCTTCACACATGCTGCACCACGCTGGGATCCTGGTGCTGGCTTCCTAGAATGCAGTGCGACGTCACTTCTGGTTTCGGGGGTAAAGAAAGGAGCCGCACACAGGAACTTTTTTGCAGCTTTATTTGTGTTTAGGGATCTTTACATTGTGGAGGGTGCGGGAGGGAGGAAGGGGATGCCTGTACTACGGTCGTTTCGCACCATAAGTTGTGTATCTACGGGTACAATCCTCAAATGTGGGCGGGTCAAGCATTTCTATTTACGCCCACCTCTGTGTGACATCATTATTACATCAATGGTTGCTAGGCAAAATAGCAAACCTAATTAATGATTAAGAAAGGTCTGAAAGACTTTAAAGTGACAGTGCTCAAAAGTGACAGTGCTCAAAAGTGATATTGCAAAAATATAGAACTATATACAAATCGTATCAAAACATTTACATATCCTATATACAAGTCAACCTTATATATTCATTCACCACTGTAGCTATCAATGATAATAAAACCTAGAATCACATCTGTCCTATAATGGCCTCCTTTAAAAATGAGGAGAACAGGTAAATGTATTATAAAAAGGGGGGCTATCACTCTACCCTTTTTCCCTTAAGGTACCATCACACACGGCAATATTGCTAGCAATTTCACTGGCAATTTGCTGGTTGCAGTGAAATCATGGACACATTGTTCTATTTGTACACGGCAACAAAATAGAACAATGTGTCCATGATTTCACTGCAACCAGCAAATTGCCAGTGAAATTGTTAGCAAAATTGCCACGTGTGACGGTACCTTTAAGGTACCTTTACATGCTGCTACAACAGGGTGGAAACAACCGGGTTTATCAGACAAATGTATCTTGCACCTTCAAATCAACCCGAGGTAGCGGCGTGTAAACTCGGTTGTTGCCACCCGTCACTTGCGGCACCTGTTTCAGAGCAGTGCTCTAAAACAGGTTGATTTCATCCCGATGGTAACGGCTTCTAAATACGGTAGGGTAAGGTTTTTTCGCCACCTAGATAACTCCCCGGGGCGTGACACAGCCTCCGGGAAACCGCCCCCCTTCAGCGATCATTGGTGGAAGCTCCTGCGTTGCGATTGGTTGTCGCTGCATAGGGCGGCATATTTCATGAGCTGACCAGTCACACTACGCAATTGCTCCAGTGTCATGTATTAGTCAGCCTCCTGTGCTGGCTGGCCAATCATGATGCTATTGCTTTGTCCTATCAGCGTACGAACGTCTCGTAATCCACAATTCTGGCACGCCTATGTGTTGTCCCTGCTGCACCAAGTCCTCCCATATTATCTTCTGTTACGGCGTGTAAATGAGGTAAGGTGCTCTACAGAAGGTAACTTGAGGCACCCGGCGGTGCATCCAGAGGTAGATTCAACCTTCTGTAGAGCACCTTGTAGCGGCGTGTAAAGGCGGTATCGGGTACCGTTTGTAACCGTTGGTGCGTGCTCGTGCACGTGAAGCACCCGGTTGTTTCTACCTTGTTGTAGCGGCGTGTAAAGGTACCTTAAGGGATAACATACTAGTAACACTTACTTTCTGCATACCTATTTATATTTAATTATTTTATAATCCGCTAAAGGAACACAGCAAGATAATTTCTGTCATTTAGTCCTGCTGGCCCTTGAGCCCTCAGTTTTATAATCCAGCTTGCTTCCTTTTGTAGGAGCAACCTATGTGTAGAGCCCCAGGCTTTGGGGTACTCGGGTATCAGGCTCCAAGGGGTTAACGCTCCTTTGTTACGGGGAGTGGTGGCAGCACCTGATCCCATGTCCTGGGGGACTTCTTTGGAAAGGGTTATATTTACAAGGGATTTTATATACAGTTGTCGTGACGCCACCTGTAGTACCTGGTGATGGGTCACCAGCGCTGCCACAGTTCTCCGGAGGTAGATGGTAGTGCGGCTAGTTGGCAAAGTCCTCTACAGGTAGGGCTGGACCTCCGGGGCAGCATTCCTGTGTAGGAAACAAGTTCATGCAGAAGAAACACAAGCAGAAGCAAAGTCACTTTCTCCCGGGTACTTTACTGTTGGTTGTAGTAGCAGCATTTACAGTTAACAGTTCAGCACAAAAGATGTTACAAGAACAGGTAGCTTAACGGGTGGCTGTAAGTGGATCCCAGGTGGTGGAACCCTTGGTGTAGCTTTGTTAACTAACCTGTGTCCGTTCTTCCCCGCTTTAGATCGATCTATACCCAGTAGCTCCATGTAGGTAGTACCGGGAGTCCCCTCCCTCGTTGGTGAGGAAGCAGGCAGACCTCTCCGATGGCAGGGTGCTACGGCTGTTGAACAAGCCACAGCAGCCGGTTGCCGACTGCAAGCTGGACTTGGCCGGTTCCTAGGGCCCGGCGTTCCCCTGGTTGGACTGGATTATCCCCTGGAGTATGGACACTTCACGCTGAGGATCTCCCTTCCTCTCTAGGGCCCGTACTTCTCTTGTCGGCTGCCCTCTTTCAGAACTTCCTCAAGGTCCCTTCTTCTTTCCTCCGGTGTGGCTTGTAACCGACCCGGTATGACCTTCCGCCTCGTTTCACTTAGCTATCTTCCTAAAACCTTTCCTCTTCCTCCATATCCTCCTGGCCCTCAGCCGAGAGACCCTAAGCTCAAGACTTAGAGGTGAAGACAGAAACAGCAAGCTCCAAAGACCTGGCAAAAAAGACCTCCTTGTTTCCCCTAGAGGTGAATTTATTCCCTCCCGGGTAACCTCCCACCCTAAACTAATGTGGGAGTGCTGGGAATTGTTCCACCCATCATCCTAGGGTCCACCTGCAGCTTGAGCATTTACAGGGTGTAATACTCCTCTGTGACAGCTGCATTTGCACTATATACATTCAAGCATTCTTGGATTTCTTCCTATTGCTAGGAGGCACTATCCTTCAAACGTTATACATATATAGACAATACAGTAGTTAATATTTTAGACCCCACGGTCCTCGGGTCACCTGTTGGCAAAGTTGTTACTCTCCAGCTTCACTATATCTCTGCATAAAAGACATTATCTAACTTGGCCCAACGGGGACCGGTACTAACTACGCGGGCCCAGCGGTAATGTATTGTCCAGCACAGTCCAGTGTGTATTATCACCGCTGGGCCGCTGCTCATACAGCACACATTATCAACAATATGGAAAGTTGAAAATAAAAGTCTCTGATTCTTCAGATGCAGGAAAAACCTACGGGGGCACACTCTTCATTAAGGGATTCGCAAAAATGGAAAGCAAAAATAAAGGGGCATCGTTGCTGGAAAAAGGGGGCTATATACAAGGCAATGTCTCAACAATGGGAGTCTATTGCTGGCAGGATATTCTTATGGCGAACCAGCCTAATGGGCCAGGGTACCGCTCAAAAGTGACCTGCTCACCTCAGTATAAGTCTCTGTCCTGGTGTCTTTGCCGCAAGTACGACTCTACATCGCGTCTGGCCAAAAATACATCGTCCTGAAGTCCAGGTTCTCTAAGGAATCCCCATCCTTCGTCCTGGTACACATAGATGACGGTTCCTTGGCAGTGTAGTTCACCTGGAAGTGGGGGCTGCGACTTTACCTCGTCCCGTAGTCGCCTTGTTGGCTGTTCTCTCTGGAACCATTCCTCGCGACGTCTTTGTCTAGTCACCTGGTCTCTTTCATTTAGGGCTGATTGAGACTGCTGGGGTGACTGGTACTGTGGGGGTGGTGAGTTGCTGGTTGGGACTCTGGAGTTCACTCTCGTCTCCGCTGAGCTCACTATGGTGGGGGCTCCTCGCTGCTGCCGCTGCCACGCGGTCCACCACACAGCTTCTGGGGTGCTCCCTCCCGAGGCTCTCTCTACGTCCTCCGGTTCCTCAAAGTCTGTCTCGTCATACTCCTCCTCGACGATGACACTTGGTGCAGTAGGGGACGTCTGCGCTGCCTTCAGTCGGAGGCATCTGCTGGTACGGGACGGTGGTGTTGCCGGGGGTGTAGTCTGAACTCCCGTGTCCCGGGTCTGGACAGGTGGTGGTACGGGTGGTAAGGAGGCACAGTACTCCACTACTGCCTGCTCTGCTACTGTTGCCTCTTGCTCTTCACGGCCTGCTCTCATTGACGACAGTTCATAAGTCCGCTCCGCACTCCACCGTCGGCACACCCACATCAGGGCTTCTTACATGTTCTGGCGGAGCCGTCCATCGTGTCCCTCCAGTAGTCAGCATCCCCCTCTAGAGTTAAGAGGGGCGCCGCTGCTGGCTCGCCTTGCGCGGCTCGGGTTTGCTCCTCAGGTTCACGCAGTGCATCTCTCCAACAGGGTGCCGCCATGCTGCCGGGTACGAAGGAGCCTTGGTTGTTTTGTCCTTCTCTTCCGGTTTGTCTCTTTATTGGCAGCCACTCTCGGAGAACTTCCTGTGGGCCGCCCCCCTGATTGATGGCAATCAGGGCGGCCACACTTTTTGGCGCCTCCGTCTTGGCCCTTCTTCTTCAAGGGGCTGAGGCACACCCCCGGACCTGCACATGGCGTTTAGTACATGGCTACGGCGCCATCTTGGGTCCACCTGCAGTAACAGTGGGAACCCATTTTTGGCGCCAAGCAATGGCGGAAAAAGTTTGTTTCAAAGCACAAGTCCAAGGCGCACAGTACCCGGTAATACCGGGCACGATATCCTGTTTGTGAGCACCAGAAAAAATATGTCGAGCCCTAGGCTTTGGGGTACTCGGGTATCAGGCTCCAAGGGGTTAACACTCCTGTGTCACGAGGAGTGGTGCCGCGCCTGATCCCGTGTCCAGGGGGACTTCTTTGAGAAGAGTTATATTTACAGGGGATTTTATATACAGTTGTCGTGACGCCACCTGTAGTACCTGGTGATGGGTCACCAGCGCCTCCATAGTCCACCAGAGGTAGATGGTAGTGCGGCTAGTTGGCAAAGTCCTCTACAGGTAGGGCTGGACCTCTGGGGCAGTGTTTCTGTATAGGGAACAAGTTCATGCCGAAGAATCACAAACAGAAGCAAAGTCACTTTCTCCCGGGTACTTTACTGTTGGTTGTAGCAGCAGTTACAGTTAACAGTTCAGCACTTAAGATGTTACAAGAACAGGTAGCTTAACGGGTGGCTGCAAGTGGATCCCAGGTGGTACGGTGGTAAGGTACCCTTGGTGTACCTTCGTTAACTAACCCGTGTCCGTTCTTCCCCGCTTTAGATCGATCTATACCCAGTAGCTTAGTGTAGGTAGTACAGGGAGTCCCCTCCCTCGTTGGTAAGGAAGCAGGCAGACCTCTCTGATGGCAGGGTGCGGCGGTTTATGAACAAGCCACAGCAGCCGGTTGCCGACTGCAAGCTGGACTTGGCCGGTTGCTAGGGCCCGGCGTTCCCCTGCTTGGACTGGAGTATCCTCTGGAGTGTGGACGCTGCACGCTGAGAATCTCCCTTTCTCTCTAGGGCCCGTACTTATCTTGTCGGCCGCCCTCTTTCAGAACCTCCTCAAGGTCCCTTCTTCTTTCCTCCGGTGTGGCTTGTAACCGACCCGGTGTGACCTTCCGCCTCGCTCCACTTAGCTATCTTCCTAAAACCTTTCCTCTTCCTCCATCTCCTCCTGGTCCCTCAGCCGAGAGACCCTAAGCTCGACTTAGAGGTGAAGACAGAAACAGCAAGCTCCAAAGACCTGGCAAAAGAGACCTCCTTGTTCCCCATAGAGGTGAATTTATTCCCTCCCGGGTAACCTCCCACCCTAAACTAATGTGGGAGTCCTGGGAAAGGGTTCCACCCACCATCCTAGGGTCCACCTGCAGCTTGAGCATTTACAGGGTGTAATACTCCTCTGTGACAGCTGCATTTGCATTAACTGTGTCACGGGGAATGGTGGCTGCGCCTGACCCCCGTGTCCTGGGCCTATCTTTCAAAAAAGGGGAATATGAACAGGGGATTATATACAGAGTTTGTCGTGACGCCACCTGTAGTTTCTGGTGAGATGCCACCAGCACTGCCACAGTCCGCCGGAGGTAGATGGTACTGCGGCAAGTTGGTGAAGTCCTCCACAGGTAGGACTGAACCTCTAGGGCAGCGTAGTGAGAAGGGGCAGCTTGTAGTGGAGCTGGGATGGTATAGGGAGTGCTGGAGCAGTCTATGAGGGGCACTGGGGAAGGAGAGGAATGATACACGCACAGGGCAAAGTCTCTTTTACCTTTTACTGTTGTTCGGCAGGTAAAGTAGTCCAGAGCACGGACGAGTGACCAGGTTGCACAATGGGTCCTCACAGCAAGTGGGTATAAGGCCTCCTCTCTTCCTGTGTAATGATTGAAGCACAGCCTGCTTGCAGCCAGACTTGCCTCCTCTCTCTTCCTGATTGTGGTGACTGTCTCTCCTCCTGTGCGGTCTGTGGGTTACCCTGTCTGATCACTGCTGTTTCTGGCTCCCTCTCTTGACCCACAGGGATAACCGGTGGCCGAGGCCTCCACAGTGTGACGGGGTTTTCTTTGGTCCTGGAGGATCCCACAGGTGCGGATAGTCAATATCCGGTACTTCTTCGGGCAAACCTCTCCAAGTTTCTCACTCCCCCTTGGCTATCTGCTCCTTGTTTTCTGTCCCCACTTAGGCTTGCGGGACGTAGAAGGGCCACTCCGGGTCACTGGTTCGGGCCTAACCGCGGCACCGACCACCAGGACGTCTTCACAGCTCTCCTAGCGTCTGCACGCTCTCACTAACTCCTCCCACAGCAGCAGTATTTATAGGGGATCTTGCCTAAGGGCAGCATGTTGGGCTCCCCTACTGTGCCGGGATGGAAGGTGTTGCATGTAGTAGGTATCTGCTGTGGAAACCCAGCTGTGCATTAGAGAAGTCTGTGGCTACCTGTGTGAGCAGGGCGCCACATACCCCCCTAGGTAACATCAGTGCTCCTGGACTGAGCATTTTTGTTTGAACAAAAGAAATAACAATTTTCAAGAATATAACAGGTAACATGTTTACAAAGTCTTAAAATATTAAAATGTACAAAAAGCACTGAAAAATAATTTGAAAAAGGAAACAGGTAAGTCCGTACAGTGCTAGTCCATTCACCGCAGGCTTTTGAAAGTTTGTGACAACATTAGTCCAATAACTGTAGTCCTTTTTAATTGGAAAAGTTCAAAGGGAAAAGTTCAATAAAGGGGGGGGGGAAGTTCAATAAGTCCTCACAGGTAAAGTCTCGGTAGGCTCAACAGTTCAAAATACACAACAACGGGTGTTTTCGGCGTAGGAGTCCTAGGTACTATCGGGGCCTCTAATGGGCATAAGTGCTGTAGGCCTCTTGGCCCTGGGGTCACCTTCTGGCCAAGTTTTTGCTCTCCCTAGACAGCTCCTTACGCCAACTCCCCTCTTTGGTGTTGTGTACCTGGCTTTTGCCTACTCTTCACCTTTTGAACACTACTATTTACATTTCTTACTTTTACAATGACTATTTACAGGTTACTTTTTGAGTGTGTTCTACCTTACATTACTGTGCCCACTCTCCATACGTACACCAGGGTTGACCTTGTGTGCATCTCTTTGACCTATGCACTACAGGTGTCACTCTCTCAGGTGAGGTGTCTAGTGAAGGGCTTGGTGCAGGTATGTCAGGTAAGCTTCTGTGTTGCCTTAGTCTCACTACAGGGCTAGCAGGTGTACCGATTGCAGTATCCTCAGATTCTCTAGCAACGAGTATTTCTTCCTGATTCCTTTGTACCACTTCATTGGGCTGGTAGAAGTTCAGTATTGGCACTATAATGGCTCGTCTTGTTGAGGCCAATCTTCTAGGAATTCTCCTAAGATGGTAGTGATGACCTTCTTCTTTGGTTCTTGATATGGACTTTCTTCTTGTACTGGTTCTGTTTCTGGAATTGGTTGATAAGAGAGATCTCCATTCCCAATCCGTTGGACACTTTTTAATGTGATCTCTGGATACAGTCTGTGTGGTTTTTCCACCGTCCTTGCTGATAAGGCAAACTTTGCTGTTGTCATTTCCAGAATCTAATAGTACGTAGGGCTCTTGTTCCACCGATCATCTAACTTATGTCTAGTTCTCTTTCTCTTAAAGACAATACTTCCAGGTGTTATTGGTTCTGCTGGAGCATGTTTGTTGTAGTCCCTTTCTTGTTTCTCACGGGATTTCTCCAGGTTATCTTCTACGCTATCTTGAACCTTTTTGTATTGTTCTAGGCGATGGGTTTTCCTATTTGAAATGGTATGATCTGCTTCAGAATCTACTACTCTGAGTTCCAAGTCTACGGGTATCTTTCCTATATGGGCTCTCTTCAGGTAAGCTGGTGTACAGTTTGTAGAGCTTACTGGAATGTGGTTGTAAATGTCAACCAAATCAGGTAGTTTCTACGGCCATTCATTTCTTTCTTCCAATGGTAGGATCTTCAGCATGGCAATGATGAGGTGATTCATTTTTTTCACAGAGTCCATTGGTTTGGGGATGATATAGGGTTGTTCTGATCTTTTTGCACCCATGCATCTGGCAGAACTCTTGGAAGATCTCCGCTTCGAAGGCTGATCCTTGATCTGTTAGGAACTGTTCTGGGTATCCCAACGGTCTGCAGAAGACATTTTTGAAAGTTCTAGCAGCTGTTGCAGC
The DNA here is from genome assembly GCA_033576535.1 of Allobates femoralis. NCBI lineage: Eukaryota > Metazoa > Chordata > Amphibia > Anura > Aromobatidae > Allobates > Allobates femoralis. The sequence continues at coordinate 46,312,024 of JARQOC010000007.1, forward strand.
TGTTAAATCTTTTACAGGGGCAAACATTAAGAATCTCGAGTAATGGTCTACCATGGTCATCGCGTAGGTGTAGCCGGATCTACTTGGAGTCAATTTTACATGGTCCAAGGCGACTATTTCCAGGGGTTGCTTGGTTACGATGGGATGAAGCTGGGCTTTCTGGCTCTGTAAGTCCTTTCTTCTCAGGCTGCAGGATTTACAATTCTAAGGCTGGTTTCACATTACGTATTTTTCAGATCCGATGCTGTCTGATCAAAATCGGACAGCATCGGATCCGAATTTGGCCCCCATGCAGTTCTATGCGCATCGGACCGAATCGGATGTGCACTAAATGCCATCTGATTTGGTCCGATCCGATTCTGTCCGATTTTATTATCGGTGCAAAAATCGGCGCCTGCACCGATTTTTGCACCGATAATAAAATCTGACAGAATTGGATCGGACCAAATCGGATGGCATTTAGTGCACATCCGATCTGACCCGATCCCTATAACATGGGGCCCTACGGAGAAGGGTCCGAGGAAACATCTGATGTCTCCTCGGACCCGATTTTACTGTACTGAGCATGCTCAGTACAGTAAAAACTGCTCCTGGGAGCACAAGGGTTAAAAAAAAAAAAAGTTTATGCTCACCTCCCCCGAGCCCCGCCGTCTCCCGCCGTCTTCCCAAAGGCATCCGGTGGCTCCCGCAGGCTGCAGAGGTCTTCTTCATGTGTAAAGGACCTGCGGTGATGTCACAATCATGTGACCCGCGGGTTACCAAGGTGGAACCTGCGGTCACGTGACTGTGACATCACTGCAGGTCCTGAACACATGCAGAAGACCTCTGCAGCCCGCGGGAGCCACCGGGAGCCTTCAGGAAGACGGCGGGAGACGGCGGGGGCTCGGGGAGAGGTGAGCATATGATTTTGTTTTTTTTTTCTTTTTTTCAGCCCGGAGGTGCCGATTTTATGCCGGAATCGGGTGCCTATTTGGCACTCGATTCCAGGCATCAGAAGGGAGCCGATGCTGTCCGATTTATATCGGACAGCATCGGCTCCCTAAAATCCGTAATGTGAAGGTAGCCTTACACCTTTTTTCAATAGATGTTTGCATGCTGACCAAAAGAACCTATCCTTCAGCAGCATCTCTAGCTTCTTCCATCCGAAGTGACAAGTCTGGTTGTGATAGGTGTTCAAGACCACATGGATTTCTGATTTTGGCACGATGATCTGCCAGGCCATCTCGTGTGTTCTTGTACCTCCGACAAAGCTTATCCTGGTATATGAACCGCTTACTTTGTTCGCTCCACAGATGTTTGGCTTCAGATTGTGGATTTTCAGGCAGCTTCGCTGACTTTTGGGTTATCAGTTGTTTTATTAGACTGACAGCCGGGTCATTGTCTTGCACCTCTCTCCAACCGAAGTGGGGCAACGGGTTTACTGTCCTTACCGAAGGGTCTTGACGGGTTTGCTGGCATTGGGTTACTCTTACTTTTAGTTGATGGAAGGCAGGTAACTCCACTTCTTCCAGCTCGTCTTCATCTACACCCTCTTCTGACAGGTGAGGCATTCTGAATAAAGCGTCTGCATTTTCATTCTTATGCCCAGCCCGGTACTTGATGGTGAACTGGTAATTGGAGAGTCTGGGCATCCATCTCTGTTCCGTGGCTCCCAACTTCGCAGTTTTCAGGTGGGTCAGCGGATTGTTATCCGTGTAGGCTGTAAATTTGCTAGAAGCCAGGTAGTGTTTTGAACCTCTCTGTGACAGCCCAGACCAAGGCCAGGAATTCCAGCTTGAAGGAATTATAGTTCTCTGGGTTCCTCTCTGTGGGGCGCAGCTTTCTGCTGGCATAGGCAATTACCCTCTCCTTGCCGTCTTGCTTTTGGGAAAGGACGGCACCGAGTCCCACATTGCTGGCATCTGTGTACAGCAGGAATGGCAGGTTGTAGTCCGGGTAAGCAAGGAATTCTTCTCCTGTCAGGGCTTCTTTCATCGTCTGGAACGCTTCCTCTTGTTACTTACCCATCTCCATGGAGAATCCTTTGACTTGCCCTTCGTGGGTTGGCCTACTAGGAGGTCTTGCAGGGGAGCAGCCTTTTTGGTGTACTCCTCGATGAACCTCCGATAGTAGCCCACCAAACCAGGAATTGACGGACTTCCTTTAAGGTCTTGGGTTCTGGCCACTCTTTGATTGCTGTCACCTTGTCTGGATTGGGGGCCACGCCTTCGGCACTGACTATGTGTCCCCGGTACTGTACTCTTGGCTTTAACAGGTGACACTTTGATGGTTTTAGCTTCATCCCGTATTTGGCCAGAGCTTCGAACACCTCTCCTAGATGAGTGACATGTTCCTCGTAGGTCTTGGAGTACACAATCACGTCATCCAGGTAGAGTAGTACCGTCTCAAAGTTCTTATGTCCCAGGCAACTCTCCATTAATCGCTGGAGGGTTACGGACGCATTACATAGTCCGAAGGGCATGCTGTTGAATTCACATAGGCCCATAGGTGTTGTAAATGCCATCTTTTCTTTGTCTTCCTTAGCTATGGACACCTGCCAATACCCACTAGTGAGATCTAAGGTAGAGAAGTAATTGGCAGACTTCAACGCAGCTAAGGATTCCTCTATACGGGGTAACGGGTAAGCATCTTTGTGTGTTATGCGGTTTATTTGCCTATAGTCTACACACATTCTCATACTTAATAAAAAACTCCAATCAACTCTCATACACATGTTTGGATTAATATAATAGTACCATTCACATCAATATAAGGTCCTAAACGTGTATTTGGACTAACAATATTTGGTGGTGCCATACCCACAACTACATCAACAACAAACTTTTGCGACACAACTCATGAATATTAATAAAGATTCGGGGGCGTGTCCAGCTGCTGATGGCGACGGACGCATCTTAACTGAGCTCCTCACACAGAGCCACTACAACGGCATTTCCCGGCCCCTCTGATCCTCCAGCGGCTCCACAAACTTGGCGATCCCGCTCTGCATGATCCCCAGCATGCCGCGGACCTCATCCCGCAAACGGCTCACAGAGACTAAGGTAACGGCTTACTTTGAGCCGGGTAAACAGCGCGCTTCTCCCCACAACATGGCGCCGGAGCGCCCGCCTCCTTCCTCCACGGCTGCACAGCGGTCCCAGCACATCATGGAGGCTATGGGGGATGAAGAGGGAGACGACAGAGCCCGGTGACTCAGGGGGTTATTAAGGCTCTACTGGCAGCACAAAGACTATCTATACTAGAAGACATGAAGGGTCTGGTGGGCTCTCTGAGGGAGGATATGGGAGTGCTAGCTGGGAGAGCGGAGCACCTGGAGGCGAAAATGGCAGACTTCGCCTCCGAACATAACAGCCTCGCAGACAGCCACGCCGAGCTGGATAGAGAGGTGGGGTTGGTCTCCTCCAATATGTGCCACCTGGAGGACCAGCTCAGAAAAAACAACCTAAAACTCCGGGGACTTTCAGAAGAGGGAGATGCTACAGAGATGGCCAAGGCTTTTCTGACTGCGGCCCTCCCTGAGTTGCCTCTAGACCACTTGGACATTGAAAAGGCCTTCCGTATCCCTATGCCGGCGAGACTCCCCCCTGAGGTGCCGAGAGATATTCTGGTGTTCCTGCGGAGATCCGGGATTAGAGACCGGCTGCTGGGTCGTATGAGGAATGGACCCCCCCTACCGGAGCCCTACTCGGGAGTACAGGTGTACCCTGATCTCTCCCCGGGGACTCTTGCCCGCAGGAGAGACTTTGCTTCCAGTTGCAAGATTTTAAGAGATAAAGGGATTTTCTACAGTTGGGGCTCCCCGACGGCAGTAAACTTTAAATACAAGGGAAAAAAGGCATTCGTTCCCTTCCCCCACTGCATTGAGGAAGACACTTAAATCATGGGGACTGTTATCTCCTAGTGCTCGCCCTCTCCGCGTCGAGACTCAAACGAAAGAGAAGGTGAAGAAGTAGCCACAGCTGAGGCATCGTGAGGGCCCAAACCTGATCCAACAACTTTCCAGTGGCTCTGGATGATTTGTTCTTTATATTTGTTCTTTATATTGACTTTCTATTTCTACTATTTTCAGACCACCCTCTTAGTTCTTCCTGAACTGTGTGGTCTGTGGGGTAAACGTGCCGGTCGGAGCCTGGCCCTGACTCGTTCGGGTTAGGCCCTGGTCGGGCATTGGTTTTCCCCCATAGAAATTTGAGGTGGAAAGGGATTCTAATCCCTCCCCTCTCCCCCCCTTTTTCCGTCTCCCTTGGCCATACCGGTCCTGAGAAGAAGGCGCAGTTTACATACCTGTTACATGGTTGTTGTGTATAGCTTGATTGCTACTGTGTGTTCCTGTCCCCACCCAAACAGCCCCCCCCCCCCCCTCCGGGTTCTCAAACCAGGTCGCACCTCATTTACCTTTTCAGCCTCCGGAGTTCGGGGACCCTGTTCTCGCCCAGCTCATAACTTCCTTCTTCCGCCTCCCCCCCCCCTTTTTTGTCCCTCTTCCTTCTCCTTCTTTCCTCCCCCCCCCCTCCTAGTTCTCTTCTACTCTCATCTTTCTTTATCTTCTCTTTCTTTCATTCACCATGACTCTCAGACTTCTGTCCCTTAACGCCAAAGGCCTAAACTCCCCAGCCAAACGTTCCTTCCTGTGGAGGGAGATTAAATCGTCAACAGCTGAAATTGCATGTATACAAGAGACGCACTAGGGATGGGCGAATCTACTCGCTAGGACTCGTTACTCGGCGAGTAGTAAGGGACTCGCAGGACTCGGTACTCGGCGAGTTTCCCAGTGATGACTCGCACGAGTCCAATGCAAATCAATATCAATCCTAGTTTTGTCAGAAACACTGACAAAACTAGGATTGCCATTGTTTGCATTAGACTCGTGCGAGTCATCACTGGCTACTGTGCCAGTGATAGCAGGGAGACTCGCAAAGTAACTGCTGTTTCTTTGCGAGCCGAGTCCAGTTGTCTTCTCTGTGCAGATCCAGGGTCCTAGAACCTGCCTGCTCACAGACATTATGTAGCAGTGCTGAGATTATTCTCAGTCTGCTCATTCCCTGTGCATGTAGCAGAGAGGACATCGCGTTTTGGACTACGTCGGACGGAAGAGGATTTTTTTAATTAAAGATGGAGTCCCTAATGGCTTTTTTTTTTATTTCAAATAAAAAATTTTCTCTGTGTTTTTTTAACCCTTTATTGGAGATTCTTAGTGGCTGGGTCAAACGTGGCCTGACATTAAGAATCTCGGGCTTAATACCAGCTTGTATAACAAAGCTGGTATTAACCCCTTTATTACCCAGCGTGCTACCGCCACCAGGGCCGCTGGAAGAGCGGGGTTCAGCGCCAGAGGATGGCGCTTCAATGAACGCGCCATCTTCTGGGGCGGCTGCGGGCTGCAATTTGCAGCGGGGGGTGCCCAGAAAGCTTGGGCATCCCTGCGCTGCGGATTCCAGCCCTCAGCTGCTTAGCTGTACCTGGCTAGACATAGAAATTGCGCGGAGCCCCACGCATTTTTTAAAAATTATTTAATGAATTTCAGAGTCAGAGTCTCAGAGTCAGAGTCAGAATCTCAGAATTTCATGAAATAATTTAAAAAAAATGCGTGGGGCTCCGCGCAATTTCTATGTCTAGCCAGGTACAGCTAAGCAGCTGGGGGCTGGAATCCGCAGCGCAGGGATGCCCAAGCTTTCTGGGCACCCCCCGCTGCAAATTGCAGCCCGCAGCCGCCCCAGAAGATGGCGCGTTCATTGAAGCGCCATCCTCTGGCGCTGAACCCCGCTCTTCCAGCGGCCCTGGTGGCGGTAGCACGCTGAGTAATAAAGGGGTTAATACCAGCTTTGTATTATCAGCTGGCCCTAAGCCCGAAATTTATGGCGGTCACGCCAATATTAGACATGACCCACCATGAATTTCTATTAAATTGTTTTAAAAAAAACACAACACAAAGAAAATTTTTTATTAGAAATAAAAAAAAAGCCATTAGGGACTCCATCTTTAATTAAAAAAATCCTCTTCCGTCCGACGCAGTCCAAAACGCGATGTCCTCTCTGCTACATCCCCTGTGTATATATATAGATCTCTATGCACAGGGAATGAGCAGACTGAGAACAATCTCAGCTCTGCTACATCATCTCTGTGCACAGACATTCATGTCTGTACACAGGGATTGAGCAGACTGAGAACAATCTCAGCACTGCTACATCAGGCAGCAGGCAGGCTCTAGGACCCTGGAGCTGGCAGCCAGCACAGAGGAGACAGGACTCTTATCTGTGCGAGTCAGCGATTACTTACAAAGTAAACGAGCAATGCAAATAAATGACAAAACTAGGATTGCTTCAGGCTGAAGCTTCCGAGACACATCTGCGAGTTGTAAATCTCACACTACTCGCTATTACTCGCTTCCCCATTCATTAACATTGGACTCGCTAGACTCGCAACGAGTAGCGAGTCCTGGGCTCGGACTCGCTAGAGTCAAGCGATTCCGAGTAATTTAGGATTCGCCCATCACTAAGACGCACCTGTTGACGGGGGACACGCATAGGCTCCAACATGCTTCTTTCCCTCATATGTTCCACGCATGCCACGCTGCAAAGAAGGCGGGGGTAAGCATCCTGGTAAAAGGCTCCGTTCAATTCCAACTAGTGGAGTGTATTGTAGACCCTGCGGGGAGGTACTTAATTCTACGATGTGAAATTGCAGGCGAGGCCTACACATTGGCGAATGTATACGCCCCGAACACGGGACAACTCAAATTCGTGAGGTCCCTTTTGAATAAGCTTAGAGAGGTTTCCTCTGGTAAACTTGTTATCTGTGGAGACTTTAACGTAATAATGGAAAAACGACTGGACTCCTCCTCCCCCGCCTCTCGGGGGGGAAGAACTCTAGGACCTGTGTGCCGGGAGCATCATGTCCACGATGTATGGAGATACCAGCATGCCGAGGAGAGGGACTATTCCTTCTTCTCGCATGTGCATGGCTCCTACTCGCGTATTGATCTCTTCCTGGTGAACGCCGCCGCCCTGGAGGCCTGTCGGTCCTCAGAGGTGGGGGTCATCACCTGGTCGGATCATGCACCTATAACACTGGAGATTACGGTGGGTTCGGGATTTGGTGCTCCCCGTCGCTGGAGATTGAACCCGGGCATTCTGTCAGACTCCCGTGTGGTGGAGGAGCTGGATGCCAAATTACAAGATTACTTTTCCTTGAACGATGATGGGGAGGTCGCGGATGATACGCTGTGGTATGCCCACAAGGCGGTCATCCATGGCCTTCTCCTTCAGAAAGCTTCGCAGATAAAAAGACGTCGAGAGCGGCTGAGAAAAGATTGGATAGAGGAGATAGGGGTCTTGGAATCAGCTCATAAAAAGAGCCCGTCATCCTCTCTGTTGTCCCAAATTCTAGCCCTTCGCACCAAGCTGAGAGCTCTTCTCCTTCAACAATTTGAAAAGTCCTTACGGAAACTGAAAACAAAATATTATGCGATGGGGGATAGGGCAGGTGCGTTGCTGGCCCGTCGCTTAAAGAAAAGAGACTCTAGGACTATGATCTCATCGATGAGACGTTCAGATGGGAGAGTGGTCAGAGATCCTCCCGGGTTGGTTGAAGTGTTCGCCTCTTACTACGAGAAGCTGTATAATCTTAGAGATGACACAGACACCCCCCAACCAACACTTCTGAGATTAAGAGCTTCCTGAGGAGCCTGGACCTGCCCACTCTTTCGGCTGAAAATCTAAACAAATTAAACGAGCCTCTCTCCCAACATGAAATTGACAAGGTGATCATATCACTAAAATCCAACTCAGCTCCAGGCCCTGACGGGCTCGCGAACGAGTACTACAAGACTTTTCGCCCGGTCCTTACGCCTTACCTGCATCGCTTGTTTTCTTTCTGGCAATTAAAGGGATCCATCCCCGGCCAGGCCCTGGAGGCCACCATCACGACTATCCCCAAGCAGGGTAAGGCGTTGGATCGTCCAGAAAATTACCGTCCTATCTCTTTGTTAAACGTGGACTTGAAAGTGTTCGCGAAGGTGCTGGCGGTCAGACTGTCGACGGTGATCCCCTCCCTGGTCCATCTTGACCAGGTGGGGTTCGTGCTGAACAGGCAAGCTAGAGACGGAACCCGTAGAATGTTCAATTTGATGGAGGTGGGTGAGAGACGGGGGGTCCCCTGTGTATTCCTGTCCCTAGACGCGGAAAAGGCGTTTGACAGGATTCACTGGGGATACCTTCGGGAAGTTCTCTGCTCCCTCGGCTTTTCGGGCCCCATCTTATCGGCAATCCTCGGCTTATACTCCCACCCCTGTGCTAAAGTCTTTTCTGCAGGCTTTTTGTCCCGAACTTTTCAAATCTCAAACGGGACTAGACAGGGTTGTCCCCTCTCCCCCCTGATTTTCGCCCTATTGATGGAGCCCCTAGCGATCTCCCTTAGGGCGGATCCTCTGATCTCTGGAATTCAGGTGGGCGACAGGACACATGTGGTGGGCTTGTATGCCGATGATGTCATTATTTCCGTCACTGATCCGACATCCTCGCTTCCAGGATAGTTGGACAGCTTGACCTGTTCGCCCGAACCTCATACTACAAGTTGAACGCGAATAAGTCGGTGATTTATCCGGTCCACGTGCCGAAGGAAATGGCTGAATGTCTAGCGAGGTCATACCCATTTAAATGGTGCCCTCAGGGTATCCAATATTTAGGGATCTATCTCTGCCCTCCAGCGGAGATAGCCTCCCGTAATGTAACTAAACTTCTGGGGGACCTGCGTGGGGCACTTGAGACCTTTCCAGTAACCTCTTTGTCTTGGATGGCAAGAGTGCAGGCCGTGCGGATGCTATGGCTCCCAAAAATCATTTACCTATTTAGATGCCTTCCAATCACTTACTCACCAAGGGACATCGCGCGTCTTCAGTCTGTGGTCAACAGCTTTATCTGGGCCAAAAAGCCGCATAGGGTAAAGAGAAGCACTATGTACCTCCGGCTGGCCGGCAAAGGAATGGGGGTCCCAAGCGTCAGTATGTATCTTAAAGCTGTGATCCTAGAAGCGGCTAGAGAGTGGTGGAGAGGGGGAGTAGACTCAGGGTGGAGACAAATAGAAACCCACTTGTCCCCTGGGAACTCACTGAAACTTCTCCTTGCGGCTGAGTCTCTGGGAGTGGTGGACAGGACTGGTCTCCTGCAGTCAATGACTGCACTTCTTACGGAATGGGGAAGTCTCACAGATAGTTGGACTAAACTACCAACCTCGGAGATCCCCTTACCTGCAATCCAAATACACATCCCTCCCTGAGCCTCACCCGCTGGAAGGTACACAACCTGGGCAGTCTAAGTGACCTCTTTCGACAAAATGTTCTGATGTCCTTCTCGGAATTTGTGGAAGCTCACCCGACTCTAGAAAATACATTTCTCCAGTTTTATCAGGTCACGCATTTCCTCAGTTCCAAACGGTGCAAACATAGTTTTTCCCAAGTGAGACAGTCCCCTTTGCTACACTTTATATCCATGGAAACCGAGAGGCCTAAAGGCCTGTCACTGCTGTATAGGGGATTAGTAGACGATGTCTCTCCATCCAGGACTCCCTATATGGAGAGGTGGGAACGTGACCTGAGTTTCTCAGCCACTCTGGAGGAGTGGGAGGGAGCCGTACAATGCACGATGAGGGCTACCAGATGCATCAACCATGTGGAACTCCTGAAAAAAATTCACCTGCGCTGGTATACCCCCCCCTCCAGACTGGCGAACTTTGGTCTAGGTGCCTCCCCCCTGTGCTGGAGACAGTGTGGTAAAAGAGGAGACTTAGCTCACATGTGGTGGGGATGCACCAGGCTGACCCCGTTTTGGCAGACAGTGACAGGTCTCCTAGAATCCCTTACTGGGATTAAAATCTCACTGTCACCACAACTGGCGATCCTACACATTGGATGCGAGGATTTTCCGCCAGTTCCGCGTCACCTTCTTACATATATACTCACGGCAGCTAGATCTTGCATAGCAGCAAAATGGAAGCTTGACTCCCCTCCCTCCATGGCAGATCTGGTTAGAACGACTAAACTCAATATTTTGCCACGAGTACTACCTCGCTTTGGACGTTGGCTCGAGACGTTATGTCACGGAGGCATGGGACTTATGGGCAGCTCACCCAATGGCTCTCCAGATCCCTTTCTAAGTTAAGTCGAGCAGCTGATTTCTGTCAGTGCATGGTTCTCTCTTTCTTTCTCTCTTCCTATCTTTCTTTCTTTCCTTCCTCTTTCTTTCTTTCTTTACATCTATCTTCCTTTCTTTTTTCTCTTGTTCGCCCCCTCCCTCGTCACTTCCCCTCACCTCCTTTTTTCCCTCTGCCCTCTGGGAGAGGTTACCCTTTAACCCCTCCCCCCCTACTTTAACTTTATCTCCTTAAATTATTCCCCACCTACCCCCTCTTCCCCTACCCCTCCCCCTTCCCCGCTTTCCTAGTATCAGGCCCACTTCCCGCCCGATTCTAAGCGCTTTTGGGGCCATTACCCCCCCCCCACACACCTCTCCCCCCCGATCACCCGGAAGCTTCTGACCCCTCCTCCTTCCCTCACGACCCCCAATGTTATTAATCTTCCCCCCACCCCACCTCACGGCTACTCGAGTTCCTGGATAACTTGGACTCTGAACTCGCACCGGCATTGAATTATACGTGAAGATAAATTGCATTTTGTTTGTCCCCTCCTCGAAACAATTGTCGGTAATTCAGTTGTTACTCGATGATAGACACTTATGACTTTACTGTTTGGGGGAAGTATTATATTTATATTTATATTTGTACTCATACTTGTATTGTTTGTTCATTATTTTCGATACTCTAATAAACACTTATTGAAGTCAATATTAATAAAGATTCAATTTTATTAAGGTGCAGGATAAAGTGCAACAGTGCTTTACAACCACGGTTTAACAGGGTTAGTAGGACTGTACAGAATTCTATAGCAGAGGTCACATAATAGTTTATATATCTAGATATACACCAATATATACATATCTGTGAAATATACCAACTAATATATGGTGACAATCAATCATACACAGAGGTAACACAGTATAGTGACTTGCTCAGTCCTAGATTTTACCGGACACTCCTAATATAAATAAACCACCATCCCGGAATATTATAAGTCACCCCTCTACATCCTCATAACCCTACCTATTTTAAATGGTATTAACTACTCACTCCCCATAGGTATATAATTGGGGCATCCAAGTGAGGGGTTAAAGTGCTGGTAGCATAAGTGTGTATCCTATTGAGGGGTTAAAGTGCTGATAGCATGAGTAAATATACCACATGAGGGGTGAAAAAATGCAAGCAGCTAAGTATGTTTACCTTGGAGGTGGCTGGAGAGGTCACAGTAAAAGTCCTAACACCCTTGGCCATGCGCCCCAATGCGCATATCGGTCACTCCTTCACGCCCCCTGAGGAAGACGATAAGCCTTCGTGGAAACATGTTGTGGTGAATAAAGAGGATTCTTGATCCATAACTACCTGCCTTATCTGTGCCCCTTGCGCTCGCTATAGAATAACCTTTAATTGAACTGTAACATTTCCTTGGCTTTTTGATAATGTGCAGGTGGAATAGGCCTGTACCGCTCCTTGATTGGTGGATGTGTACCTGTGGGGATGTGATGTTGGACCCCTTTTATCCTACCAAAGTCAAGTGGATGCTTACTAAAGACTTGTTCAAATTCCTGAACTACCCGGTACACACCTTGCTTTTCATACACAGGAGTGGTGTCAGTTCCGACATGGAGCTGCTGGCACCAGTCCTCCAGTGGCCCAGTTGCTTGCTCAGGTTTTGCCCCTTTTGAATAGGGTTCGGGCTGCACTGTTTTGATCTTGTTGTTGCTGACTGTGTACAATTGAGAAACGGTTGTATACCTGGGTAATTTAACCTCCTCACTGCCACAATTTAAAATGCGAACAGGTACTCTCCCATTGTGTACGTCCACCATACCCCTGGCTGTCAACAGTGTAGATCTGTGCTCAGTGCTGATGGGCTCCACTAATGTCTGATAGCCCTGCCCTCTCAGACCTATAGCTGCTCGACACCAAATCATCATTTCACTCATTGGGGGAATCACAATAGGTAACGGGTCTGTCACCCGTGCAGTGCTAATTTCACCACCTGTAATTGTTACCTGTTGATGGTGAAGGATGGCTCTGATCTCACGCTGGAGGACCAACCTCTGACCAGGTCTGGCAGTGTCTGCAATCTGTTGAAGCAAAGACAAAACGTCCTCCATGCAATTGCTAACAACATTAGTGCCTAATATGATATAACTTTCATTAGCATTACTGGCTTCTGCTACTACAATGACCCCCAGGTTCTGCAATTCCACCCTCCCCACCTTTATGGGCACTTCTCTAACCCCCCATAATGGTAATTGGTTCACCGTTGGATGCATTAAGGGTAAAGTCTAGATCAGGTTGTTTCAGTTCTGCATCACCCCAATACTTTTTATAAAGGATATAGGAGATGGTGGTCACCTGCGACCCGGTGTCCAGCAGAGCACGTGTCTGGATACCATCCAGTACAATGAACAGAAACGGCCTCTGTCCGATGAAGGTCTTGTACCAGGTGGCTGGGCCCTGTTGATCTAATCCTGAGGTTTGGCCCCGGCCCCCAGGGACTGCCCGTTTAAAGGACAGCTCCTGGCGAGGTGAGCGGTGGCAGATGGGCTCCCCAGTGGAGATGTAGCGGTCGGTGGTCCTCCCTTGGTGCGCTGTGTCTTGCTTCCTTCGCATCCACGGTACATCCTCTAGGCTGTAGGCAAGTTGAATCAGAGGCTGAGTCTTGGGCTGGGGTCTTGGCGCTGGCTGTTGATTGCTTTGCTGTAACTGCAGAGCGTCCATTAGTTTAGTGGTGTTTTTGTTCATCTGGCGCATCTCAGCACGCATCTCAGCCCGCAGCGAATCATATTTGTCAGGCTGAGCAGATTGTACATTATGCGTGGCTGTAGACACGGGTAATGATTTTGGAGTAGCCTGCACCTCACCACTGCACCACCGTTTAATAGCAGCTTCATGGGTCTCTTCCGGCAATACATGCCCGCCCCCTGCCCACTAAACACTATGTAATAAAACCACCCCCAGGGCTCCTACTGGCCGCCCCAGCCCCTAAATCACCACCCTCCCTCTGCAAAACAGCGGTCCCCAGTGCACTTATACAAGGTGCCGAAAACGCTGCTGTGAAAGCGATTCCGGCACACTGTCAGTGCAGCAGGGGACCCGCTGCATATGTGTGCTGCTCACCCTCCTCTTGTGCAGCCGGTCACGGTCCGCCCTGGTCCCGGTCATCTGCAGCCGGGCTCCACACACTGCAGCCGGGCTCTCCACACTGCAGCCGGGCTCTCCACACTGCAGCCGGGCTCTCCACACTGCAGCCGGGCTCTCCACACTGCAGCCGTATCTGTAATGTGTGCGGAGCGGTGCCCGTCGCCCGATCTCCCCAGACCTCCAGTACCATAGAGCTGGTGGAGCGGTTTAGAGAGGACCGCTCCACAGCCTCTGCTCTATGGTACTGGAGGTCTGGGGAGATCGGGCGACGGGCACCGCTCCGCACACATTACAGATACGGCTGCAGTGTGGAGAGCCCGGCTGCAGTGTGGAGAGCCCGGCTGCAGTGTGGAGAGCCCGGCTGCAGTGTGGAGAGCCCGGCTGCAGTGTGGAGAGCCCGGCTGCAGTGTGTGGAGCCCGGCTGCAGATGACCGGGACCAGGGCGGACCGTGACCGGCTGCACAAGAGGAGGGTGAGCAGCACACATATGCAGCGGGTCCCCTGCTGCACTGACAGTGTGCCGGAATCGCTTTCACAGCAGCGGTTTCGGCACCTTGTATAAGTGCACTGGGGACCGCTGTTTTGCAGAGGGTGGGTGGTGATTTAGGGGCTGGGGCGGCCAGTAGGAGCCCTGGGGGTGGTTTTATTACATAGTGTTTAGTGGGCAGGGGGCGGGCATGTATTGCCTGGGGGTGGCTGGCCATACTAGGTATAGGGGAGGGGGTGTGATTGTGCTACAGTAGGTGTAAACGACCAGTATGCACAATCACACCCCCTGGACACTCTCTGCCATCAGTAAATGTGTTTATATCTAGGAAACCCTGCAAAATGTTGACAACATGTATATTGCAGATTGTCAACATTTTGCAGCCTAGATATAAATATGAAATAAAAAATAAGCCCGGATAACCCCTTTAACCCTTTGATGGCCATCTCCTTCAGGGTGTTAAAGTCAGCTTCAGGATTGCTCAATGACCACCAACGTACAGTCTTACTGTCCTCGGGGATACCAGTCCCCGAGTGAACTGTTCAATGAGGAGCTTATTTTCGTCGGGTACACTGGTGGGGCTGACATGTATAAGGGCACACAATGCTTCTTCCAGACGCCAGGCATAAGCTCTTATATCAACTCCCAGCCTCTGGTAGCAGTGATGGAAGCGCATGCGTATATCAGCCTCATTGCACTCCTCGAAGGTAGCTCTCAGTTTATTGAATATAGCAGAGGCTGATTTGCGTTCTGCAGCAGACCAGGACGCACTTTCTTTCTCTGCTGCGCCAGTTAACTGTCCGAGTACCACAGCAGCGTGTTGTTGACAGGTCATCGCATACATATCTAGGACGCTATTGATTTTCCGTTTAAACTCATGCAATGTATCAGGGCATCCGTCATACTGGGGCAACCACTTGGCCCCCGGGATGTATGGGAGTGACATCGGCATTATTGGGGCGAGGGCACCCGGTGCGCTGGTGGCGCTGGCAGTGCTACCGGAGGCAGCCATAGGTCCATCTGTGTAATTCCTGGGATCAGCGTACGCACCGTCGTCGTCGCTGGAGGAGGCCGACATGTTGGAGGCCACCCTAGTGAATTACAGCCAGTCCTCGAAGAGTTAAAACAGTTTGGGAGTTTCCGGACTAGGGCCGCGGCACTCAGGAATGCTCGGCTGAGCGAGGGGCGGGTTTCAGTTTCGCGCTCTACAGGCTGGCGTGCCGCCTTTCTTAAAGCTCTTAGGCGCAGTAATGGCGGCGTAGTTTAAACAGTCACTCAATACAGTCAATAACACGGCACACAGTACCCGGAAATACCGGGCACGGGATCCTGTTCACAGCGCCAGAAAAAGATATGTTGCGGCCAGGCTTTGGGGTACTCGGGTGTCAGGCGGCAAATTGTTAACTGTGTCACGGGGAATGGCGCCTGACCCCCTGGGTCTATCTTTCAAAAAAGGGGAATATGTATAGGGGATTACATACAGAGTTTGTCGTGATGCCACCTGTAGTTTCTGGTGAGATGCCACCAGCGCCGCCGCAGTCCACCGGAGGTAGATGGTACTGCAGCAAGTTAGTGAAGTCCTTCACAGGTAGGACTAGACCTCCGGGGCAGCGTAGTGAGAAGGGGCAGCTTGTAGTGGAGCTGGGATGGTATAGGGAGTGCTGGAGCAGTCTATGAGGGGCACTGGGGACAGAGAGGAATGATACACGCACACGGCAAAGTCTCTTTTACCTTTTACTGATGTTCGGCAGGTAAAGTAGTCCAGAGCACTGACGAGTGACCAGGTTGCACAGTGGGTCCCCACAGCAAGTGGGTATAAGGCCTCCTCTCTTCCTGCTTAATGATTGAAGCACAGCCTACTTGCAGCCAGACTTGCCTCCTCTCTCGTCTTGATTCTGGTGACTGTCTCTCCTCCTGTGCGGTCTCCGGGTTACCCTCTCTGATCACTGCGGTGCTGCACTGCTGTGTCTGGCTCCCTCTCTTGACCCACAGGGGATAACCGGGTGGCCGAGGCCTCCACGGTGTGACGGGGTTTTCTGTGGCCCTGGAGGATCCCACAGGTGCGGATCCCCAATATCCGGTACTTCTTCGGGCGAACCTCTCCAAGTTCCTCACTTCCTCTTGGCTATCTGCTGCTTGCCTTCTGTCCCCACTTAGGCTTGCGGGATGTAGAAGGGCCACTCCGGGTCACTGGTTCGAGCCTAACCGCGGCACCAACCACCAGGACGTCTTCACAGCTCTCCTAGCGTCTGCACACTCTCACTAACTCCTCCTCCAGCAGCAGTATTTATAGGGGATCTTGCCTAAGGTCAGCAAGTTGGGCTCCCCCTACTGTGTCGGGGTGGAAGGTGTTGCATGTAGTAGGTACCTGCTGTGGAAACACAGCTGTGCATTAGAGAAGTCTGTGGCTACCTGTGTGAGCAGGGCGCCACACTCCTACAAAAGGAAGTGAGCTGGATTATAAAATTGAGGGCTCAAGGGCCAGCAGTACTAAATGACAGAAATTATCTTGCTGTGTTCCTTTAGCGGACTATAAAATAATTAAATATAAATAAGTATGCAGAAAGTAAGTGTTACTAGTATGTTATCCCTAAGGGGAAAAGGGTACAGTGATACCCTTATGATACATTTACCTGTTCTTCTAATTTTTAAGGGAGGCCATTGTAGGACAGATGTGATTCTAGGTTTTATTATCATTGATAGCTACAGTGGTGAATGAATATATAAGGTTGACATGTATATAGTATATTTAAATTTTTATGCTATTTGCATATAGTTCTATATTTTTGCAATGTCACTTTTGAGCACTGTCACTTTTGAGCACTGTGACTTTAAAGTCTTTCACACCTTTCTTAATCACTAATTAGGTTTGCTATTTTGCCTAGCAACCATTGATGCAATAATGATGTCACACAGAGGTGGACGTAAATAGAAATGCTTGACCGCCCACATTTGAGGATTGTACCAGTAGAAGCACGACTTACGGTGTGAAACGGCCGTAGTATAGGCATCCCCGTCCTCCCTCCCGCACCCTCCATCATGTAAAGATCCCTAAACACAAATACAGCTGAAAAGAAGTTCCTGTGTGCGGCTCCTTTCTTTACCCCCTAAACACACACATATACACACACTGTGGGTCATGTGATGCACCAGGGATACACACACGGCGAATAACATGAAGCGGCGGGACATACAAACACACATATACATACACACACGGTGGGTCACGTGATGCAGCGGGTCGACATACACAACACACACACACACATACACATATCTACACACACGCGGCAGGTCATGTGACATGTCAGGACACGCACATATACACACTTACTTATGCACCACCATCTTTTGACACTTGAGTATACAAAGATGGTGGCAGCGTGACGCTTCACACCACCCCACTTCAAGCTTACAGTAATTACAAGATTACATCGGAGCTTGGTGGGAGGTAATAAAGTGGATAACTAGATGTCTCTGTCTATTTTGTATGTAATAAAGGATTTCTCACTGTGTTGTTTTTTTTCCCCTCTCTTTATGGAAAGTATTATAATGGCTGGCCATCATACTGATCGCTGACATTATCAATAGGACTTGATGTTAGCTGCCAAAAAAACTGACATCAATCCCTTTATTACCCAGTCTGCTACCACTACATGGCAGCTGGAAGAGTGAAGTAACCGCCTGTTTTGGCGTCTCTCATAGAGGCGCCAATTCTGGGGTGGTTGTTGACTTCAATTTTCAGTGTGGGGGGCCTAGAACGCTTGGGCCTTACCGCGCTGAGAATTACAGCCCCCAGCTGCCTGGATTACCTTGGCTGGCAATAGAAAATATGGCAGAGCCCACACCAATTTTTTCTAATTATTTATTTAAATATAAAAAAAAAATAGGGCTCCCCTGTATTTTTCATTGCCAGTAGCAGCCAGTAGCTGCTTGGTTTACCTGCGTTGGCAATAGAAAATACAGCAAAGCTCTACACATTTTTTATCAGGAAATTAAACACTTTGTTGATAAAAGTAAACACAAACAGTACATTTATTTAGATACATTACACACAATGAAGAGAGCGCACAGGGGGAATACAGCTCAATGGAGAGAGCACATGAGGGGAGAAGACAGGACAGGGGGGAGAGAGACAGCACACAGGAGGGAGAGAGGGCACAGACAGGGGGGAGATACAGATCACATAGTGAGACAACTCAAAGGAGAGAGAACATGAGGGGAATGTACACACGGGGAAGACAGCTCAAAGGAGAGAAAGAGAGTGGGCAGGGGAAAAAAAGCACACAGGGGGAGAGACAACCACCACTCCCAGCACCACATAGCCTGCCTCTATTGATTGTCATGTCACCGCCCTCCTGATGCAATAGCATCTGGCCTCCATCTAGTAGTTTTTAAATAACATTCACCACATGACTAGTTTACATCAGCACAATTTGTTAGGAGGATATAAGGGTTAAAATTTTATCAACAATTTCTCATTTTTCCAACAAAATTTACAAAACCATTTTTATATGGATCACATCACATTTGAAATTACTTTGAGATATGACAGAAACTACACAAAAGTGACACCATTCTTAAAACTGCACCCTTTACGTGGTTCAAAACCATATCAAAGAAGGTATTAACCTTTAAGGTGTTTCACAGGAGCTATAGAAATATTGAAGGAAAATATTAAATTTTTATTTTTCCCAAAAAAATGTTAATTTTGCCCCAAATTTTGCATTTTCAGAAGGGTAGCAAGAGAAAATGCACCATACAATTTGTTGTGCAATTTCTCCTGAGTACACAAATACCCCATATGTAGTGGAAATCTACTATTTGGGCACACAGCGAGGTTCTGAAGGGTAAGAGCGCCATTTGACTTTGGAGCACGGAATTGATTGGAATCATTAGCGGATGCCATGTTGCTTTTAGAGAGCCTTTGATGTGCCAAAAAAGTGGAAACCCCCCACAAGTGACCCCATTTTGGAAACTAGGCCCCCTCAATAAACTTATCTAGATGTTTGGTGGGCACTTTGAACCTCCTGGAGCATCACAGAGTGAGCGTGAAAATGAAAAAAAATATTTTACCCACAAAAATGTTGCTTTAACCCCAATATTTAATTTTCACAAGAGTAACAGTAGAAAATGCACCCGCAATTTGATACCCCAAATGGGGTGAAAAACTACTCTTTTCCGGCACAGGAGACGTGTTGAACACAAAATTGGCTGGAATCATTAGTGGATGCCATGTAGCGTTTGGACAACCCCTGATGTGCCTAAACAGTGGAAGGCCCCCCACAAATTACCGTTTTAGAAAGGAATTTAGGAATTCATTCAGATGCTTGGTGAGCACCTTGAACCCTCAGGTGCTTGGCAGAATTTTATAACATTGAGCTGTCAAAAAATATACACCCATATATACTCGTGTATAAGCCGACCCGTGTATAAGCCGACCCCCCTACTTTTGCCCCCAAAACTTGGGAAAACCTATTGACTCGTGTATAAGCCGAGGGTGGACCCCAGCACAGGTGCACAGCCCCCAGCAGTGTGGTATACAGCAGCCCCCCAGTGGTATATACAGGCCCCGCAGTGTTACAGCAGCCCCCAGTGGTATATACAGCAGCAGCCCCAGTGGTATATACAGCAGCAGCCCCAGTGGTAGTATACAGCAGCAGCCCCAGTGGTATATACAGCAGCAGCCCCAGTGGTAGTATACAGCAGCAGCCCCAGTGGTAGTATATAGCAGCAGCCCCAGTGGTATATACAGCAGCAGCCCAGTGGTAGTATACAGCAGCAGCCTCAGTGGTATATACAGCAGCAGCCCCAGTGGTAGTATACAGCAGCAGCCCCAGTAGTAGTATACAGCAGCAGCCCCAGTGGTAGTATACAGCAGCAGCCCCAGTGGTATATACAGGCCCCCCCATCGGTATACAGGGCCCCCCCTTGCTGTTGCAAACCTGTAAAGTAATACATCATTATACTTATCCCTGTCGTTGCCGCCGCCACCATCGCGCTCCTCCGGCTTCATCCGGCTTCCTCCTCCGGAGGGCGCAGGCAATGACGTCATTGTCTGTGTACCAGAGGAGGAAGCCAGAAGAAGTTGGATGAAGCCGGAGGAGCGCGATGGTGGCGGCGGCGACGACAGGGATAAGTATAATGATGTATTACTTTACAGGTTTGCGGCAGCAAGGGGGGGGCCCTGTATACTGATGGGGGGGGCCTGTATACCGATGGGGGAGCCTGTATACCGATGGGGGGGCGCCCGTGTGTAATGACTCGTGTATAAGCTGAGGGGGAGACTTTTCAGCCCAATTTTTGGGCTCAAAAACTCAGCTTATACGCGAGTATATACGGTATATTTACCACAAAAGAATATAAGTTTACCAAAACTCTTTCATCTTCACAAAGGGTAACAGGAGAATTTACACAACAAATTATATGGTGCATTTTCTCCTGAGTATACTGAGACCCCCTGGTGCTTCACAGAATTTTTTAACGTTGAGCCGTGACAATGAAGAAATACATTTTTAAAACAAAAATGTTTCTTTAACCCCAAATCTTTCATTTTCACAAGGGTAACAGGAGAAAATGGACCAGTGAATTTGTTGTGCAATTTCTCCTGAGTATACCAATGAATGCCTCGAGGGGTGCAGTGATCATATTGACCTTACAGGTGTGTCATAAAATTTTATGCTACTGGGCAGTGAAGAAAAAATTATTACGTTTTTTACCATAACATACAATCTGGAATTTTTTTAAGGCGATCACCAATGTTATATACAATGACACAGCAAAAATAGTGACTAAAAGAAATATTGACCTAAAACGTAACCTTTATTAGGTGTTATATTTAAAAAGGTATAGATAACTGTGAATGAGTGTGTAAAAATTAGTGCACAAGTGTAGTGAAAGTCCTAGTGCAAATACTAAGCTCAAACAATCAGCACAAGGACCACACAAAGAGATTGCAATTAAAAACACATATGGCTTGAGATATAATGTGTTCTTATCTAGTGATTCAGCATAATGACTCACATATGACATAAAATACCTATGCATTAGAATATCCTAGCAGGGTATATATATATGAAACGATTTCATCAAGTGGTCGTTCATAGATGGATCCTTGACCGTCTGAACCCTTTTTCCCCGGAAAGTGTCCTTTTCATAATGACCACCATTTCCTGAAGTTCAAGACCGCATCCCTCACATACGTGCATAGTTCTCCCGACACGTTTCTATAACTCGTATTTCATCAGGGGAGTTTTTTTTATATATAGAGAGTGAGCATCCAGCCTATGTTCATTATGGTCTAAATCTGAGCCCAAAAGTGCTAGAGATAAAAAGAATGAAAAGACTTTAATCACATGTTTGTGAACACTTACATTTAGTTGAACACTCCTTCAGTCACAGCCAACCACTTACCACATGTCTATGGCTATTGTGCTTTCGCTGTACTGTGACACGCGGCCATGGCTAACTGGTTTTTATACACTTCCTGTGCTCTGTGAGTAATCCACCCCTTCTCCGCCCCACTTCCGGGCCTGCGGTGCATTGTGGAATGCAAACATCACTTTCGGTTGTGAAGTCACATCCTGCTCCACTGCCCACCAATCGGAGAGCAGCAAGAGTGCATGTGACGTTCCACTTACTGATTTGCATTGCAGTGTGGAACACATACCTCACTTCCCGTTGTGACGTCACATCCTCCACTACCTCCTACCAATCAGAGGACAGTGGGAGTGTCTGTGACACTTTTAAAGAACCACCCTCTACATGATGCATTCTGCATTATACTCTGTAGGAGGGGCTGCCTTTGTTTACCATCAAATCCTTAATAGGGCATACAATATAGGACCTAGACAAAGAGGGAGGAGTGGTTCAATAAGCACTGATCACTACTCCATGGGATTGCTCCCTTTAGTTCATTGATGCGTCAAAGACTCCATCCTGACCCAGTAAAAAGCATTAGCTAGTCATCCATATTAAACAAGCATAGTAGAAATATGGTTACCAAAGGAGATATTTCTATGTGGATTTCTTCTAGATATTAAAAGGATGTCTAAGAATGGAAAGAAGGGGGAGGTTCACTGAGGATCCAAACAGATCCATGAAAGATATTTCGTTATTTATTAACAGGGTGGCTACAGTCATCAACCAGTGATATAATGAATAGAATGGTGTATTATAGTAAAGCCTAACAGACCCTATGCTTACCCTAAGGCTGTGGTCACACATAGAAATCCGTTTTTGGAAGTGATTTTCATCACCAATCCGTTTTTTTCTGGGTGCTTTTTGAGCCTCCTGCACTCCTGAACGTTTTTGGAATTTTCATTAAAAAAACGCATGCGCGAACGCATGCGCAAACGCACGTGCGCATTTGCATGCGTTGGCGCATGCGTTTCCCATAGGGCCCCATGTTAAAAAAACGCATACAAACGCATGCGTTTTTTAACTGATGCCAAAAACGTTGCATGCAACGTTTTTGACTCAAAAACGGACAGGGCAATGTTTGGAGCCCCATAGAAAAACGGACAGGGTGTTTATTACATCCAATCCGTTTTTCTGTCAGTTTTTGGACTTAGAAAAAAAAAATGAGAAAACTGAAGCCAAAAACGGACTGAGGGCTTATGTGGAACCCCAGCCTTAGGCTGTGGTCACAGTTGCCATGCGTTTTTTTTAGTGATTTATCAAAACTCATGCGTTTTTTCATGTCAGCATGAGTTTTTTAAGGTGTGTGATGGCTCCCTGCGTTTTTGGCTGCGTTTTTGAATCTGCACCTAAAAATAGTGCTTGTAGTATTTTTTTGTGCGTTTTGAAAAACGCATGCGTTTTTGTAGAAAACGCATGCGTTTTTATAACATGGGCCTCTATGGAAAACGCATGCAAAAACGCATGGTACATTAGTAACTTTTAGTGCCATTCAAAAACACATGCGTTTCCCATAGGAGCCCATGTTAAAAAAACGCATGCGTTTTCTGAAACGCATGCGTTTTTTTAACATGGGCTCCTATGGGAAACGCATGCGTTTTTGAATGGCACTAATTGTACATGCGTTTTTGCATGCGTTTCCCATAAGGCCCCATATTAAAAAACGCATGCGTTTTTGGAAAAGCTCCAAAAACGCATGGGACTGTCACACATGCTTTTTGGCTATTAGGGCATGCGTTTTTTAACATGGGGGCCTATGGGTGCGTTTTTTACTTGCGTTTTTGAAAATGCAGATCTCCAAAAACGCATGTGAAAAATGCTACTGTGACCACAGCCTTACTTAGATTATATTCTGCCTGACTGCGGAGGTTGGCACCATAAAAAGGAAGAAACGAGTGTATGGCGCCCCCGCTCTCCATCGGCTATCCCTCCTTAATGCAACCTGATGTTGTTTAAATAAAGGGTGCAAAGGATAGACTTTCGTTTAGGCTAGACGGGTATGAGGTTTTCAACCTGTAGATCCACCTTGTCTCCTGTTGCAAAATCCTCCTATCCCCATCTCATCCCCTTATGAATACAGTCACTAGATCTATGCCCTTAAATTTAAGGACAGCAGCATTCCCCTCATGATGGATGATTACGTGTCTCGCTAATGTGGTTCCCCAATGGTCAGTGCGTCACAGTAGGGGTACTGCACCCACGTCAGAGCGTACAGTATTCCTGTCACTGGGGAGGATGAAGTCGACCTGAGGCTCTCTTCTCAACATCCCTACACCTAAAATAGGAGACCTTTTGGCTAACCTGTTGCTAGGGAACCAGTCACGGTGGGAGGAGTGTTAGGGTAGAAGGAGCAGGAACTAACAGCCAAATCTAGTCTAGTCTGAGGAGCGCAGCAAGGAGTGAGCCCTAGAGGGGTCTCCCAGTGAAGGCGCCTAGAAGGAATGGCGACCCAGGAAAGAAGGCGGAAACCCAGTGCCAGACCACCGGACAGGTCTGGGGGAATCCTAGTCCACAACGGAGAACCGGCTCCGAGTTGCAGTACAGGCAAGTCCATCCCTGAGCCGTCAACACCGGCCGGTCGAGGGCCTATCTATCAGCCCTGACCCCCCTGTCCAGACCGTGCAGCCCCACCAGGAACACCAAACCGGGTTCAGCCCCTTAGATGAGAAGAAGGATGCCTCATAGCACCCAACGGGCCTGGTAGTCAAGTGGGCTGTGCAGAGCAGCACAAGGATAGTGAGGAGGCGAAAGTGAAAGCAGTGGGACAAGTGAAAGACAGCAGAAGGTACACTACGGGATCCTCAAAGGGACTTGATTTTCCTTGGTAACTACCCGGCCAGCTACCTGCTAAAGAACTGTGTAACTGTGAACCTGAACCGTGAACTTTTACAAGTAAACACCCGTACAAAGTTCATAAGCCTCCAGTGTCTTGATTCTGCCTTCATCTCATCACAACCCTGGGGACCTAGCTCCACCTGTGGGGAGCTATACCATTCAGCTACCCGACCATCATCCCCGGAGGCCCCCAGCAGTGCTGGTGCCATCACCAGAAACCACAGGTGGCGTCACGAGACACTTATTATTTCTCCATTTGATTCCCCTTTTTAACAAGTGACCCCAGGGTACGGCTTCGGGCAGGCAATCGGTGACATCCCCCGTAACAGTAAAACACCCGGATACCAAGTTCCCGCAGACCCCTGGGTGGGTCACTAATGGGGCGTTTGCATTTTTTCGCACATCCCTCAGGTGTTCCCCCGCCCTCCTTCTGATTTCTATTTTTGTTTTTCCAATGTATTCAAGACCGCAATCACAGGTTGCTTTATAGGTCACTCCTTTCAATCTACAACTCACAAAGCACCTGATGTCAAATGTTGTCTGTGTCAATTACTTGTGAAAGTTTTGCCTACCTCTATATTCTTGCAGGCTAAGCAGCCACCACATCTGTAGCAACCTTTTAAAGTGTTTTTTTTTTAGCTAGGTTCTGTCTACAGTGTTGTTTTAACCCCAGAGGGAAATTGGTAAAAAATAAAATGTCTCATGATGTGTAACACAATTTCTCCTGAACATGGCAATACACCACATGTGACTGTACAGTACTGTTTAGCTACATGCCAGGACTCGTGGGGGAATAGAGCACCATTTGATTTTTGGAGTTCAGATTTTACTAGAATCGTACATTTTCAGAGTCCCCAACTACCAGAATAGCAGAAACTCCCTCAAGCCTCAAGTGACCACATTTTGGAAATTATTCCCCTCTGTGAATTCATCTATGGATGCAGTGGCGATTTAGTCTCTGGAAAATACCCATGATGTCAAATGCAGTGAATGTTGTAGAATTAACCATTGCAAATAAGCCCTTGTCATGCCCAGCACATTGTAGTGCCCATACATTGTACCCAGCTTGTGCTTCTGAAGACTTCCCCCCCCCCCCTGTAAATTAAGCAAGTTTCCTCACTACAACAATGTCAACCATGTAGGGTAGAGGCACACTAGAGTAAGGCATTCAATGCGAGAG
Source organism: Allobates femoralis (assembly GCA_033576535.1). NCBI lineage: Eukaryota > Metazoa > Chordata > Amphibia > Anura > Aromobatidae > Allobates > Allobates femoralis. Next base: position 46,337,223 of record JARQOC010000007.1, read on the forward strand.
AATCAGATGCATTACGCTAATGACCCTCGGTTCAGGCTCTGGTGCGAGCGAGAGCCGAGTGTCATGCAACTGTGATCCAATCCTGAAATTGGATCACAGCTGAGGAGGAGGGATTACTCTCTCTATCTCCTCCATTTCCGGCCTCGGCATATATTGCACTGCACTTGCATGATTCACTCTCGCACCCATAGACCTATAATGGGTGCGAGTGATCCGAGACTTGCAGACAATCGCAGCACGCTGCCATTTTGGGGAGAGCCTTTTGGCTACCAGTAAAGTCTAAGTGTGGTGCCCCACTGGTCAGTGCGCCATAGTAGGAGTACTGCACCTAAGTCAGTGTGTGTGGAATCCCAGTTATTGGAGGATGTGATGTTGAATTGAGGCTCTCATCCCTGCATTCACACACCTAGAATAGGGGGACTAAAGGGTTAACCTGTTTGCCTGGGAGACCCAGCCCTGGTGGGAGGAGCATAGGTGTAGTGAGAGAAAGGGGGAAGAAACAGAAAGCAGTTGAGAACCATGAGGGAAGGAGAGGAGGAGAACCCTGCGAGGAGTGAGGAGAGGGGGCCTGTAAAGGAAGGCTACCCAGACAGAAGGAGGATACCCAGACCCAGACTGTACGGTTATCCAGTCTGGGGGAATCCTAGTCCACAACGGGGAACCGGTTACGAGCATGGTACAGGCGAGTCCAACCCTGAGCCACCAATACCGGTGGGTCGCAGGTCTGTTAAGCAGCCCCTGACCTTGTCCACAAGCACAGCCTCACCAGGAGTTCCAAACCGGGTGGAGCCCCTTAGAGAAGAAGGGTATCCTCATTAAACCCAATGGGCCTGGTAGGAAGCGGGTTTGTGCAGGGCAGCGCACGGACAGAAAGGAGAGCGCAAGGAAAGACACAGAGGGTCAGAGAGTAAAGTTGAAGGAACATCTTAGGGAGCCTCAAAGAGACTTTACATCCTCTGGTAACTACCCGGCCAGCTACCCATAGAACTGTGTTCTGTGTACCAGAGAACTGCCGTGACAAGTTACCAGTAAACTACCTGAGCAGAGCAAGCAAGCCTCCAGTGTTTCATTCTGATTAAGTTAATCTATAGAGCTGCGACCACGACAACTAGCGCATCAGCCACACTGCCCTGGGGACCCTGCTCCACCTGCAGGGAGCAAGACCAACTGGCTGCAATAACATCGTCCCCAGAGGTCTGAAGCAGCGCTGGTGTCCTCATCAGAAACTGCAGGTGGCATCACAAGACTTTATTCTTTTATTTTTATTGTCCATTTTTAAGCAACCATAAGGGCCACGGACCTGGGCAGGACACCCGTGACATTCCCCTTACATAAAACCACTCAGGTACCGAGTCCCCATGGCCTTGGGGCAGGTCATAAGCCCCCTATATTTTCATTAACAGATGACGGACCTGAGTAGGGTCTGGTTTTTTGGGGGGTTGAGTTGAATGGTATAGATGGCAATTTGGAGTACAGAACATTTTGGATCGGTTCACATTTATTCTGTGCTCTATGCTGAGCATTTATATTAGGGTTTCCATCCACATCTCCGAAATATGTGATTCAGGGGAAACCCCCGATGGAGCCATTCCCTACAATGAGGCAGTAGAGTTACTCTGGATTCTGTTTGCCCTCTGTTCAGGGTATCCGTCTTTTAAAAGTCACACAAAACTGTTGTAAATGTAAGGAGGTGTGGGAGTGCGTTGCCCCACTTACTATAAAAATGCTCTGTGTTCATGGGTTGGTAAAGGGGATATAATTATGCCTGTTTGTGTGTGTTTATTGCTCTCTCAGGACTAAGATAAAGCCTACTCCCTCGTTAGTCAGGATTGGTCGGGAGGGGGAGGCTTAGTCTATAAAAGGTAGTGCACATGTAAGTTTGACAGGAGAATTCCCAGTAGGGGAGAGAGGATTCACAGGAACAGTGGCCATTAATTAGTTTGACCCTTACCACTGGCCCCAGTGGAAGATGTACATAAGCGGTGGCATGGACCTCAAGAAATGGGTGAATAATTGCTGGCAGTGAGAGAACGGTTTACAAGATACAGCCCCAAATCCAGGTTCTAGCAGCTTCTTTTGGGAGTTATGGGGCCAAAGCTGGCGGGAACTTCAGTTTGTTGCAGCAAAAGACCGTGATGTCCAATGTATGGGGCAAAAGCCCAGAGGTACTAAAACGAGGATTGCTGTCTGCATCAAATGAAGGAACTGTAAATATCCCCAAACATGTAACTTTCAAGAAATGTGCCTGTGTTACACAGGACTGTTTGAGTGCGAACTTACATTGGAGCTAAGTAACTCGTCCCTCACTTTGGAAGTATACAAACTGAACTTTTTACTTGGGGAGCTTGCCAAGGTGCGAGACGCTGTGGGCCCTAGGCTACATCCTGGGCCCAGATTTGAGCATGACTACCCTGCCCACATTCTTTGAGCCCCTTGACAGAGCACACATTTGTGCATGCTTAAAAAGATACGTAAACAGATGGACAACAGGCCACACAGAAGTTCATAGTCACTCCCTCTGCCTCACTACAGTGAATTTTCCATTTGAAATTTTGTCTGAATCGTATTTTTCAGAGATTTACATGTAATCCACGATTTAAGCACGATACATTGAGTACAGGATAAACATGAGCCACCCTTTACTGTGATCTTTGGGAGGCAGAATAAATAAATCAAGAGCAGTTGAAGAATTGGCTTTATTTATTTATTTATTTATTTCCTAGCTGCAGAACCCGGTGTTGCCAGGGCGTAATGCCCATATTTGGTTGTAATGCTCGTATATGATAATACCCATATATGGTAATGTACGTGTGTGTTTGTATGTATCATAGCTCTGACCCCTCCTGGTATCCCCACCCTTTCATAGCTCTGCCCCCTCCACATAGTCCCGCCCCTCCAGATAGACCCTTCCCTTCTAAGCTCCCCCCTCCACATAGTCCCAGGGGCAGGGCTAGGCAGATGGGGTGGAGCTATGTGTTGGCAGGGCTACCGGGAGGGGGCAGAGCTATGATACACACATACACACACATACCTCAGCTTTATATAAGATTTTTTACGCTGTTTACCTTGTGGTATCAGTAGTAGGGTGGCTTTATTGCTCAGATCAGTACGATCACAGCAATTTTATGGTTTTATGTAGTTTTTTTTTAGGTTTGGCTACTATCACAGAAACGCATTTTTACAAAATAAAGTTTTTTTGCGTCACCAAATTTTGAACGATATAGTGTTTTTTCTTCTGCCATCAGAGTCATGTGATGCCTTATTTTTTGGGGGGACAAGTTGATGTTTCCAATAGTAACATTTTAGAGCACAGAATATTTTTTGATTGGTTTCTATTCTGATTTTTGAAAGGCAGAATGACCAAAAACCCTGTTTACAGAAGTTACTTGCCATAAGACACGCCCAATGGGTGTTTCTCATGGGAAAAGTATATATATACCCTGTACAGACGAAATCCTGATGTTTTTCTACTGCAATCAAGCTTCAAAATGAATCTGTCCATAGAGTCCTACCTTCACAACTTGGATTTGTCTTTGCAAATGGCAATATCATTCATTGTAGCATGTGAAAACAATAGGAGAAGATCAAGATGGAGAAGCCTCGTCGGCAATACTGGCAGCACCTCATTAATTCAATAAGAGAGAGCCGTGGTACTTACTATTGTAAATATACGGAGTTACGTGAAAACCCAGATACATTTTTCGACTACACAAGGATGACAGCTGAGACCTTCGACAACATGTTGCAACATGTCAGAGGCTCATCACCAGGCAGGACACACAAATCCATTGAGCAACTTCTCCAGAGGAACGTCTGTTGGTGACACTCAGGTACGTACATTTTAGTGGAACACATCTGCTAGCATTATTTCTAGTGAAAACATCTATTGGAATGTTGTTTTGTTCTTTTCTGTTCTGCAGATTCCTGGCTACTGGAGAGACGTTGTCATTGTTGCATTTCCAATTCGAGATTGGAGTTTCTACCATTTGTAGAATTATCAAAGACACCTGCCGTTCTTTATGGGACGTTTTACATGACAAATTCATCCCACCATGGAACACTGGCTGGAAATATCTGAAAAATTCAAGGAGATTTGTCAATTTACCAATTGTTTGGGAGCCATGGTTGGCAAACATATCTGGATTATCAAACCTGCTGGAATGGGATCCGAGTAATACAACTATAAGAAATACTTTTCAATACTTTGAAGGCTATTGCAGATCCTGAATTTGGTTTGCAGTAGTGGACATTGGCGCATATGGATGTTCAAATTAGGCTGAAGGCACATCATCCGACATGGATCCCAGTGCCTCGCACGAGTGCAATGCGAGATAAACTCGCATTGCACTAGGACAAGTGCTTTTCTATCATGTCAGGCACACTGGTGCGCATTTTAAGCACTGAACTCGCAAAGCGAGTTTCAGTCGTGGCATGCTGCGACTGCATGCGAGTTGTACGCATGAGCCATCAATAGAAACATGAAAAACATGAAAAACCACACTTCCGGCACACACGGCAGACCACCGGGAGCCAAAGCCCACAGGCTGCGCAGAGCCTCCTGTCGGTACTGAGGCTGTGATCCCGGCTGTGATCTCTGCAACAGCCGGGACCTGTGTGCGGCTTCACCCGCCGTGCTGCTGGTGGTGGGGGCGGATGCACTCCCCCTCTTCAGGCCTCCCCCTTCTCTAGATGGCCCCCACCTGTCACTGCCCCCCACCCCCGATGCCGGGTCTGTTCATCCGCCGCGCTGCTATTGGCGGGGGCGGATGCCCTTCCCCTCTTCAGAGCTCCCCCTTCTCCGTTCGGCCCCCACCTGTCACTGCCCCCCCACCCCCGTTGCCGGGTCTGTTCACCCGCCGCGCTGCTGCGGCGGGGGCGGATGCCCTCCCCCTTCTCCAAACGGCCCCCACCTGTCACTGCCCCCCACCCCCGTTGCCGGGTGTGTTTGCGGCTTCACGCGCTGCTGGGAGCGGGGGCGGACGCCCTCCCCATCCCCTGGATGGCCCCCACCTGTCCCTGCCGTTCACACCCCCCCCATCCCCGTGTCCGATCTTACCGCTCCTCGATCCCGCCGGTGTAGCTGCCGCTCTGCCTCCTCTCCTCGCTGGAACGCCCCTCCTCCAGTGCTGCTCCGCCCAGAGGTAAGTACCGAATGAATGAATGAATGAATGAATTAATGATTGATTGAGTGAGTGGGTTCATGGATGGATGGATGTGTGGATGCGTGGGTGTGTGGGTGTGTGGGTGCGTGGGTTAGTGGATGCGTGGGTTAATGGATGTGTGGGTGCGTGGATTAGTGGATGTGTGGGTGCATGGGTTAGTGGATGCGTGGGTTAGTGGATGCGTGGGTTAGTGGATGCATGGGTTAGTGGATGCGTGGGTTAGTGGATACGTGGGTTAGTGGATGCGTGGGTTAGTGGATGCGTGGGTTAGTGGATGCGTGGGTACGTGGATGTGTGGGTACGTGGATGCGTGGGTACGTGGATGTGTGGGTAAGTGGATGTGTGGGTGCGTGGGTTAGTGGATGCGTGGGTACGTGGATGCGTGGGTACGTGGATGCGTGGGTACGTGGATGCGTGGGTACGTGGATGCGTGGGTACGTGGATGTGTGAATGTGTGGGTGCGGGGATGTGTGGATGCGTGGATGTGTGGGTGCGTGGGTTAGTGGATGCGTGGGTTAATGGATGTGTGGGTGCATGGGTTAGTGGATGCGTGGATGTGTGGGTGCGTGGATGTGTGGGTAAGTGGATGTGTGGGTGCGTGGATGTGTGAGTAAGTGGATGTGTGGGTAAGTGGATGTGTGGGTGCGTGGGTTAGTGGATGCGTGGGTTAGTGGATGCGTGGGTACGTGGATGCGTGGGTACGTGGATGCGTGGGTACGTGGATGCGTGGGTACGTGGATGTGTGAATGTGTGGGTGCGTGGATGCGTGGGTGCGTGGGTTAGTGGATGCGTGGGTGCGTGGATTAGTGGATGTGTGGGTTCGTGGGTTAGTGGATGCGTGGGTTAGTGGATGCGTGGGTTAGTGGATGCGTGGGTTAGTGGATGCGTGGGTTAGTGGATGCGTGGGTACGTGGGTTAGTGGATGCGTGGGTTAATGGATGTGTGGGTGCGTGGATTAGTGGATGTGTGGGTTCGTGGGTTAGTGGATGCGTGGGTTAGTGGATGCGTGGGTACGTGGATGCGTGGGTACGTGGATGCGTGGGTACGTGGATGCGTGGGTACGTGGATGCGTGGGTACGTGGATGCGTGTGTGCGTGGATGTGTGTGTGCGTGGGTTAGTGGGTGCGTGGATTAGTGGATGTGTGGGTGCATGGGTTAGTGGGTGCGTGGATGTGTGGGTAAGTGGATGTGTGGGTAAGTGGGTAAGTGGATGTGTGGGTGCGTGGGTTAGTGGATGAGTGGTTAGTGGATGCGTGGGTGCGTGGATGCGTGGGTGCGTGGGTACGTGTATGTGTGGGTACGTGGATGTGTGGGTACGTGGATGTGTGGGTACGTGGATGTGTGAATGTGTGGGTGCGGGGATGTGTGGTTGCGTGGATTAGTGGATGTGTGGGTGCATGGGTTAGTGGATGCGTGGGTGTGTGGATGTGTGGGTGCGTGGGTTAGTGGATGCGTGGGTTAGTGGATGCGTGGGTTAGTGGATGTGTGGGTTAGTGGATGCGTGGATGCATGGGTGCATGGATGGATGTGTGCGTATGTGTGACTGCATGTGTGGATGTGTGCACGAATGGATGTGTACATGCGTGGATAATGGATGGATGGATGCAACAAGGTATCAAGTGTCCTCTTCTAGTCTCAGGGATCATAGTCATGGTGCACTGTATGACAGATCATTGCCATACAGTGCACCATAACTCTGACCCCAGAGACTGTAGGAAGAGGACACTTGATCCCTTGCTGCAATCTCTGGAGCAGAGGCGATCGAGCATCGTGGGACCTTCGTTGTGGACTACGTCGGAGGCGATCGAGCGTCGCGGGACCTTCGTTATGGACTACGTCGGATCTTTCTAATAAAGATGGAGTCTGAATTTTGTTTGTGTTTTTTTGCAAATAAAAATATTTTACTCTGTGTGTATTTATTGACTACTTACCAGAGATTCCTAATGGCGGGTCTAACATTGGCCCAATATTATGAATCTCGGGCTTAGTGCCAGCTGCCAATAAAAAGCTGGCATTAACCCCTTTATTACCCAGTTTGCCACCGGCACCAGGGCAACTGGAAGAGCATGGGTACAGCACCAGAAAATGGCGCTTCAATAAATGCGCCATTTTCTGGGGCGGCTGCGGGCTGCAATTCGCAGCATGGGGGGCCCAGAACGCTTGGGCCTCTCCATGCTGCGGATTCCAGCCCCCAGCTGTCTAGTTGTACCTGGCTGGACTAAAAATATGGCGGAGCCCCACGTCATTTTTTTTTTCTAGAATTTGTTCTAGGAATAAAAAAATGGGATTCGCTGTATTTTTGGTTGCCAGCAAGGTACAACAAGGCAGCTGGGGGTTGGTGGCAGTCTGTAGCTGCCAAGTTGTACCTGGCTGGACCAAAAATATGGCGAAGCCCCACGTCATTTTTTTTAATTACTTCTACCAATAAAATGACATGGAGCTTTGCCATATTTTTTGGTAGCCAGCCAGGTACAACTTGGCAGTTGGGGGGCTGCAATCCTCATCATAGAGAGATCCAAATGTTGTGGGCCCCTCACGCTGCAAATTGCAACCCACAGCCACCTCAGAAAATAGCGCATTCATTGGAGGTGCCATTTTCTGGTGCTGTACCCCAACTCTTCCAGTTGCCCTTGCGCTGGTGGCAATGCTGGTTGCACACAGGGGCTCTCCATGCGCGACATGGTGTCCGTTAACAATTGTTAGCGGACACCATGTTGCATATGGAGAGCCCCTGTGTGCCTAAACATTGGAGCTCCCCCACAAGTGACCCCATTATGCATCTGGATTTGTTCCTTGGGGGTCTAGTTTCCAAAATGGGGTCACTTGTGGGGGAGCTTGAATGTTGAGGCACACAGGGGCTCTCCATACGCGACATGGTGTCCGCTAACAATTCCAATTGTTAGCGGACACCATGTCGCGTATGGAGTGCCCCTGTGTGCCTCAGCACTGGAGCTCCCACACAAGTGACCCCATTTTGGAAACTAGACCCCCAAGGAACAAATCTAGATGCATAATGAGCACTTTGAAGCCCCAGGTGCTTCACAATTTGATCCGTAAAAATAAAAAAATAAGATTTTTGTGGAAGAAAAATATTTTTTTCATTTTTACGGATCAATTTGTGAAGCACCTGGGGCTTCAAAGTGCTCATTATGCATCTAGATTTGTTCCTTGGGGGGTCTAGTTTCCAAAATGGGGTCACTTGTGGGGGAGCTCCAATGCTGAGGCACACAGGGGTTCTCCAAACGCGACATGGTGTCCGCTAACAATTTGAATGGAAATCAGCTCAAATTGTTAGCTGACACAATGTCGCGTTTGGTGAGCCCCTGTGTGCCTAAACATTGGAGCTCCCCCACAAGTGACTCCATTGATTGACAAATAAGTGGCAGCAAATCAGTGCAGTCTTGACACCAGGAGAAGGTGCTAGTCTGTCGGATCGCAGTAGGAATGAAAAAATCTCACTAGCACCGCACTAGCACCCCACTAGCACCACACTAGCACCACACTAGCACCACACTAGCACCGCACTAGCACCGCACTAGCACTACTACACGCATCAAACTCGCATCAGTATTGCGCTTCAAAAACGCGCCGTTTTAGAGGGATCAGTGTGCCTTCAGCCTTACGCAGATTTTCAAAACACTGCAATAGGACATCATTTGTATGGAAATGATTTTGATTTCCCACCGCCAAGACCGCTTCCAAACACTGCACGACCACCAATGCCATTTATTGTGGTTGAGGATGAGGCCTTCCAAATGTGTGCAAACCTCATCAAACCATAGTCCAGTCGTGACTTGACTCCCACAGAAACAATCTTCAACTACAGACTCACAATGGCTAGAATAACTGTGGAGTGTGCCTTTGGCTTGAGGACATCCAAATGGCGAATTTTGGGAACAGCCATATATCTTAAAACTGAGACAATTGATGAAGTCATCAAAAGGTGTTTTGTTCTCCACAATTTCTTGCTGGCGAAAGAGCGACACCACATTGATGTTGACGAACGTGGGGAAAGCACATTGGAGGATTACCAACCTCGGCCTCTGAGGACAATGCATGAAGTAGCAGAAATGAGGGATCAGTTTGCTGCTTATTTTGTGTCGAACAATGGTCCAGTCTCATGGCAGGAGCAAATGGTGTAATCTAGTCTGTCAAGCAATACCGGTGAAGCCTTCTAAGTTCATGTACCGTTAATGTTTATAGAGTTAAAGAATCTTAACAAATTTCACTATTTTTTGTGTGAATCAATAGAGTTTCGGGCATGTGATTTCCCTTCCTCTTTTGTGGTGCCCCACTGGTCAGTGCGCCACAGTAGGGGTACTGCACCCAAAACAGAGTGTGCGGTATCCCAGTCATTGAAGAGGATAATGTCAAACTGAGGCTCTCATCCCAGCATTCCTACATCTAGATTAGGGGACCAATCGGCTAACCCGTCACCAGGGTAACCGGTCCCGGTGGGAGGAGTGTTAGGGTAGAAGGAGCGGGAAACACACAGACAGATCTAGTCTAGTCTGAGAAAAGAAGCAAGGAGCAAGTCCTAGAGTGACACCACAGGGAGGGCACCCGAAAAGGAGTGGCGACCCAGACAGAAGGGGGAGACCCAGTGCCAGACTGACAGTGTAAACAGTCTGGAGGAATCCCGGTCCACAACGGGGTACTGGCTCAGAGTCGTGGTGCAGGTAGGTCCAACCCTGAGCTGCCAATACCGGTGGGTCGCAGGTCTGCCAAGCAGCCCCCGACCTTGTCCATAATGTACACCTCCACCAGATACCCTCAAACCGGGTTGAACCCTTTAGAGAAGAGAAGGGTAACCTCATCACACCCGACAGGCCTGGTAGGAAGTGGGTTTGCACAGGGCAGCGCACGGATAGAAAGAAGACACAGAGGACAGTGAATGTAGCAGAAGGAACACTTGGGGAGCCTCAGAGAGACTTTGTACCCTCCGGTGACTACCCGGCCAGCTACCCACAAAGACTGCTTGACTGTAAACTGAAGTGTTACCGTGAACCGTTACCAGTAAAGTACCCGTACAGAGTCAGCAAGCCTCCGGTGTTCTGTTCTGCTTAAGTTAAGAAGTAGCTGTTGCCACAACAACCAGCCCAGCAGCAGCTCTGCCCCGGGGACCCCGCTCCTGCCTGCAGGGAGCGTTATCAACTGGCTGCAATACCACCATCCCCAGTGGATGGATAGCGGCGCTGGTGAGATCACCAGAAACTGCAGGTGGCCCGAGACTTTATTCTTTTTTTTTTTTTTTTCCCCTATTTACCCAGTGACCCCTAGGGTTACAGGCCTGGGCACCGGCCACCGAGACATCATTCCAGCACTAATGCCCGGGTACCGAGTTCCCAAAGACCCCTGGGCGGGTCACTTTCATCCCCAATGTTGTTCTGTTAATGTTTTAGTACAGTATCCATTTTGTTAATGTTGCATACCACAATTCCCTATTGTGAGTGTTGATCAATAAAGCTTCGGGCCTGTGTTTTCTATTCCTCATCCCTTCCCAATGTTAGCAAAGAAATTTATAACTGTTTGTTTCTGCTATGATTGTACTGTGCTTATTTAATGTTGCATTACCCCTTTACCCATGTTTCCATATTGTATTCCCTCTTTACCATTGTGTCCCAATTTCTGTTGATCCAGGAAATGTATCGGCTTGCATATGTGCAGTCCAGAAACGATTTTTTTATCCAAAGGCGAAGATTGACTACTACATCATTGTTTTTTTTTTCCTTCCTCTGGATCAAGGAATATGGGAGCGAGAAGTCCATTGACTTCATTGAAATAAAAATGTTAAAGTATTACTACACCTATCTTGTCATTGCTTGAGTTCACAGGTACAGTAAAGACCAAAAGTTTGGACACACCTCATTCAAAGAGTTTTCTGTATTTTCATGACTATGAAAATTGTAGATTCACACTGAAGGCTTCAAAACTATGAATTAACACATGTGGAATTATATACTTAACAAAAAAGTGTGAAACAACTGAAAATATGTCTTATATTGTAGGTTTCTTCAAAGTAGCCACCTTTTGCTTTTGCTTACTGCTTTGCAAACTCTTGGCATTCTCGTTGATGAGCTTCAAGAGGTAGTCACTGGAAATGGTCTTCCAACAGTCTTGAAGGAGTTCCCAGAGATGCTTAGCACTTGTTGGCCCTTTTGCCTTCACTCTGAGGTCCGCTCACCTCAAACCATCTCGATTGGGTTCCGGTCTGGTGACTGTGGAGGCCAGGTCATCTGGCGTAGCACCCAATCACCATTACACCTCCTGCTCCATGCTTCACGGTGGGAACCAGGCATCTAGAGTCCATCCGTTCACCTTTTTTCTGCATCGCACAAAGACACAGTGGTTGGAACCAAAGATCTCAAATTTGGACTCATCAGACCAAAGCACAGATTTTCACTGGTCTTCTCTTAACAGTTGTTGTAGAGATGTGTCTGCTGCAAGAACTCTGTGTGGCATTGATCTGGTCTCTAATCTGAGCTCATCCTCCGCAGCAGATGTGACTCTTGGTCTTCCTTTCCTGGGGCGGTCCTCATGTCAGCCAGCTTCTTTGTAGTGCTTGATGGTTTTTGCAACTGCACTTTGGGACACTTTCAAAGTTTTCCCAATTTTTTGGACTGACTGACCTTCATTTCTTAAAGTAATGATGGCCACTCGTTTTTCTTTACTTAGAATTTGTATTATGGCAAAAAAAAAGCAGCTAACAGTCTATTTAGTAGGACTATCAGCTGTGTATCCACCAGACGTCTGCACAACACAACTGATGGTCCCAACCCTACTTATATGGCAAGAAATCCCACTTATTAAACCTGACAGGGCACACCTGTGAAGTGAAAACCATTTCCGTGACTACCTCTTGAAGATCATCAAGAGAATGCCAAGAGTGTGCAAAGCAGTAATCAAAGCAAAAGGTGGCTACTTTGAAGAATCTAGAATAGAAGACATATTTTCAGCTGTCACACTTTTTTGTTAAGTATAAATTCCACATGTGTTAATTCATAGTTTTGATGCCTTCAGTGTGAATCTTCTATTTTCATAGTCATGAAAATACAGAAAACTCTTTGAATGAGAAAGTGTGTCCAAACTTTTGGTCTGTACTGTATATTTATTGTAATAATGATTGTTTGTTTTTATAATAGGTTGTTCACACAACTTTAGGGCTCAGTATATTCAGTTGTTACGGCAAGGCAATGGTGCATATTTTGTGGATAGCATTAGCATTTTCCTGGGGACTTAACCATCAACACCTCTGCATTACTAATGAGATGCACACAATATGCAAATGTGTCGGCCCTCAACACCTCAAGTTACCCACTACTGTTAGTACATGTGGCAAAAATAATGTTTACATTACAATACCCAAATATGTGTGTGTTCGGAAATACTCAAAACAAACACAGTGATTGTGCAAAACAAAGAACGAATTTATTAACAAAAAAAAGGTTGTGGGGGAACTTGGTAGGGAAACATTTTGGACCAGGGGTGTGTGAAGCTGGGATGCACGGGTATAACTAGGAGAGGAAGGTGCTCCAGGGAAAGGTGCGATGAACTGAATGATCTGGTTATGGATGGGGGTGTCCACCATTTCGCTCATGGGGCTAAATAAAGGAGTGGAAGGTAAGTTGGGAGTTGACCACAAGTTGGGAGGTGAACATATGTTGGAAGGTGAACATATGTTGGGAGGTAAACAAACGTTGGGAGACGATATAGTCGGAGGAGAGGGACAAGGCGTTTTTGCTTGTCTTGTCTTCCCGCATTTGGTCTTTCCCTTTGCTCCTGAGCACTGCTGTGCTGAAAAATCTTGATGGGACGCAGGCTGTTTTGTTGCCGCTCGACACTTCTTAAACTCAGGCTGATGACATCCCTGAGGTTCTTTCGACGTACATTTTTTTGGCATGGGCTGAGGGTGATGCGTGCACAGACAAAGCCAAAAAGTACAGGCTGCATAATCAGACAAACAGACACAGCACAGGAGGCATAATGACACAGACAGACACACAGTATACAGTCTGCATAATGAGACAAACAGACACACAGACACAGTACAGGATGAATAATGACGCAGACAGACACACAGAGTACAGGCTGCATAATTAGACAAACAGGCACACAGACACAGTACAGGATGCATAATGAAACAGAGACACACAGAGTACAGGCTGCAGAATCAGACAAACAGACACACAGTCAGAGTACAGGCTGCATAATGACACAGACAGGCACACAGACACAGTACAGAATGCATAATGACACAGACAGACACACAGAGTACAGGCTGCATATTCAGACAGAGACACAGTACAGGATGCATAATGACACAGAACACACAGAGTACAAGTGCTTGCAGAGAATCAGACATACCATGCGGACAATCAGACACACTGACAGACACAATACAGACGGCAGGCTGCATAATCAGACAGACATAGTACAGACTACTTTAAACCAGACAAACAGAGAAAGAGTATTAGCTGCAGAACCAGACAAACAGACAAAGTACAGGATGCAGAATGAGACAGACAGACATTTTAAAAGCTTCTATACTTACATCCACCGTCCAAGCAGAGCTCCTCAAAGTCCTGGACTTGCAGTCTCCACCCACCTATATATTGCTGGAGTTGGAAGGGACTGAAAACACTCCCTGGGCATGTGCAGTCTAAAAAATGCAATTTGCATTAAATGCATGCATGTGGATTTGCATGCATACCCATGCGTTCCCATTGGAAATTGTGTTTTAATGCACTGCGACGCATCCTCATGCATGCGCATTTTTATGACCTGAAAAATCGCAACATATTGCATTCGGCAGGGACATGAAGGCGACGAACAGGGACGGATGCACATACAAACTGATAGCAACGCATGTCCCTGCGTCCACAATGTTGTGTATAGGCGGATCCGCATGCCTGGAGACAAGGACGATACCAGCAAAACGCAAACAAACACCAGTGTGAAATCACCCATAGATTTATTCTTCAGGTCTGTATGATTAGAGCAATACTGCATTTATAAAGTTATTTTATGTTTTCCACTTTTACAGCTATATTCTGGGAGCTACAGCTTTTTTATTTTTTTGCTGATGGAGCTGTATGGTGGCTGGTTTTTGTGTGACAAGGTGGTTTTCAGTGATACCATTTTTATTTACATGTGACTTTTTGATCCTGTTTTATTCCACTTTTTTGTCAGCTGTATGATGAAAAGACAGTTTTTTTCTTTCTTATTTTACGATGTTCACTGAAGGGGTCAACAAGTGTGACACTTTTATAGATCGGGCCGTTCCGGACATGACGATACCAAATGTGTAGTTTGTTGTTTATTTTTGTTTTTACAGAAATATAATTATTTGTTGGATAGTATTTTTTTACATTTTTTTTACTTTGTCTCTATGTCTATGGGAATGGGATATTGACCTTTATTACACTGATCACTGGTACAATGTATTGCAATGCACAAGCATTGCAATTTATTAAACCTATCAGTGCAGCACTGACACTAGACTCTCAGACCATGCTTCTGACATGGTCTAACAGGTTTGTCATAGTCAGGTAACTCGGAGGACATCATGACGACCTCGAAATACCATGGCAATAATTGAACCCACGTAATGCTGCAATGACTATTGATCGCTGCATTTAAGGGGCTAAACAGCCTGGGGTGGCATGGGGACTGCTCCTGGCAGTAAAAGCAAAGACTTGGTTGTCATGTAATTCAAGCTCACGCAGACAGACAGGCACAGCCCCTGTTCCCACGTGATCGCCATGACGGACCCTATGCGTCATTGGTCAGGAACAAACCGAAAAATATGAAGTACTGTGTACATCATGGGTCATAAAGGAGTCAACACTCTCCACAACAATACAATCATAATAACCCTTTATTTGTCAAACAGCATAATGCTTTATTAATGTAGATACGTATCAAATAATCTTACAAGTCATGAATTGTTGCATGCGTACAGAATCAGAACAAATATCAATACATGAATATAGCACCAGAACCCCCAACAGTACAGAAATACATCACCAGAAGCACTAACAATGCAGAATTAGAGCATCACAACCTCCATCAGTACAAAATACATCACCAGAACCACCATCAGTACACAAATACATTACTAGAAGCACCATAAGCTCATGATTATATCACAAGAACCAGCATGAGTAAAGAAATTAAATACCTGACCTACCATCAGTACATTAATACATTACAAGAATGACAATCAATACATGAGTACATCAGTAGAACCACCATTAGTACAAGTATACATCAGCAAGCTTAGTACAGCGATCAATTGAAATATCAGGTCAGCCCCATATACAATTGTATTGCAAGAACCTACAATTCCAAAATGTCCTCTATCAATGGTAAGGAAATGCTGAGGGGTCCTATCAGTCATTATCAGACTTTGGACCATACAGGAACCACAATAATGATAAGACAGTATCACAAATAAATATTTAAACCTAAAAACCTTGCAGATGACATCTCTGATTAGAGTCATTGTCTTTATTTTCTCCTGGTCCAAACACCATGACAACTTTTCACATCCATAGCTCGTCCCTGCAAACTTCCATCTTCTCCTGTCTTCTGCAGACCATCCTGGCAGGGTGTCCTTAAAAATAGCAGCATGATTATAATGCTTCAGAATACAAATACCTGCCCTGAGCTATGCACCTGAGTAAGTGATTAACCCTCAATGTGTTACTTGAACAAAACATGACTTCCACAATATCTCTTTTATGGTACAATGGACTACACACTGCCCTCTGCTCTCCATACTGGGCCCCCGCTTTTCTATGTTCTCTCCCACTATGTCTCCCTGATATTGCCGGTTCTCTATAATGTGTGCCCTACACACTTCTCTTTGGCAATCCCCTATATACTGTGCCCCCAAGCTGCCCCATCTCTATATTGCCCTTTCTCACTACGTAGTGTCTATAGTCTGCTCCCTCTCTCTTTTCTCACCCTCATAGTCTCTTCACTCATTTTTCCTTAATATTGTCCCCTAACATTTTTTTCTCACCATACTATACCTCATACATTTCTCCCCCTACTTTCTCCTCATATATATCCCCCTTCACTCCCTGTACTGTCTCTTCACACATTTCTCCCTTCCTATACTGTCTCCTCACAAACTTTCCCCCTCCATTTTCATACTTTCTCCTTATACATTTCGTCATGCTACTGTGAGCAGCCTGGCGGTCTAAACATTTTATCATGTACCTATGTCCAATTAAGCCAACAGTAGATCTTTGTGATTTTTTTGCCCAAGTGCATTCAGCAAGAAAAATATTCCTTAGACAGCCATTCATATCTTAAATGTTTGCAGTCAATCATAGCATGTAAGTGCATGCATTTCTGTGCATAGCGCTAATGCTCAATACTAAATTAAGATGTTTAGAAATTTTTGTTCCAATATTTCATCATTTGCATATTTATATGTCCTGTGATTTCCATAATTCCAGAATTTTTGCTTCTTGTTTTGGCTATTTAAATGTTCAGGATTTTGAGTGTATATATATGGGACACTTTTTAGCACGGATAGCTCACTCAATAACCATTTTCACAATATGATGTCATGAGTTGACATCACTCTCCTCTCACATTGCCTGTAGATAAGGGTGAGTCAGGGTTGCGTGGGACCAGGAAGTTGAGGGATGTAATAGAAGAAGGTGCATTTGGGTCCCCCGCCGTGTCCCTGCCTGCATCTGATGTTGAAATTACAGCCCTGAGCTCCCATTAGACGCCACCAAGGCCGCAGGTTGCCGTGGTAACTGAGTTGTGCTGAGTGTAGAATAGTCACAGATGGTTCTTGATAAAGCCTCTGAAAGCAAAAAATAGGATCCTGTGTTATATAATATGCAGATCTCAGAAAAGTCATTAGTGTCCTCCAATTGTGTCCTGTCACAGTGTGAGGAATCAAAAATGCCATATTGATGGTAAAGATCACAAATGGATCCAACAGAAGAAAACCACAGACAATGAGATGAATGTGATAAGTGGACAACTATTTCATTTAAAGGGTATCTGTCACCAGGATTTTGCTATGAGAGCAGCATAATTTCAGGGCAGAGACCAGACTCCATCAATGTTTTCAGTTGGGCCGGCATGGAAGGGGTTACTCGGATACCCGGACGGTGACTTCGGTGGGGATCACGGCTTGTCGGATCCCGGTTCCGTGCCCTAGGCACTCAAAGGCTGATGGGGATGATGATTGGGGATTATACGTGACGCCACCTGTGGTGTCTGGTAAGCGGTTACCAGCACTGCAGTCGGGCGCTGAGGTGATGGTGTGGTGCAGCAGAGGTAGTACAGCTCCCCACAGGCGGAGCTTTTCCTCAGCGCGGCGGGGTGGATGAGGGGAGTTGTAGTCCAAATCTCTGTGGTACTACACAGGCCTTTCGGGCGACGGATTAAATGAAGCCAGAGATCAAATCAGCTCAAACAGTTCTTTGACTGCTGCTAGATGATAAAGGTACAAAGACAGTCTGGCCTGCCGGGGTAGTAGCCACAGATTTTAGGATTCACCACAGAGTCCGTCAGAGGTGTCTCTCGATTATCTTTCTCGGTCTTTGTTCACAATGGCTCTCTGTCCTCCCACGCTGAAGTCTGGTTACTAGTACCTAGGTCTGTTGCCTTAAGTCACAGTTACCTCTTGGCGTCTTGGAGCTAGCTGTGGGACAGAGGTTAGGCTTCTTGATGGATGTCGTGGCTCCCTTATGAAGGCCCACAACGCGCTGGTCTGCGGTTTAGGATAAACCTGATCAAAACCTCCTCGGTTCCAGATTACCGTGTGACCTCAGTTGAGTTGTCAGGTAACATATTGAGGTATCTGTTTCTTTCTAACATGTGTTTGTCATTATAGGTGCCTTAAAGAGGACCTGTCACCCTCTGGTGCATGGCAAACTAAATGCAGCACTGAATGCAGCATGTCTGCTGCATTCAGGGAAGGGGACCCCCATGTCTCTAGCACCCCTATGCACTGAGATGTACACTTTATAAATCTTACATTTACTGAGTCAGGAGGGACTTCACTTATCTCGGAGTTCTGCGTGTCACACATCCTCCCCTCCTCCTGCCTCTCTGTTCAGCCTGTGTGTTCCGCCTCCTCTTGTGTGTGTGGCCCCCCTCCTCTTCAGAGTCTGCTGAACACACAGTCAGTACAAGAGAGGCAGGAGGAGGGGAGGACGTGTGACAAGCAGAACTCTGAGATAAGTTCACACCCTCCTGACTCCTGATCCTTAAACTTTCTAAATTGTATATATCGGGGAACACAGCACACAGACACATGGGGGACATTTAGTTTGCCATGCAGCAGGGAGTGACAGGTCCTCTTTAATATTCATGAAGTATCCTCATGATGGATGGTAAAGGGTCCCTGTTGTAAGGTAACAGAAACAGGTGATAGCTGTAATTGGCTGTCCTGAATGTCTGATAAGTTTACACCTGATTGGTTTGAAAAAGAGCGGGAGAGTGGAGTATTTATGTCCCGCCACAGGAATTTTCTGTCAGTGTCTCTGAGGAGACGAAGAAAAACGCACTATGGAGGAGCTCCTGTTTAGCCACTAGAAAATCCTCCTGCACCTGTTGTTACCATAGACTCTGTAAGACCCGAACTGCCAGAGATGCCTCGAGGGCAGGAGGCTGAGATGGACCCAGGGGAGATGCCGGGTCCTAGACAGGTGCCTAGACAGTGGTGGTCCCGGCTGGTAAACTCACAGGAGGTGTCTATGGTTTGACAGGCCCATAGTTCTGGTGGGCAAAGACAGAAGGAAGACAACCATGGAGGAACTGATACATCGCAGGCTGGAGCTTCACGGGATTCCTAAATATTGCATGACGTCCTGGCTGTGGGAATTCATCAGGTTACAGCTGGCGGGCGGCGGAAGAAGTCGGGGATGCTGGTACGGCGGCGGCGCGCGCCCCTTTCACTACAGATTGGGGTGACCACAGGCACCCCCCACACTGCAGCAACGGCACTGGGATATCCCTGGGGCTAGGATGGGGCTAGGATGGAGCACAGGTCAACAGAGGGTCACTCCATGCCCGTCCATGGAAGCCCCCAGCAACATACAGATGTGGCCAAAAGTATTGACACCCCTGCAATTCTGTCAGATAATACTCAGTTTCTTCCTGAAAATGATTGCAATCACAAATTCTTTGGTATTATCTTCATTTAATTTGTCTTCAATGAAAAAACACAAATAAGAATGAAGCAAAGAGCACAACATTGATCATTTCACAGAAAACTCCAAAAATGGGCCAGACAAAAGTATTGGCACCCTCAGCCTAATACTTGGTTGCACAACCTTTAGCCAAAATAACTGCGATCAACCGCATCCAGTAACCATCAATGAGTTTCTTACAATGCTCTGCTGGAATTTTAGACTATTCTTCTTTGGCAAACTGCTCCAGGTCCCTGATATTTGAAGGGTGCCTTCTCTAAACTGCCATTTTTAGATCTCTCCACAGGTGTTCTATGGGATTCAGGTCTGGACTCATTGCTGGCCACCTTAGAAGTCTCCAGTGCTTTCTCTCAAACCATTTTCTAGTGCTTTTTGAAGTGTGTTTTGATTCATTATCCTGCTGGAAGACCCATGACCTCTGAGGGAGACCCAGCTTTCTCACACTGGGCCCTACATTATGCTGCAAAATTTGTTGGTAGTCTTCAGACTTCATAATGCCATGCACACGGTCAAGCAGTCCAGTGCCAGAGGCAGCAAAGCAACACCAAAATATCAGGGAACCGCCGCCATGTTTGACTGTAGGGACTGTGTTCTTTTCTTTGAATGCCTCTTTTTTTCTCCTGTAAACTCTATGTGATGCCTTTGCCCAAAAAGCTCTACTTTTGTCTCATCTGACCATAGAACATTCTTCCAAAACGTTTTAGGCTTTCTCAGGTAAGTTTTGGCAAACCCCAGCCTGGCTTTTCTATGTCTCGGGGTAAGAAGTGGGGTCTTCCTGGGTATCCTAGCATACAGTCCCTTTTCATTCAGACGCTGACGGATAGTACGGGTTGACACTGTTGTACCCTCGGACTGCAGAGCAGCTTGAACTTGTTTGGATGTTAGTCGAGGTTCTTTATCCACCATCCGCACAATCTTGCGTTGAAATCGCTCGTCAATTTTTCTTTTCCGTCCACATCTAGGGAGGTTAGCCACAGTGCCATGGGCTTTAAACTTCTTGATGACACTGCGCACGGTAGACACAGGAACATTCAGGTCTTTGGAGATGGACTTGTAGCCTTGAGATTGCTCATGCTCCTCACAATTTGGTTTCTCAAGTCTCAAGTCCTCAGACTTTGGTCTTCTTTCTTTTCTCCATGCTCAATGGGGTACACACAAGGACACAGGACAGAGGTTGAGTCAACTTTAATCCATGTCACCTGGCTGCAAGTGTGATTTAGTTATTACCAACACCTGTTAGGTGCCACAGGTAAGTTACAGGTGCTGTTAATTACACAAATTAGAGAAGCATCACATGATTTTTCTAAGGGTGCCAATACTTTTGTCCACCCCCTTTTTTATGTTTGGTGTGGAATTATTTCCAATTTGGCTTTAGGACAATTCTTTTCGTGTTTTTTAATTGAAGACAAATTAAATGAAGATAATAATACCAAAGAATTTGTGATTGCAATCATTTTCAGGAAGAAACTGAGTATTATCTGACAGAATTGCCGGGGTGTCAATACTTTTGGTCACAACTGTAGCAACCAAGGCCTGGGATTCACAGGGCAATTTCCTAGGCGAGGATGCCGGAGAGTCCATGAATGTGAATCCCAGGGCCCAACATGGAACCACAGACCGCGAACTACAGATCCCAACTACAGAGGATGGAATGAGTGAGATTTTAACTATACATGATGCTGATAATGATCTTCTGTTTGCTCAGAGTTTACATAAGAGCAGTGAGAGAAGCCCTGGCTGGTCGCCTGGCAACCACCAAGCTTAAAGGGCACCTGTCACCTGGATCTAAGCCCCTACACTATCACTACCTGTCCCTGCACCTTCCTAGCTGCTCCCTATCTATCCCTATCTGAGCTAAATCCGCCCTATAAAACAGCAGAAAAATAACTTATAACTTACAGAAGTCCCTGAGGCTGGGGACTGAAAAGGTGGCCACAGGCTCCATTCTGCCCCTCCTCGATGCAGCAGCACACGCCCCGCTGGGCGGCGTTATTCTTTCTTCATCACCGCCTCCTCCATTTGGAATCTCCCGCCTGCTTTACACCTATCATGTTGTGGTGATGCGACCTCGATGTGTCCCCTGACCAGGACACAGCATATGGGAGATTGTATCTTCTGCTCGGTAGCAGCACACACAGGGTGAGCTGCTACTGGAGCTGAGTGCTGATTGAAAGCACTGACACCCAGGTGTGCGGGTGAATAGGAGATGATATGAGCTGCCCTGGGCTGTGGGGAGGGGGTGGAGTGTGTCAGGACAGCAGCAGGAACTGCTGTGTAGAGAGCTGCGTGAAGATTTAACACAGCCTGTGAGCTCTCTCAGAGTGGATGTTTATGAGGCTAATGAGCGGACTGTGAGGAGAGAAAGGTTGTGTGCTGACCTAACACAGCCTACCCGGGGGAAGGTACAGAGCTTCTATATCAGCTGTTGGGATTGTATGAGGTTGTACTCGGCTGCGCCCCGGAACCTGGAGGTCTGTGAATACCTGAACTGTGCCATTAAACTGTGTACTGTGTGAGTAAATACCTGAGTCACTGCCTTCTGTCGTGCCGATACTAACCGCTACCTTACTGTGTAAAGCGGGTGGGAGATTCCAAATGGAGAAGGTGGCGATGAAGAAAGAATAACGCCGCCCAGCGGAGGAGGGCAGAATGGAGCCTGGGGCCGCCTTTTCAGTCCCCAGCCTCAGGGACTTCTGTAAGTTATAAGTTATTTTTCTGCTGTTTTATAGGGCGGATTTAGCTCAGAGAGGGATAGATAGGGAGCAGCTAGGAAGGTGCAGGGACAGGTAGTGATAGTGTAGGGGCTTAGATCCAGGTGACAGGTTTCCTTTAATACAGATCTTCCTGCTTCAGCTACAGTAGGTTTTCTGGAATAACAGAGGCCCTGCTGAAGGAAGGCATCTAGGTAAATATCCCACCTCAGCTTTCATTTAACTAGTGCTATGAAGAACAAAATATGACAGCATGATTAAATTAATATTTTTTTTCAGTGCTGCCTAATTTTTATCCTGTAATTATGGGTGTTAGGAAGGAAGAAAAATCAGATTAGAAATTGGAGAGGAGAAAGACCTACAGGTTGTTCCACGTCTGGTTTTAGGCTTTCTCTATGTATGTCGCTGTGCTGGCTTATTCTAGCACCTCGATATTGTTCTTGATGTTGATATTCTTGATAGAAAATTTGGGGACTCAGCATGGCTGAGCTACGATGAGGCATTTCAGCAGAAAGTGGCAGTACATCCTAATGTATGTAAGGGGGTGAGGATGTAGGTCTTTGGATAAATTTGATGTTGCCCCAGCAGCATAATGCTCTGAAGATGGCATCTCAACAGCCGCTGAAGAAAGGTATATATTTTTCATTTAATGATGCTTGTGTGGAGCCCACTGGGACGGGTACTTGGTACTGGACTGGGGTACTGCTGGGGATATCACAGCGGTCTTGGTCTGGACCGTGTCCCGGGTTCCGCAATAATGGGGGATATTTATAGGGAGTTTGTTGTGTCGCCACCCACGGGTTGTGTCAGTGAGGGGACCACCGCTGCTGCAGAACCTCAGGGATGATGTTTAGCAGCTGGAGATGTAATGGCTCTCCGTGGGTAGAGCTTGATTCCCCGGGGCAGTGGTAGTATAGTCTATAGATAATGCTATGGATGTTGTAGGATAGGGATAGTAGTAGAGATGATGGTAGTTTGTGAGGATACGCAGGGTTTGAGCACAAGGATCACACACACTCACGGTTTTGAAGTTTTCCATGGCTTTACTGGTGATGGTATTCAGTAGAGTACTGTCCACGGAGTCTGTACCGGGGCTAGGTTGCTCCCACCCTGTCGGGTCCTCAGCTTCCTACTCCTGCGCCTTGTGTGTGGCCCTGCTGCTGCTTTAGCTCAGCAGCTGCCCTGTTTCTCCTCACAGGTACCCCCTTGCTAGGCAACTTAAGTCTTTCCGTGTGCTTCTGACCCTGCCGTGTTGCTTCGCTGAGGTACGGTGTAGGTATGTAACCTCCACCATCCCGATGTTTTCTGTGCTTCATGTTTCAGTCACAGATTCTGATCCGG
This sequence comes from Allobates femoralis, assembly GCA_033576535.1. Lineage (NCBI taxonomy): Eukaryota > Metazoa > Chordata > Amphibia > Anura > Aromobatidae > Allobates > Allobates femoralis. The sequence goes on from JARQOC010000007.1 coordinate 46,360,626, forward strand.
TACCGGCTTCTGTGCTCCTCTGGGGCGAGTTAAGAGGTAACTCAGTCTCCCAGATATGTTCCTCTGTTTCTTGTACTCCTCTCCTCAGACCCTGGCTTCAGGTCTGAAAGTAGTCATGGTCTCTGTCAGGAGCTCAGCACTGCTCCCATTTACAGGTCCTCCTTCTAGTGCTCCCTGCACTAAACTGAACTGTCAACTGTCAGCTATCAACTCACTACTTCCTCCTCAGACCAGAATATATAAGGGAGCTGCTTTAGCTCCCCCTTCTGGCATAGAGGTGCTAGCACAGTGTCCAGTGTTGTGTGGGGAGTTAAACCATGGTGATGTTACTGTGGCACATTAACCCCTGGGGTGCCACATTCCCCCTTAGTTAAGAACAGTACTTTGGGACTGTGGAAAAGCAAACAGTTAATAATACAATTAATATTTACATAGAGTAAAAAGTACAAAAATCACTAAAATTCAAAAACAGTCCAAAAGTTCCAAAAGCAGTCTTTCCGGGGGTTTAGTCTATTGCCTCCGGGCTGATAAATATTTACAAAAGAGTTTTTACCGCAACCAGTCCGTGGTAGTATGGTACCATAAATAAATAAGAAAGAAAAGTTCAAGAATATGCAAGAAGTTTGTACAGTATAGTCTCTGTAGGTACTGGGCTTTTTTTTTAACGTTGCAATCAATATAAACACGGGTGTCTCTGGTTTGTAAGTGCAGTAGGCCTCTAGGCCCGCGGGTTACTGCATAAGAGGCCAAGTTCTTACTCTCCGTGGCTGCCACCTAACACCAAGCTACTGTCACCCTTTCTATACACGTTACACAGTAACGGGTTCAATTTATATTTACACAAACATATTTACATTTCACACTTAATTTTACTTTTCAATCTCTGTACGTAGCCGGTAACTGACCTTTGGTACTACGCTCTGATCAGCGTAACGCTGGTGTACTGGGTGTACTTAGCCTGATGGTATGGGTGGATGTGTACCTACTTGGGGTGTCTGGTACTATTGAGGATGGAGATCTGACAGTAGGACAGGCAAGCTCACTGGGACCAAGAATTGGTTCTTCCTCTTTGGGCTCGACTTCCAGTTCGTCATGTCTTGGGACTTCTGGTTGTATGGGTTCTGGTGTTGGTTCAACCATTGGAGGGAAAGCAATCATTGGGACTACAACGGCTCCATAGTAATTTGGCCATGTTTTGGGGAAATCTCCTAGAACGGTATGGAATACTTCTTTGACAGGTTGGACCTGTATGGGTACTGTTACTTCTGGTGTCTTCAGGGTTTCAGGACACGGTTTGAGATGGTCTCTTGACACAACTGCTGATGTTCTTCCTTCATCTTTGCTAATTAGACACATTTTGGCATTGTCTAAATTTGATGGTAAGACTGTGTATGGGGTGGTTTCCCACTGATTATTCAATTTGTTTGTGCATCTCTTTCTCTTGAGAACTTGCTCACCAGGTTGTAATGGGGTTGCTTGAGCACGTTGGTTAAAGGTTCTATCTTGTCTTGCTCTAGCTTGCTGAAGATTTTTCTCTACGCACTCCTGTACTTGGCAATACTGCTGTTGACGTAGGGTATCCCAGTTGGATTCTTCAACTTCCGCATCAGGTTTTATAATTCCCATATCTAAATCAATTGGCAGCTAACCGGGTCTTGCACGCATAAGGTAGGCTGGGGTGCAGTTTGTAGAGGTCACCGGGACATGGTTGTACAAGTCTACCAAATCGGGTAATTTCTCTGGCCATTGATTTCTCTCTGATTCTGGTAATGTTTTCAACAGGTCAATCACAATATGGTTCATCTTTTTGCATAAGCCATTGGTTTGGGGATGATAGGCTGACGTGCGGATCTTCTTACAGCCGTACATGTTGCAGAACTCTTGGAAAATCTCTGATTCCAAAGCAGGGCCTTGATCTGCAAGGACTTGTTCCGGGTAGCCATGAGGTCTACAGAAATGTGTCTGAAACTAGTGATGGGCGAATCCTAAATTACTCGGAATCGCTTGACTCTAGCGAGTCCGAGCCCAGGACTCGCTACTCGTTGCGAGTCTAGCGAGTCCAATGTTAATGAATGGGGAAGCGAGTAATAGCGAGTAGTGTGAGATTTACAAATCGCAGATGTGTCTCTGAAGCTTCAGCCTGAAGCAATCCTAGTTTTGTCATTTATTTGCATTGGACTCGTTTACTTTGTAAGTAATCGCTGGGAAACTCGCACAGATAAGAGAAGAGTCCTGTCTGCTCTGTGCAGCTCCAGGGTCCTAGAGCCTGCCTGCTGCCTGATGTAGCAGTGCTGAGATTGTTCTCAGTCTGCTCATTCCCTGTGTACAGACATGAATGTCTGTGCACAGAGATGATGTAGCAGAGCTGAGATTGTTCTCAGTCTGCTCATTCCCTGTGCATAGACATCTATATCTATACACAGGGGATGTAGCAGAGAGGACATCGCGTTTTGGACTGCGTCGGACGGAAGAGGATTTTTTTAATTAAAGATGGAGTCCCTAATGACCTTTTTTTTTATTTCTAATAAAAAAATTTCTCTGTGTTGTGTTTTTTTTAAAACAATTTAATAGAAATTCATGGCGGTCATGTCTAATATTGGCGTGACCGCCATAAATTTCGGGCTTAGGGCCAGCTGATAATACAAAGCTGGCCCTAACCTCTATTACCCAGCGTGCCACCGCCACCAGGGCCGCTGGAAGAGCGGGGTTCAGCGCCAGAGGATGGCGCTTCAATGAACGCGCCATCTTCTGGGGCGGCTGCGGGCTGCAATTTGCAGCGGGGGGTGCCCAGAAAGCTTGGGCATCCCTGCGCTGCGGATTCCAGCCCCCAGCTGCTTAGCTGTACCTGGCTAGACATAGAAATTGCGCGGAGCCCCACGCATTTTTTTGACTCTGACTCCGAGACGACTCCGACTCCGAGACGACTCCGACTCCGACTCGACTCCGAGACGACTCCGACTCCGAGACGACTCCGACTCCGAGACGACTCCGACTCCGAGACGACTCCGACTCCGACTCGACTCCGAGACGACTCCGACTCCGAGACGACTCCGACTCCGAGACGACTCCGACTCCGAGACGACTCCGACTCCGACTCCGAGATGACTCCGACTCCGAGACGACTCCGACTCCGAGACGACTCCGACTCCGAGACGACTCCGACTCCGACTCCGAGACGACTCCAACTCCGAGACGACTCCGACTCCGAGACGACTCCGACTCCGAGACGACTCCGACTCCGAGACGACTCCGACTCCGACTCGACTCCGAGACGACTCCGACTCCGAGACGACTCTGACTCCGACTCGACTCCGAGACGACTCCGACTCCGAGACGACTCCGAGACGACGACGACTCCGACTCCGACTCGACTCCGAGACGACTCCGACTCGACTCCGAGACGACTCCGACTCGACTCCGAGACGACTCCGACTCCGAGACGACTCCGACTCCGAGACGACTCCGAGACGACGACGACTCCGACTCCGACTCGACTCCGAGACGACTCCGACTCCGACTCGACTCCGAGACGACTCCGACTCCGAGACGACTCCGACTCTGACTCCGAGACGACTCCGACTCCGACTCGACTCTGAGACGACTCCGACTCCGAGACGACTCCGACTCCGAGACGACTCCGAGACGACTCCGAGACGACGACGACTCCGACTCCGACTCGACTCCGAGACGACTCCGACTCCGAGACGACTCCGACTCCGAGACGACTCCGACTCCGACACGACTCCGACTCCACCTCGACTCCGACTCCGAGATGACTCCGACTCCGACTCGACTCCGAGACGACTCCGACTCCGAGACGACTCCGACTCCGAGACGACTCCGAGACGACGACGACTCCGACTCCGAGATGACTCTGACTCCGAGACGACTCCGACTCCGACTCCGAGACGACTCCGACTCCGACTCGACTCCGAGACGACTCCGACTCCGAGACGACTCCGACTCCGAGACGACTCCGAGACGACGACGACTCCGACTCCGAGTCGACTCCGAGACGACTCCGACTCGACTCCGAGACGACTCCGACTTCGAGACGACTCCGACTCCGACTCCGAGACGACTCCGACTCCGACTCGACTCCGAGACGACTCCGACACGACTCCAACTCCGAGACGACTCCGACTCCGAGACGACTCCGAGACGACGACGACTCCGACTCGACTCCGAGACGACTCCGACTCCGAGACGACTCCGACTCCGACTCCGAGACGACTCCAACTCCGACTCCGAGACGACTCCGACTCCGAGACGACTCCGACTCCGACTCGACCCCGAGACGACTCCGACTCCGAGACGACTCCGACTCCGAGACGACTCCGACTCCGAGGTGACTCCGACTCTGAGGCGACTCCGACTCTGAGGCGACTCCGACTCTGAGACTCCGACTCTGAGACTCCGACTCTGAGGAGACTCCGACTCCGAGACTCTGACTCTGAGCCTCTGACTCTGAAATTCATTAAATAATAAAAAAAAAAAATGCGTGGGGCTCCGCGCAATTTCTATGTCTAGCCAGGTACAGCTAAGCAGCTGGGGGCTGGAATCCGCAGCGCAGGGATGCCCAAGCTTTCTGGGCACCCCCCGCTGCAAATTGCAGCCCGCAGCCGCCCCAGAAGATGGCGCGTTCATTGAAGCGCCATCCTCTGGCGCTGAACCCCGCTCTTCCAGCGGCCCTGGTGGCGGTGGCACGCTGGGTAATAAAGGGGTTAATACCAGCTTTGTTATACAAGCTGGTATTAAGCCCGAGAGTCTTAATGTCAGGCCACGTTTGACCCAGCCACTAAGAATCTCCAAAAAAGGGTTAAAAAAACACAACACAAAGAAAATTTTTTATTTGAAATAAAAAAAAAAGCCATTAGGGACTCCAACTTTAATTAAAAAAATCCTCTTCCGTCCGACGCAGTCCAAAACGCGATGTCCTCTCTGCTACATCCCCTGTGCATAAATATAGATGTCTATGCACAGGGAATGAGCAGACTGAGAACAATCTCAGCACTGCTACATCATGTCTGTGAGCAGGCGGGCTCTAGGACCCTGGAGCTGCACAGAGAAGACAGCTGGACTCGGCTCGCAAAGAAACAGCAGTTATTTGCGAGTTTCCCTGCTATCACTGGCACAGTAGCCAGTGATTACTCGCACGAGTCTAATGCAAACAATGGCAATCCTAGTTTTGTCAGCGTTTCTGACAAAACTAGGATTGATATTGATTTGCATTGGACTCGTGCGAGTAATCACTGGGAAACTCGCAGAGTACCGAGTCCTGCGAGTCCCTTACTGCTCGCCGAGTAACGAGTCCTAGCGAGTAGATTCGCCCATCCCTATCTGAAACGCTCTTGCAGCCGTCTTCGCTGTCAGGTCCTTGACGGGTACCACCACTAAGAAGCAGGAGTAATGGTCCACGATGGTTAAGGCATAGACATAGCCTGACCGGCTTGGTGACAACTTGACGTGGTCTAACGCAACTAACTCAAGTGGTTGCTTGGTTACTATGGACTGGAGTGGGGCTCTCTGTTGATCTTTTCTTCTGAGGTTGCACAGGCCACATTTTCAACACCAATCTTCAATTGATTTCCTCTTGCCAACCCAATAGAATCTCTCTCTTAAGAGCACTTCCAACTTCTTCCATCCAAAATGACCTGCACCGACGTGGTAGGCTTCTAAGACGATTTTGACGTCGCGCTTGGGTACGATAATCTGCCAGACCAACTCATGTGTTTTAAGGTTGGTGTGCCTTCTGCAGAGCTTCCCTTGATACAGGAACAACTTGCTTCTCTCCTTCCAGAGGTATTGGGTCTCAGCTGGGGCATTCTGGTTAGGGTAAGAACGGCAATTATTGGGAGAAGTGAACTGGGCACTAACCTGCTGCAGATTCTTTGCAGATAACGGCGGTGTCTGGGATCCGGTGCTCTGCTGGAGAAAAACTCTTGATATTTGCAGAAAGTAGCGGCACACGGATTGGATCCAAAAATTTCCGGCTTTTATTTGTGCATCAAGTTACAGGTGGTGCAGGGAGGCTAGCCCGTGGAAGAGGAGTACCTCGAAACGGTCCGTTGCACCTTCAGCACCCCCCCTCCCTGCACCACCTGTAACTTGATGCACAAATAAAAGCCGGAAATTTTTGGATCCAATCCGTGTGCTGCTACTTTCTGGTTAGGGTAAGAACCTTGTTGGGTAAGCAGTTCTTTCACTAGCTTCACAGCTGGATGACTATCTGGGGTGTCAGCCCATCCATGGTGTGCTAACGGGTTAAGATTTGCCTCCTGTTGTCTGTGGTAGATGCCGGGTTGATACTTTTCTACCTTAGAACTATACAGGCCGGTAGTTCAATTTCTTCCAACTCCTCCGGTTCCTCTTCCACGTCTTTCAGGTGTGGCATCCGGGATAAGGCATCTGCGTTCCCGTTCTTGCGGCCTGCCCTATATTTGATGACAAAATTGTAGTTAGACAGCCGGGCTATCCATCACTGTTCCAACGCACCTTATTTTGCTGAGTCCAGGTGGGTCAACGGGTTGTTATCAGTGTAGATCATAAATTCTGCAGCTGCCAGGTAATGCTTGAAACGTTCAGTTACAGCCCAAACTACACCCAGTAGTTCTAACTTGAAAGAACTGTAATTCTCAGGGTTTCTTTCCGTAGGCTGGAGTTTCCTGCTTGCAAAGCAATAACTCTCTCTTTGCCTCCTTGCTTCTGTGACAGTACTGCTCCAAGTCCTACATTGCTGTAATCCGTGTATAGAATGAAGGGTTGATGGTAATCCAGATATGCCAGGATCTCTTCTCCTGTCAGCTCACACTTCAGCTTGTTGAAGGAGTCTTCCCTCTCTTCACTCCACTGGAAAGGAGGATTACGGGTTGAAGACCTTTTCGACTGTCCTACCAGGATGTCTTGTAGGGGGGCTGATAACTTTGTGAACCCTCTGATAAATCTTCTGTAATAGCCTACCAGGCCCAGGAATTGCCTCACTTCTTTCACATTAGTAGGTCTTGGCCAATCCCTTATCGCTTTGACTATCAGGATCCGGTGCTACTACCTCTGAAATCATGACGTGTCCCAGGTACTGTACCTTTGGCTTGAGAAGGTGGCACTTGGATGGCTTGATTTTCATGCCGTATCCGGATAAGGCCTGAAACACTTCTGCCAGGTCTTGTAGATGTTGTTCATATGTCTTGGAGTAGACTATGACGTCATCTAGGTACAGGAGGACAGTTTCAAAGTTCTTATGGCCTAGGCAGCTCTCCATCAGGCGTTGGAAGGTACCGGGTGCGTTGCAGAGTCCAAACGGCATACAATTGAACTCACAGAGGCCCATCGGCGTAGTAAACGGTGTCTTCTCCTTGTCGGCCTCGGCCACAGGAACTTGCCAGTACCCACTTGTCAGATCAAGGGTAGAAAAGTAGTTAGCAGATTTTAATGCAGCTAATGACTCCTCAATCCTAGGTAATGGGTATGCGTCCTTATGTGTGATGCGATTGATCTGCCGGTAATCTACGCACATTCTCATGGTCCCGTCTTTCTTTCTAACCAACACTAAAGGGGCTTGCCCAGGGGCTACAACTGTCCCTTATTACCCCTGCAGTTTTCATTTCTTTGAGCATGTCTTTGGTGGTTTGGTAGTGAGCGGGTGGAATTGGTCTATACCTCTCTTTTATAGGCTGATGGTTACTTGTGGGTATAGTGTGCTCTACCCCTTTAATTTGCCCAAAGTCTAACGGGTGTTTGTTGAATATCTGCTCATGTTCTTTTACTACCCGGTATACTCCATGCTCTTGATGGGGAGGTGTAGAACTGGTACCCACATGTAGCTTTTGGCACCAATCCTCCAGCTTTTCCTCTGAGCCATTGTCATCTGCCTGACTTGACGGGTTCAAGGGCTCGACGGCTGTGATGGCATTGTTATCAACAGTAAACAATTTAGGCATGGTAGCATACTTTGGCAATGTTACCTCATCTTCTCTGCAATTTAGAAGGCGTAATGGCACTCTTCCCCGGTGTACTTCAATTACCCTCTGGCTGTTAGTATAGTGGGTCTACTGTCTAAGTACACAGGTTCTACCAGGGCTTGATAGTCTTTCCCTTTATATATATTGCGGCTCTACACCAGACCAACATTTCAGTTTTGGGAGGTATTACAATGGGTATTGGATCACTTACTCGTACACTGCCGATTTCACCTCTGATATTTCTACCTGTTGTTTCATCATCAGGGCTTTTATTTCTTTGTGCAGAAGCCTCTGCTGTCCGGTTCTGGCAGTCTCGGCGGTCTGCTGTAAGACAGTAATTACCTCGGAAAAAACCTTTTCAATTACATTCATTCCTAGTAACATTACTGGTTCACGATCTCGCCGGTCAACATTTACAAATATAATACCCTGGTTCTGCAAATCTACCTTCCCAATCTGAATGGTCATCTCTCTGAACCCAACTTGTGGGTATTAGTTGACCATTAATAGCCCATAAGTTCACTACAATGTCAGTTGGACCACTATTAATGTCTGAATCAGCCCAGTACCTTTTGTAAAGAACATCCTCCTTTCTGGTCGCCAGCTCGATCTTGGGTGCAGGCTTGGATTCTCGCAGCTCCTTGATGACTTTAGCCATGGAAATAACAGTATCTGTCAGGGCATCAAGCTTTTGGTTGAGAGCCTCATTAGAGATAGGCTCTCTGTGTTCAGCAGCAGTCTCTGACATGGCCGATGTTGCTGATACTCCTGGCTGCTGGGGTGCTGCTGTGGGGCCTTGGATGAAGTTCAGATCCTGGTGCGCCTCTACCTGCTGGAGACGGATGGCTCTGTCTTTTAACTCAGCAAATGTAATTTCAGGATTCTGGATAATCATCATACTTAGCTGTCCTCTGTGGGAAGGGGATAAGAGGCCCTCTATAAACTGGTCACTTAGCATTTTGTCAGCTCCGGGGCTAAGGCAGGTTCTGCTAGTTTAAGTGCTTTGAGTGCTTCCTGCAAGTTTAAGGCATAGTCTCTGGCACTCTCCTTGGGCTTTTGTTGACATTCAAAGAACCTTATTTTAGCCCAGGTGTCAGCACTAGATTCAAATGCTGCTTTTAGTCCAGCTACAAGATGCTCTACAGTGTCCTTGTCTGTGTCCAGCCAGGACTCTACTTCCCGCTGTGCATTGCCAGTTAATTGTCCAAAAATCATTCCAACACGCTGGACTTCAGTTAAGGGGTACATCACATAGTATGCTTGTATCTTAGTAATAAAGTCATTAAGGGTGTTAGGCTCACCGGAGTATTGGGGCAGCCACATTGCTCCCTGAGTATACGGCATCAGAAGCGGCATGAAGGGTGCTGCTCCTTGTGCCGCAGCACCGTCAGGTGCTCCTCTATTATCCGTGCTGGAACTTTGCCGGCTGCTCCAGCTGTCCGGCGCAGCTGGATCTCCTTGTTGCGACATCCTGTGCCCCCTTAGTTATGGTCCGTCTTCCTGTCTTCCGCTTCCGTCCGGATGTCTAACAAAGGTTCCACTGTGCACCAGGGATTCTCTTCCCTTTTGGATGACGTCAGAGCGCTTTGCCGAGTGCCGCCCACAATGACACGCCCCCTTTTCTTCCCGCGCGTCACGCGCTCTGTAATGGTGGAATTTAAAAATTACAGTCCTTGTGTCGCAGTTTCAAATTCAGTTTGCCACACGCTCTTCAATGGCAGCAGGTTCAAACAGTCACAAATCACGGCACACAATGCCCGGTTACCGAGCACGGTAGATCCTGTTCGTAGACGCCAAGTTGTGGAGCCCACTGGGATGGGATACTCGGTACCGGACCGGGGTACTGCTGGGGATATCACGGCGGTCTTGGTCCGACCGTGTCCCGGTTTCCGCAAAATATGGGGGATATTTACAGGGGAGTTTGTTGTGACGCCACCCACGGGTTGTGGTCAGTGAGGGGACCACCGCTGCTGCAGAACCTCCGGAGATCATGTTTGGCAGCTGGAGATGTAATGGTTCTCCGAAAGGGTAGAGCTTGGTTCCCCGGGGCAGTGGTAGTAATAGTCTATAGATAGTGCTATGGATGTTGTAGGATAGGGTAGTAGTAGAGATGATGGTAGTTTGTGAGGGTACACAGGGTTTGAGCACAAGGATCACACACTCTCATGGTTTTGACGTTTTCCAAGGCTTTACTGGTGATGGTATTCCGTAGAGTACTGTCCACAGAGTCTGTACCGGGGCCGGGTTGCTCCCACCCTGTCCGAGTCCTCAGCTTCCTACTCCTGCACCTTGTGTGTGGTCCTGCTGCTGCTTTAGCTGAGCTGCTGGCCCTGTTTCTCCTCACAGGTACCCCTTTGCTCGGCAACTTGAGTCTTTCCGTGTGCTTGTGACCATGCCGTGTTGTTTTGCTGAGGTACGGTGTATGTGTGTAACCTCCACTATCCCGATGTTTTCTGTGCTGTGTGTTTCAGTCACAGATTCGGATCCGGTATCCAGCTTCTGCGTTCCTCTGGGGCGAGATATGAGGTAACTCAGTCTTCCAGATATGTTCCTCTGTTTCTTGTACTCCTCTCCTCAGACCCTGGCTTCAGGCCTTAAAGTAGTCAGTGGTCTCTGTCAGGAGCTCAGCACTGCTCCCATTTACAGGTCCTGCTCCCTGCACTAAACTGAACTGTCAACTATCAACTCACTACTTCCTCCTCAGACCAGAATATATAAGGGAGCTGCTTTAGCTCCCCTTTTGGCCTAGAGGTGCTAGTGCAGTGTCCAGTGTTGTGTGGGAGTTAACCCCTGACTCCCTCTGGCTCATTACAGTTAATTTTCCATTGGAAATTTTGTCTGAATGACATTTTTCAGTGATTTACACATAATCGCGGATGTAAGCACTCAGCGTAGAGCGCAGGATAAACGTGAGCCAAGCCTTACTGCGATCTTTGGGAGGAAGAATAAACTAATTAGCAGCAGTTGCATGCAGAATTGGCTTTATTACTATTTTTATGCCATTCGCCTTGTGGTATAAGGGATTAGGCAGCTTTATTCATCAGGTCAATACGATTATAGTGATACCAGATTTATATTATATTTACAAGTTTGGCTACTACGTGTTAAAAATGTGTTATACAAAATAAATTATAAATGAACCTGTTGTGATAGTAGTGTAAAATGAAAAAAATAAAAAATTACTTAGGCTTTGCTGTATTTTGGTGTCTTAATCCAGATAAATCAGACAGCTACGGGCCACCACCAGCTGCTTGTCTTTACCCTGGCTAGCAATCCAAAATACATTGGAGACTATTTTTTTTAAATTATTTAAATATCAAAAAATGTGTGCGTTTTGCCCTATTTTTGATTGCCAGGCAAGATAAAAACCAGGCAGCTGGAGGCTGGTATGCTTAGCGTGGTGAGGCCTATATTTATTGGGCCCTCAGAGCTAAAGAATAGCAGCCCGCAGCCGCCCCAGAAATTTGCACATTAATTATAGCCTCTAATTCCTTGTGCTTTACCCGGCTCTTCCTGATGCCCTAGTGCGTTGACATCAGGGTGAAAAAAGGAGTTAATGACAGCCGAGTATTGACCGCTAGTCATTAAGCCCTAGATTGTTAATGTTCAGGTGTCTATGAGACCCATCCATTATCAATTCTTTGAGTAAACAGTTAAAAAACACAACCCAGAGAGAAAAATCCTTTATTTGGAATAAAACACAGAGAAAAAAACCTTTATTTGAAATAAATAACAAGGTAAAAACTATTTTACTATTTATTACCCCACACATACGCCTCCGATGACAATCCACACGATCGTCTCACGAGGCACATTCAGCTCTGCTTCATCCAGACACTGCACCAAGAGAAGAAGTGCCCTCTCGTTGCAGCCTCTGGGATTAAATTGACTGCCGCAGGGAGTGGTGATGCAAAAAAAGAATAAACAGAAGGGCGCAAGTGAGAGGGACCCGAGGATGAAATAAGGGATTAGGGTGACGAGGGGATGGCCTCTCACCTGTCCTGGTTGTGCTCACCTAGCACAACCTCGGTTTCTGGCGTGTCTGTTCCAGCCAGGTGGGGGTTATACAGGGGAAGTGTTTTATATATAGGCATGTACCAATCAACATCAATTACACTTAGTTGCTTTTAACCCTAACCAAGCTCACCTGATGGTATGGTTGTGGAGCCATTCCACACTAGAATCACACCATAAAATAACAATATAAGATTACAACACAACAATTCACTGAATTAAAACCATATCTTGCAATGTTTGTCTTCTCTACTCAGTATATACCATCATTGCTTATAATGTCAAAAACAATAAAAGGTAATATGGTAATAGTCTATATACTGTATAAATACATAAAAAATCTAAAAAATATATTAAAAGATTTTAATCGCTCCTCTGCAATTAAAAATTACGTATTAATGTATAACAAGTGTATATTAAAATATTACTTACTTTATCTGTAGGCCCTCTATTGGTGATATATAAAAATACAAAAAAATGCATATCAATATTCGCATAAAAAGATTACCGTATACTACTTCATAACAGGGAACTACAAGTTTTTTCTTTTTTCTCTCACCAGGTATTACTTCACCACAGTTTCAATGGACAAATTCAAACCTCCGGGTTCAGTGTACCTAATCTATGGATCCAATAGTTTTCTTTTCTAATGAGAGCATTATAACGATCCTGTATAGTGGTTGGAATCAGATCAATTATATAAAGCCTCAGGCTAGTAGGATTTTCTTGGTGGTACAAACAATAGTGTTTGGAAACACTATGCTGCATGAACCCGTTACGTATATTCTGGCTATGTTTGTTCAGTCGGGCATGAACAGTTTGAATAGTGCGGCCCACACACTGTAAGCCGCAAGGGCAATTTAGTAAATAGACCACATATGAGGACTGACAGTCCAAATGGTGCCTTATTTTAAAGGTCTCACCAGTCATGAATGATCGAAATTCCATCATGCCCACCATAACCATTTTGCAGCACTTACATTTTGCAGAATTACAAGCATAACAACCTGGGATCTCAACTGGATCCATTCTTTCTTCTCTCCTTACTACGTTCAAGTCCGTATTACTTCGAGAGACCAGATTCTTCCATTTCTACTTCTTGTATAAGTACCGTATATACTCGTGTATAAGCCGAGTTTTTCAGCCCAAAAATTGGGCTGAAAAGTCCCCCCCTCGGCTTATACACGGGTCAATACGGAAATCCTATGGTGTGGGGGGGGGGCGGGGGTGGGGGGGGGTGCTGCGCAGTATTTCTTACCTTGTCCCCCGTTCTGCAGTGCCTCCGGTGTACTCCGTGCTCTGTTCCCGGTCTGCTGTGCCTTGTGGTTCCCCCTGCTTCAGTTCCATCATCATCGGTGCTGGGGCCGCCATATTCCTTCTTCCCTCCGCCCCCGGCCAGTGATGTCACAGTGATGCCAGAGCAGGCCGCGCTGTGATTGGCTAGCACCCATGATCACGTGTCACGGGTGCTAGCCAATCACAGCGCGGCCTGCTCTGACATCACTGGCCGGGGGCGGAGGGAAGAAGGAAGATGGCGGCCCCCAGCACCGATGATGATGGAACCAAAGCAGGGGGAACCACAAGGCACAGCAGACCGGGAACGGAGCACGGAGGACACCGGAAGGCACAGAGGACATCCCAGCACAGAAGAAGAGGATCGAGGAGGCAGCACAGCAGTCGGCACGGAGGACACCGGAGGCACTGCAGAACGGGGGACAAGGTAGGAAGCTGTGTGTAAGTGTGTGTGTATGTGTATATATGTGTATATATGTGTGTGTATATGTGTGCATGTATGGGTATGTGTATGTAAGTAGGCTGGCTGCCAATATAAGCCATACCACTGGGGCTGCTGTATATACCTCTGGGACTACTGTATACTACCACTGGAGCTGTATATACCACTGGGCTGCTGTATACTACCACTGGGGCTGCTGTATACTACCACTGGGGCTGTATATACTTCTGGGGCTGCTGTATACTACCACTGGGGCTGTATATACCTCTGGGGCTGCTGTATATACCTCTGGGGCTGCTGTATACTAACCACTGGGGCTGCTGCTGTATATACCACTGGGGCTGCTGCTGTATACTACCACTGGGGCTGCTGCTGTATATACCACTGGGGAGGCTGCTGTATACTACCACTGGGGAGGCTGCTGTATACTACCACTGGGGAGGCTGCTGTATACTAACACTGGGGCTGCTGCTGTATATACCACTGGGGAGGCTGCTGTATACCACACTGCTGGGGGCTGTATACCTGTGTGGGGTCCACCCTCGGCTTATACACGAGTCAATAGGTTTTCCCAGGTTTTGGGGGCAAAAGTAGGGGGGTCGGCTTATACACGGGTCGGCTTATACACGAGTATATACGGTAATAATCGGTTTATCAGGTATATGCTTTGTTAGAATAGGATCAGCCTTCAAAATGAACCAATGTTTCTCAATCAGTTTCTTTATCCCTACTCATGATTGACTATAGGTGGTTATTAATCTTAAGTCTTTCGTTTTCTTTCCGTTATTAGTTTGTTCTATTGAGCATTTGTCCAGACACAGGTCCTGGGATAAGGACTTGGTTTTTTTATAAGCATCTGTAAGAAGACTTCCAGGATAACCCTTTTCTATAAAATCTTTCCCTGAGGATTCTTGATTCTTTAACAAATTCCTGGTCTGTTGAACAATTTTTTCTTATCCTCCAGTATTGCCCGTATGGTATATTTTTGTTCCAGCTGGGGAGGTGTCCACTGTCAAACCTGAGAAAACTATTAACATCAACGAGCTTGAAATGTGTGGAAGTGGACACCATCCCCAGCTGGTCAAGAGCAATCTGGAGGTCTAGGAAATGTATTATTTTGTCCGATATTGTGGCTGTAAATTGTAAACCCCAAGGATTACTATTAATTTCTTTTATAACTGCAAGGGCCTTCGTTTCCAAACCATTCCACACCAGAATTAAGTCGTCTATATAGCGGCGGTAGAATTTAATGTGGCCAACAGCAGACAGGGACTGCGCGATGAAGATGGACTCAAAATGACCCATAGACAAGTTGGCATAGCTGGGTGCGAATCGCGTCCCAATCGCACAGCCCCTAGTCTGCCTGTAGAAATTGCCCTCGAACGAAAAAACTTTGTTCTTCAATATGAATTCAATTGCCGCCAATAAAAATGAGTATTGTTCCTCTGGTATTGATTCATCTGATTTCAAATACCCCTTAACAGCTTGTAAGCCCAACACGTGTGGAATATTGCTATACAGTGATGCAACATCCAACTTGATTAGTAGACAGTCATTGAGTGGGGGCAATGCTTTAAGAAGTTTAATCAGTTCGGAGGAATCTTTTAGATAATAGTCTAACTCTACCACAAATTTTTGCAGGAATAAGTCTATATAGTGGGAAAGATTGGCTGTTATCGACTGAGTCCCCGGAATAATAGGGCGACCAGGAGGGGGTGGGGGGGGAGTTTATATCCTTGTGTAATTTTGGCATAAAATAAAAAAAGGGGATCCTATATCTGGGAATATCAAGGAATCTCTTTTTATTTTTGTTTAACATACCTATTTCCCACGCTCTTTTAATCAACCCATTATAGTTCAAATAGATTGACACTGAGGGATCGGATTCAAGTCTGCAATAGTACTCTTGATTCCCCAATATCCTCAGGCCTTCTTCTATATACCATTTCCTGTCCATTATTACAACCCCCCCTCCCTTATCAGCACTTTTTAGCACAATATTAGTATTTTCTTTTTAAGATCTAATGGCCCCTCTCTCATCTACTGTCAGATTATCCATTTTCTTATGGCGTTCAAAGGAATGTAGCTCCTTTAACACTACCTGTTGGAATGTCTCCACATGGGGGCCCTTATGGTGTAGAGAGGATAAAAATTCTTAACACCTCCTTTTACTGCTACATGCTGATAAGGAGACATCGTTTGGGATTAGGTACGCTGAATCTGGAGGGTTTGAATTTGTCCATTGAAAATGTAGTGAATAAATACCTTGTGAGAGAAAAAAGAAAAAAACTTGTAATTCCCTGTTATGAAGTAGTATAATCTTTTTATGCGAATATTGATATGCAGTATTTTGTATTTTCACCAATAGAGGGCCTATAGATAAAGTAAGTCATATTTTAATATACACTTGTTATACATTAATATATAATTTTTAATTGCAGAGGAGGAATTAAAATCTTTTCATATATTTTTTATATATATATATTTTTTATATTTTTTATGTATTTATATATAGACTATTGCCATATTACCTTTTATTGTTTTTTGACATTATAAGCAATGATGGTATAAAACTGAGTAGAGAAGACAAACATAGCAAGATATGGTTTTAATGGAGTGAATTGTTGTGTTGTAATCTTATATTGTTATTTTATGGTGTGATTTTCATGTGGAATGGCTCCACAACCATACCATCAGGTGAGCTTGGTTAGGGTTAAAAGCAACTAAGTGTAATTGATGTTGATTGGTACATACCTACAGTTAGGGCCAGAAATATTTGGACAGTGACACAATTTTCACGAGTTGGGCTCTGCATGCCACCACATTGGATTTGAAATGAAACCTCTACAACAGAATTCAAGTGCAGATTGTAACGTTTAATTTGAAGGGTTGAACAAAAATATCTGATAGAAAATGTAGGAATTGTACACATTTCTTTACAAACACTCCACATTTTAGGAGGTCAAAAGTAATTGGACAAATAAACATAACCCAAACAAAATATTTTTATTTTCAATATTTTGTTGCGAATCCTTTGGAGGCAATCACTGCCTTAAGTCTGGAACCCATGGACATCACCAAACGCTGGGTTTCCTCCTTCTTAATGCTTTGCCAGGCCTTTACAGCCGCAGCCTTCAGGTCTTGCTTGTTTGTGGGTCTTTCCGTCTTAAGTCTGGATTTGAGCAAGTGAAATGCATGCTCAATTGGGTTAAGATCTGGTGATTGACTTGGCCATTGCAGAATGTTCCACTTTTTTGCACTCATGAACTCCTGGGTAGCTTTGGCTGTATGCTTGGGGTCATTGTCCATCTGTACTATGAAGCGCCGTCCAATCAACTTTGCAGCATTTGGCTAAATCTGGGCTGAAAGTATATCCCGGTACACTTCAGTATTCATCCGGCTACTCTTGTCTGCTGTTATGTCATCAAAAAACACAAGTGACCCAGTGCTATTGAAAGCCATGCATGCCCATGCCATCACGTTGCCTCCACCATGTTTTACAGAGGATGTGGTGTGCCTTGGATCATGTGCCGTTCCCTTTCTTCTCCAAACTTTTTTCTTCCCATCATTCTGGTACAGGTTGATCTTTGTCTCATCTGTCCATAGAATACTTTTCCAGAACTGAGCTGGCTTCTTGAGGTGTTTTTCAGCAAATTTAACTCTGGCCTGTCTATTTTTGGAATTGATGAATGGTTTGCATCTAGATGTGAACCCTTTGTATTTACTGTCATGGAGTCTTCTCTTTACTGTTGACTTAGAGACAGATACATCTACTTCACTGAGAGTGTTCTGGACTTCAGTTGATGTTGTGAACGGGTTCTTCTTCACCAAATAAAGTATGCGGCGATCATCCACCACTGTTGTCATCCGTGGACGCCCAGGCCTTTTACAGTTCCCAAGCTCACCAGTCAATTCTTTTTTTTCTCAGAATGTACCCAACTGTTGATTTTGCTACTCCAAGCATGTCTGCTATCTCTCTGATGGACTTTTCTTTTTTTTCAGCCTCAGGATGTTCTGCTTCACCTCAATTGAGAGTTCCTTTGACCGCATGTTGTCTGGTCACAGCAACAGCTTCCAAATGCAAAACCACACACCTGCAATCCACCCCTGACCTTTTAACTACTCCATTGATTACAGGTTAACGAGGGAGACGCCTTCAGAGTTAATTGCAGCCCTTAGAGTCCATTGTCCAATTACTTTTGGTCCCTTGAAAAAGAGGAGGCTATGCATTACAGAGCTATGATTCCTAAACCCTTTCTCCGATTTGGATGTGGAAACTCTCATATTGCAGCTGGGAGTGTGCACTTTCAGCCCATATTATATATATAATTGTATTTCTGAACATGTTTTTGTAAACAGCTAAAATAACAAAACTTGTGTCACTGTCCAAATATTTCTGGCCCTAACTGTATATAAGACACTTCCCCTTTACTTGTATAAGCCCCCCCCTGGATGAAGATGGCGTGCCGCCATTGAAACACGTTGTGAATTGTAATAAAAGTTAAGTATAACTAACATCCTACCCTGGTCTGTGATCTGAGCGCTCCGTTTGCATGGAGTCGTGATGTCAGCCACTGTGTCACACAGGGCTCTCCGTGGCAGTGAACTCTGGGGACTCAGTTCATGGTCTCGTGGGGGTCGCACGGCCTACTCCTCTAAGGGCACTACTTGTCACCCCAGCACACTCCATCATGGCCACCTCTGGAGAAGACGATGGAGGAATAAGAGGATTACCATCCCCTCTAGTAGAGACGGGACTAACTTGGGGAACACCGACAGGCCCTGTGGGTTTAGGTGAAACTGGCTGGCTAACCAAGAGTGGCTTTGCCTCCTCCTGTCACTTCTTTGGTGGCAACCCGACTTTTGCCAACCGCGAACCACTGCTTTTTGGGAAGATGGTCACGCAGCAAGGTGGATCAGCTGATGAAGCAATGATGCCCAGTATGTTGTTCAGCTAGGAAGACAATCCCCCGCTGCTGGAAAATACCACCACCTTGCCTCGGGTACATTGGTCATGGAAATGATTGTCTCTAGGCCCATGCAACCACTCTCGGGCGATGTTATCCGCATGCCGAATCTCCTCAACAAATGAGACAGAATGGGATGGTTCATGCCATATCTGATAGTTGCTTGGAGTGGGTAGGGATCCCCACATGGCATTCTCCAAATTGAAGGCCCCTGGTGGGAATGCTATACATGGCTGGAAAACAGAGCCTTTTGCCTCTTCTACCTCCTCCTCTTCCTCACCCTCCTCATCATCCTCATTATGGTTCTGGTGGATTTGCTGATCCAGTAGCTGTGGAACCGGCTGCAGGTGTAATACAGACAGGTATGTTGTAAGATCCTCTGGAGTCTGACATCTGGTGCTCCTGGATGGCATGGGTAATGGGTCACCTCCTGACTGAACTCAGGTCCTCCTCTGGCATGTGAGACCAGCACTGGATCCACATCTTGCTGCAGATGAAGCCCAATGTGGGTAGCGTGGTTAAAGTCCAGGTCACATACAGTCATGGCCAAAAGTATTGACACCCCTTCAATTCTGTCAGATAATACTCAGTTTCTTCCTGAAAATGATTGCAATCACAAATTCTTTGGTATTATTATCTTCATGTAATTTTTCTTCAATGGAACACAAAAGAGCAAAAAGCAAAACATTGATCATTTCACACAAAACTCCAAAAATGGGCCGGACAAAAGTATTGGCACCCTCAGCCTAATACTTGGGCGCACAACCTTTAGCCAAAATAACTGCGATCAACCGCTTCCGGTAACCATAATGAGTTTCTTACAGTGCTCTGCTGGAATTTTAGACCATTCTTCTTTGGCAAACTGCTCCAGGTCCCTGATATTTGAAGGGTGCCTTCTCCAAACTGCCATTTTTAGATCTCTCCACAGGTGTTCTATGGGATTCAGGTCTGGACTCATTGCTGGCCACCTTAGAAGTCTCCAGTGCTTTCTCTCAAACCATTTTCTATAGCTTTTTGAAGTGTGTTTTGGGTCATTGTCCTGAAGGAAGACCCATGACCTCTGAGGGAGACCCAGCTTTCTCACACTGGGCCCTACATTATGCTGCAAAATTTGTTGGTAGTCTTCAGACTTCATAATGCCATGCACACGGTCAAACAGTCCAGTGCCAGAGGCAGCAAAGCAACCCCAAAACATCAGGGAACCTCTGCCATGTTTGACTGTAGGGACCGTGTTCTTTTCTTTGAATGCCTCTTTTTTTCTCCTGTAAACTCTATGTTGATGCCTTTGCCCAAAAAGAGAGAACATTCTTCCAAAACGTTTTAGGCTTTCTCAGGTAAATTTTGGCAAACCCCAGCCTGGCTTTTTATGTCTCGGGGTAAGAAGTGGGGTCTTCCTGGGTATCCTACAATACAGTCCCTTTTCATTCAGACGCCGACGGATAGTACGGGTTGACACTGTTGTACCCTCAGACTGCAGGGCAGCTTGAACTTGTTTGGATGTTAGTCAAGGTTCTCTATCCACCATCCACACAATCTTGCGTTGAAATCTCTTATCAATTTTTCTTTTCCGTCCACATCTAGGGAGGTTAGCCACAGTGCCATGGGCTTTAAACTTCTTGATGACACTGCGCACGGTAGACACAGGAACATTCAGGTCTTAGGAGATGGACTTGTAGCCTTGAGATTGCTCATGCTTCCTCACAATTTGGTTTCTCAAGTCCTCAGACAGTTCTTTGGTCTTCTTTCTTTTCTCCATGCTCAATGTGGTACACACAAGGACACAGGAGAGCAGTTGAGTTAACTTTAATCCATGTCAACTGGCTGCAAGTGTGATTTAGTTATTGCCAACACCTGTTAGGTGCCACAGGTAAGTTACAGGTGCTGTTAATTACACAAATTAGAGAAGCATCACATTATTTTTCTAAGGGTGCCAATACTTTTGTCCACCCCCTTTTTTATGTTTGGTGTGGAATTATATCCAATTTGGCTGTAGGACAATTCTTTTTGTGTTTTTTCATTGAAGACAAATTAAATGAGGATAATAATACCCAAAAATTTGTGATTGCAATCATTTTCAGGAAGAAACTGAGTATTATCTGACAGAATTGCAGGGGTGTCAATACTTTTGGCCATGACTGTATGTGTCCATGTCCTCTGCAGGCCACTCCGGTTCTGGTGCTGCTGAAGCACTCTCTGCCCCTGGGGTGGTGAGGAAGATCACCTCCTCCTGGGCAAGCATACCTTGTTGGGGATCCATAGAAAAACTGTATACTGCAGGCACACATAAGCAAACAACAGCAACAGTAGTAAAGTGTAGCTGTGTTGTGCTGCACTGCACTGCTAAGGTGGCGCCGAGCTCTGCAGTGGTGCCTCTTTGCTTTCCCTTGGGGTCCGCCTTTTGCAGTGCCAGGAGTCAGGCACAAACAATCACTTACAAGATGTTACTGTTTGCACAATCTTGTTGCCTAGCTTCTCATTAACCCCCTCCATGGGGTGGGCTGTAGAAGTAACGTCACTTACAAATCCAATTCCCCATGCCACAAGGTAACAACTGGGTTGTGGTTGAGTGGAGTGATTATTGAAGTCTCACATATTTGGAGGAGAAATAATGATGAAAACAAATAAGTTTATAGAGGTCACCATTCACCAATTCATCTGGAATGCTGAATAAAACTAGTGGGCAGCAATGCAAGGACAAGTTTATTATGAATTAAACATATAACGCACTTATGCACATGACAAAAATGTGTATTGTAAACGTATGGAATGAAATGAGATAAAGTAATTGCACATTTTCAAAAAGCAATTTCCTTAGAATGGTGTTTCATGTGTGTGAACAGACCCTTTAAGACCATATATGTGAATCATATAATGGCTATGTGCTACTTTTATATTAATTTCAATCACATAACTGTAGAAAAGATGACCTCACATGCTGCTGACCCTCTGCAAAAGTAAAGGTTTGCTCTTCAAAAAAAAAAAAAAAAAATTTAAAAAACAATAATAATAATAATAATAATAAAAAAAAAAATTCAAAGAAATTCCCCCAAAAATATTAAGCTTACTTAAATGGATGTTCTAAGGACATTGTAAGACTTCCTGGACTATAAA
Source organism: Allobates femoralis (assembly GCA_033576535.1). Classification (NCBI taxonomy): domain Eukaryota; kingdom Metazoa; phylum Chordata; class Amphibia; order Anura; family Aromobatidae; genus Allobates; species Allobates femoralis. The sequence goes on from JARQOC010000007.1 coordinate 46,382,411, forward strand.
GCTGCTGCCACATCTGCCACTGTTTCCAAAACTCACTCCCTAGACGTGTCAAAACACCTGTAAACTCCAGGAAGCTTAAAATAATTTATTTAAAGCTAAAATAAATTCTACAGCTTAATAGAAGTCGGTAGACCCAATGGCGAGAACACTTCTAACCATAAGGTTAGGTGTTGTTCCTGGCCAGTGGGTCTTCCGGTAAGTGTTTTGGCCCCAAATAAAGAGAAAGCTTCAGAGCCATTTTAAATGTCAAACTTTTTTCCCAAACAAAGCTGCAATCGCCGATTCTTTTGGAGATTGCGCGGGTTTCCAATCCTGAACCAAATCTGCAATGTTTGTGCCAAATTTGAAATTGGCAAACATGTTTGGGGAAAGTTTGCTCATCTCAAGACTGGACAGTATAAAGATGTGCCAGATTCATCAACCAGCATGAGTCATTGTGAATCTGTCACATTTAGACACTGGCTGGTCTTACTGTTCACTATGTTTGAATTAGACAGTGTTAGATGTGAATGAAGAACTGCAACAATTAATCTTTTGTGAGAAACTTGAGCAATTATTTAATATATAATTCAGGATGCATGTAGGAAGCTAATAATTTAAAAAAGTATTTTCCTCCCATGTAGTTTCTCTTGGAATAAGACATGAGTGAATACCTGAGTGTTTGGATTCGGTTTGGTTCGCCAAATGCCGGGGTGTTTGCAGAACAGTTCGCCAAACCCCTGAACACCATTGAAATCATTAACAGGCAATATCAAACGCATAGAAAAAGCCTTCAAAGGTCTCCAAAAGCTGCCAAATACAGCTCATGTAACACATACAGACACACACAGATCAATCTTACCAGTCTCCTGTTGCTTGTTTCCGGGTCCGCTCAGTCTCCCACTCTTCTGCTTACTTACTTCTGGTGCTGCCTATTAAGCTTGCATATTCACGTCACTGACTGGCAACAGACAATCACTGACACTCATGCTCTATGAGAGCGTCTGTGATTGGCTGTTGCAATAAAACTGCATTTCCACAATCTAGATAGTGTCTGTGCTTGGTTGGCATACACATTAGTGTATGGCAACCAACCTGGCGTCATAGCGTGTAAAAAAAAAAAAATAATGGAAAAAAATCCATAGGACTTCGCTAAATTTTTCAGTCTAGCACAGATATAGTTAGGGCCAGAAATATTTGGACAGTGACACAATTTTCACGAGTTGGGCTCTGCATGCCACCACATTGGATTTGAAATGAAACCTCTACAACAGAATTCAAGTGCAGATTGTAACGTTTAATTTGAAGGGTTGAACAAAAATATCTGATAGAAAATGTAGGAATTGTACACATTTCTTTACAAACACTCCACATTTTAGGAGGTCAAAAGTAATTGGACAAATAAACATAACCCAAACAAAATATTTTTATTTTCAATATTTTGTTGCGAATCCTTTGGAGGCAATCACTGCCTTAAGTCTGGAACCCATGGACATCACCAAACGCTGGGTTTCCTCCTTCTTAATGCTTTGCCAGGCCTTTACAGCCGCAGCCTTCAGGTCTTGCTTGTTTGTGGGTCTTTCCGTCTTAAGTCTGGATTTGAGCAAGTGAAATGCATGCTCAATTGGGTTAAGATCTGGTGATTGACTTGGCCATTGCAGAATGTTCCACTTTTTTGCACTCATGAACTCCTGGGTAGCTTTGGCTGTATGCTTGGGGTCATTGTCCATCTGTACTATGAAGCGCCGTCCAATCAACTTTGCAGCATTTGGCTAAATCTGGGCTGAAAGTATATCCCGGTACACTTCAGTATTCATCCGGCTACTCTTGTCTGCTGTTATGTCATCAAAAAACACAAGTGACCCAGTGCCATTGAAAGCCATGCATGCCCATGCCATCACGTTGCCTCCACCATGTTTTACAGAGGATGTGGTGTGCCTTGGATCATGTGCCGTTCCCTTTCTTCTCCAAACTTTTTTCTTCCCATCATTCTGGTACAGGTTGATCTTTGTCTCATCTGTCCATAGAATACTTTTCCAGAACTGAGCTGGCTTCTTGAGGTGTTTTTCAGCAAATTTAACTCTGGCCTGTCTATTTTTGGAATTGATGAATGGTTTGCATCTAGATGTGAACCCTTTGTATTTACTGTCATGGAGTCTTCTCTTTACTGTTGACTTAGAGACAGATACATCTACTTCACTGAGAGTGTTCTGGACTTCAGTTGATGTTGTGAATGGGTTCTTCTTCACCAAATAAAGTATGCGGCGATCATCCACCACTGTTGTCATCCGTGGACGCCCAGGCCTTTTACAGTTCCCAAGCTCACCAGTCAATTCTTTTTTTTCTCAGAATGTACCCAACTGTTGATTTTGCTACTCCAAGCATGTCTGCTATCTCTCTGATGGACTTTTCTTTTTTTTCAGCCTCAGGATGTTCTGCTTCACCTCAATTGAGAGTTCCTTTGACCGCATGTTGTCTGGTCACAGCAACAGCTTCCAAATGCAAAACCACACACCTGCAATCCACCCCTGACCTTTTAACTACTTCATTGATTACAGGTTAACGAGGGAGACGCCTTCAGAGTTAATTGCAGCCCTTAGAGTCCATTGTCCAATTACTTTTGGTCCCTTGAAAAAGAGGAGGCTATGCATTACAGAGCTATGATTCCTAAACCCTTTCTCCGATTTGGATGTGGAAACTCTCATATTGCAGCTGGGAGTGTGCACTTTCAGCCCATATTATATATATAATTGTATTTCTGAACATGTTTTTGTAAACAGCTAAAATAACAAAACTTGTGTCACTGTCCAAATATTTCTGGCCCTAACTGTAAAGCTGCCACCTTCAGCTGCCTATTTTTACCTTCGCTGGCAAAAAGAAATGCATAGGGCTCCGCCCTATTTTTAATTACCAGCCAAGATGAAATTAGTCAACTGGGGGCGGGTTGTTGTGAATTCATTGGAGCTCCCTCCTGTGGTTGTTGCTAGTGATGCAGCTGACTGTGTGGGCTTCACAGGTGAGGGTGATAATTGGCAATCTGGTTCTTGGAGCATATAATGGTTTGAAGTGGATCAATCCTTGCCAGTTGTATTTTGTTCCTGGAGGAGTTCACATCTCTCTGGTTTCTTCTGCTCTGTGGAGATCTTTGCAAGATAAGTGAATGGTTTTTTGATATTTTGTGGCACACTTTTGTGTGCTTAAGGTTCTGCTTATGTTTTGTCTTATTCTGAGCTGTGGGTTTGCTATTTAGTTTTGTATATTTGTTTATCTGCTCTCAGATAGGAAGTTTTCTTCCTAGGAATTTTACCATTCACTATTATCTGTTATTTCCAGTTCTGCTGGCATTTGATTCATAGAAGTCTGCTGATATAGAGTTCGCCGAGTCTTTATGACTCAGGGTAATTTTAGTAATATCTGCTGTTGGTGGTTTTTGATAGTGTTATATACTGACTGCTATAGTATTCTATCCTGTTTTTCCTATATAGCTAGTGTGGCCTCTCTTGCTAAACCTTATACTCTGCCTGTGTTTGTTTTTACGTCTCTTGTTTCTCAGTTAATATCTGTGGGGGGCTTGCTATTCTTTTGGGGTTCTTCTCTGAGGCAAGATAGCTTTTCCTACATCCATCTTAGGAGCAGTTAGTTCTCCGGCTGTGCCGAGGTCTCTAGGTCTGGTTAGTTACATCCCACGGCTACTTCTAGTTGCGGTGTGTAGTCAGGGATTGCGGTCAGTACAGTTACCAACGACTTCTACGGAATCTGAATGTACTCCTGAGTCATCGGTTCATAACAGCCGGTATTTTCAGCGTGGTGAGGGCCCTTTGTTATTGGACCCCCCACTCTATAGAATAGCAGGCCATAGCCATTCCAGAAATTGGTGTATTTATAAGTACCAATTCCTGGCGCTTTACGTGCTCTTTCAGTTGCTATGTAGTGGTGGAAAACTATGTGATAAGGGGATAATGCCAGCTTTGTATTGTTAGCTAGCCTTAAGCCCGAGATTCTTCATGTCAGGCTAAAGTTAGATCCGGCCATTATAAATTTTAAGTAAATGGTAAAGAAGACACAACAGATAGAGAAAACATTTTATTACAAATAAAAACACAAACACTTATCTGGACTCTATTTTTATTACCCCTTCATACTAATCCTTGATCCTCTGCGACTCTTCTTCATTGTCCTGTCACTGCAGCTTCCTAACACTGAATGAATGAATGAATGAGCCACATTCATGTTTGCCTAACATTAAGAATTTTGAGCTCAATGCTGGCTGGTAATACAAAGCTGGGATTAACCCCTTATTTACGAGTTTTCCACCACTACTGAAGGCAACTGGAAGAGTCAGGTAAAGTGCCAGTAATTGGCGGTTCCTATAAATGATGCCATTTTCTGAGGCAGCTGCGGGCTGCTATTTCATAGTGTGGGGGGCCCAATAATGATGGGTCCTTCATCACACTTACAATACCAACCCCTAGCTACATAGTTTTACTTTGGCTGGCAATTACAAATAGGTCAAGAAGAATTAGCTGAGTGGGCACCATTACGTTTTGCTGTCAAAAAGTCATCGGTCACTTTCATGATGGCAGTTTCTTTAGAGTTTAGGGGGCTGAAAACCAGACTGTAATAGCTCTAGAAGAGAGTGAATGGAAATGTAATGGGTAAGGTGGGAGTAGGAGTAGACTAGTAATTCTAAGAGTTTAGAGATTAAGAGGAGACTGGAGACTGGTCTATGGTTATTTGTGCAGGATTGGTCAAGAGAAAGTTTTTTTATAATAATGGAGAAATGATATAGTGTTTGAAGGAAGAGGGGAAGATACCGGAAGAGGGGAGAGATTGACAATTTTGGCTAGGTGAGTAGTGATGACTGGATAGAGACTGGAGTAATTGTTAAGGAATGGGGTCAGTGGTGAGTGTAGTAGAATGAGAAGAACATTGAAGCCTTGAGACTTCTTCTGGGTCAAATGTGGAGAGTGAGCTAGATGAGATGTGGGGAGTAGAGATGAGGGAGTAGGCAAATACTTGGACTCTCTATACTCGTGCCGAGTAGATCATAATACTCTGGTATTTGGTGCGAGTAGCGAGTCCAATGTTAGTCAATGGGAAATGCGAGTAATTATCTGCTGGACCCAAAAAAGCAGTCTGGGGGCTGAAGAAAAGGCTGAAATGGGTGCACAAGATGGTCAACGATTATCTAAGTGACCATACCTGCGTCCTTCCTGACGCTTCTGTTCCATTTAATTACTGGGTATCCAAGCTGCATAGTTGACCAGACTTCTCCTTATATGCCTTGGAGGTGCTGGCCTGCCCTGCTGCTAGTGTGATGTTTGAGAGTGTTTTCAGTGCCACTGCCACTGGGGCAATCATCACAGATACACGCACACGGCTGACTACAGGGAATGCAGACAGGCTAACTCTGATAAAATTTAACAAGGACTGGATTTCGCAAGAGTATTTAAGCCTCTTGATGACAGCATCCCAACCTAAAGTCACCCAAAATGTTATTTTAGGCAACTGGTGATCATGTCCATCCCTTCTCATACAAACACCATTTCTTCTTCTTACACATGTTTTCAACTCCTGCTTCTGCCACATGTACCTCATGGTCAATAAGCTAAAAACAATTTTCAGTTAATTGATATTTCCCATAGGAGGCACTTGTGATGAGACCCTCCTTCCTTCATCAACCACTATGGTTACGCCTGGACATTGGGCACTGCAACTACTGTGCGGTAGTCCTAGCTTCATTATTTTTTGGCCTTTGAGGCCTGCTTCCTTCATCAACCATGGTACAGCACCTTGGATAATTTTTGGAGACACTATGGCTATGCCTGCACATTGGGCACTGACAAAACTATGCTAGGAGAGTGTGTCGTCGTGGATGATTGGGTGCTGCTAGAAAATTTCGTTGAGGAGTTATCAGCCATCCAAGACAGTATCTACTCTTGCTCTTCTGGCTTCCAGGCCTGTTTACGTTCCAGGCCGTGAAATTTCGCCAGGAACATAGATGCATCAACCTTCTTCTGTCTCCCAAACTCTGTGTCTTGTCGGGCACCACTGACAACCCCACGCCCACGTCCCTGTCTGTGTCCCTTTCCCTTCACAGCAGCCTTTTTAGGAATTTGGGGGTTTTCTGACATAGCAGCAGATGTTCAGATGCAGATATTTGGGAACAAGGAGCAGTTAATGCTTTGTAGAAGGTAGCACAGTACTGTAGCCTAGTACTGCTTTGTGTTTTACACACAGCATCGCAACAGCACCAAAAAAAGTGCCCTGAGGTTTATGGCGATATTATTATGTCCGCCAGTCACCACACAGACAGCGCTGCTGGCTGCGTATCAGTTGTGCAGTACCGTGCATGCTATTCAGTATGAACACAGCACCACAATGGCACAAAAAATTGCCCTGAGGTTTAAGGCAAATTCTTATGTGCGCCAGTCACCACACAAGACAGCGGTGCTGGCTGCGTGTCACTTGCGCACTACCGTGCGTGCTATTTGGTGTGAACACAGCACTGTAGCGGCACGAAAAAATTGCTCTGAGTTTTAAGGCTGAATATTATGCAAAACCAGTCACCACACAAGACAGCGGTGCTGGCTACGTGTCACTTGTGAAGTACCATGCTTGCTATTCGGTGTGAATACAGCACCGCAACGGCAAAAAAATTGGCCTGCGGGGTAAATGTGACCCCAAAAAAGCTGGGAAAACTCTCACTACTCCCTGACATTATACTTTCAGCTATGAGAAGAGCTGAAATATTGCTGACTGTACTATGTGGTACTGTAATGGTACCTTCACACGCCGCAATATCGGCTGGCGATATGAGGCAATCTAACGTGCGCGTGCACATTTTTCATGCTCACCTCAGATCGCCGATGGCAGTATTACACGCCGCAATCTCGCCCTGAAATAAAGGCAATGTGTCGCCCCGGAAATCACCTCACCCACAGTGGAACCAATCCGGTCGAATTCCCTCGCCGCTTCACACGCCGCAATCCCAAAGGCAATGTGGGCGTACATGTTGAGCGCGGCGAAGAGATAAGCGTGCCGCAGTGATTAACACTGCGCCCTTTACGCGCTCATTGGACAACGCAACAGCGTTCTGATTGGTCATCCTGCTCTGAAGGCTGGCTAATACATGACACCATTGCCATTGTGTGGTGCTGGACGGACAGCTCATCAAATATGGCGCGGTGTCAATTGACAGCCAGTGGGAACACTAGTAGCCACCACTAATCAGTTCACACGGGACGCGGACTACAGCATGCTGCGGCACACTTACGGGAAATCATAGGCGACGCTGATTCCATCACTATCGCCCTATCACACGCCACAACACGGAAATATCACCTTCACGATTGAGGCCGATTTCAGAGCAGTGCTCAGGAATCAGGCGACAGGCGATTTATCGCCGCAAAATTCCCCAATCACACGCCGCAACTGTGAGGCAATTTCACGCCGATTGCTCCAGGGTGACATATCGCCTTTAGGATTCACAGGCGAGATTGCGGCGTGTGAAGGTACCATAACGCTCCTGCCTGTCTCCCTGCAATATAGTCACTTAGTACTACAATACTAGTAGCTCTCACAAGAGCTTTTGGGTTTTACAGAGGATTTCTGTACGATTTGCACAAGAACAACTCTCCCTAGCAGCTGCTCACACTCTCCCTACACTAGCTGTGTTCTGCATGCAATGTGCAGAAAATGGTGGCGGCAGGGCTTATATAGAGCCTATGAGTCATAGGTTATGACTCATGTATGACGCTGGGCGGCCAGCCAATCATAGTAATGCCACAACCAAGAAGGCTGTGGCATTACTGTGATTGGCTAATGCTGGGCGGGAGATCCGAATATTGCGAGGCGAGTAGTGAAATACTCGCTATGTTTCGAGTACTGCGAGTACTGCATTACTTACCGAATACTTGCGAATATCCTCGCTCATCCCTACTGGGGAGGAACAGGAATAATGGTGCTTAGAGGCTGTGAGCTGATTTCCTAACAGATATTTTCCATCTTCTCTGTTAAAGGGATCCTGTCACCCCCAAAACGCCTCATAAGGTATTAAAAGATGTCCCTGGAGCATATTAACACTTATCCTACACTCCTTTTTGGCTCCTAAATGCATCTAGTGAAAATGTATAAAAACGTTATTAAACTCACTCATTAGCGATGTTAATGAGTGGTTAGTGTATGCATAGTCACCCAGGCACAGTGGCGTAGCAACTGTTTGTGGCGCCCGGGCGGTCGAAAAATTTGCCGCAGCTGCCGCCCCTAAGAAATAGGCCTAATGGCCACTCACCTCCTGAACTCTCCATCCTTCTGCACTCCCCATCCTCCTCATCCCCATCCTCCATATTCCTGCACTCCCCATCCCATCCTCTGCACTCCCATCCCCATCCTCCTGCATCCTCCTCCACTCCCCATCCTCCTGCACTCCCCATCCTCCATCCTCCTGCACTCCCCATCCTCCATCCTCCTGCACTCCTCATCCTCCTGCACTCCCCATCCTCCATCCTCCTGCACTCCCCATCCTCCTGCACTCTCCATCCTCCTGCACTCTCCATCCTCCTGCCCTCTCCATCCTCCAGCACTCCCCATCCTCCTGCACGCTCCATCCTCCTGCACGCTCCATCCTCCTGCGCTCTCCATCCTCCTGCACGCTCCATCCTCCTGCACGCTCCATCCTTCTGGCTCTCACTTTCCCATCCTCCTGCGATCCCCATCCACCATCCTCCAGCACCCTCCATCCTCCAGCGCCCTCCATCCTACTGTACTCTCCATCCTCCATATTCCTGCACTCCCCATCCTCCTGCACTTCCCATCCTCCTGCACTTCCCATCCTCCTGCACTCCCCATCCTCGTGCACTCTCCATCCTCCAGCACCCTCCATCCTCCAGCACCCTCCATTCTCCAGCACCCTCCATCCTCTAGCACCCTCCATCCTCCTGCACGCTCCATCCTCCTGCGCTCTCCCATCCTCCTGCGCTCTCCATCCTCTATCCTCCTGCGCTCTCCATCCTCTGTCCCCTGCAGATTCCATCCTCTGTCCCCTGCAGATTCCATCCTCTGTCCCCTGCAGATTCCATCCTCTTCCCCTGCAGATTCCATCCTCTGTCCCCTGCAGATTCCATCCTCTCTATACCCTGCAGATTCCATCCTCTATACCCTGTAGTTTTCATCCTCTGTCCTCTGCAGATTCCATCCACTGTCCCCTGCAGTTTCCATCCTCCAACCCCCTGCATCCTTTATCCCCGTGCACAGCCTGCCGTCCTCTGCACCTCTCTCTCTCACACACCTCTTGTTCCCTTGTTTATTTGGTCCCATCTTCTCTCCAGCTTCTTGTATGATATCTCCTTCACGCTGGGTATATTCCATGGCTCCGCCCACCCGGGTCACATGCCTGTGACATCATCGCAGGTCCTGCTGCTCCATATTATCTCTTGTGCTGGGCAGGCAAATACACTGACACTGAGGTGAGTCACCTGCAGGCTGCTGCCGCCCCACAACACGTGCCGCCTGGGGCGGACCGCCCCACCCCCACGCTACGCCACTACCCAGGCAGGCTCTCCCTCCTCATGATATCACGCCTCAATAGGCGTGATCTTGAATGCTGATTGAAATGCGCACCTCCCCTCTTTCCTCTGAGCCGGCCGGGCTGCAGTGTGCGGCTGGATGACGCGAATCGCGTCATTTCCAGCTTTGGGTGACGTGGTACACCCGCGCCGCTCTATTATGCCTCCAGCACGCATGCGCAGTGCGGGGCTTGAAGCTAACATAGCGGCGCGGGTGTACCCAAGTCACCCGAAGCCGGAAATGACGTGAAGCCTATTGAGGCGTGATATTATGAGGAGGAGAGCCTGCCTGGGTGACTATGCATACACTAGCCACTCATTAACATCGCTAATGAGTGAGTTTAATAACGTTTTTATACATTTTCACTAGATGCATTTAGGAGCCAAAAGGAGTGTAGGATAAGTGTTAATATGCTCTAGGGACATCTTTTAATACCTTATGAGGCGTTTTGGGGGTGACAGGATCCCTTTAAGTAGGAGGCCAGATCATCAGCACAAAAGTTTGTGATAGGGACCTGGACTTTTGGACTAAGGAGAAACTGAAAGGTATCAAAGATTTTTTTAGGATTGTTGGATAGTAAGGAGATCATGGGTGGTGAAGTGGGTCTGTTTGGCAAAGTGAAGAGCAGAGTTATAGGTTTTTAAGGCTGTGTTCACACTATGCACATTTCCGGCGTCTTTTTACGCACGCTTTTTCCCCAAAAGCGCATCTGCATCTACGTTTCCCGGCAAATTGAATGGAAATTCACTTTTGCCGTTCAGAAGCTGCGTGTTATTCGGCCACCCTTTTGGGTCCGAAAACGCGCACATGAAAAGAATGAACATGTCAATTGTTTGCACAAATATACACGCGCTATCTCCCATAGACCCCATTATAAGCGCTGGAATTACGCATCGCCGGTCAGACAATGTACAATTCCAGAAAAAGCAGGATATGATGTCACACGGGGGGAGGAAGAATCCTGCGTTTCTTCCCCATGTGACATGTCGGAGCAGAAGTTTTGCTTTCCCAGTGTATCTACATACACTGGGAAAGCAAAATAAAAGTAAAAAAAATGTATAAAAAATAAAAAAATAAATGCTAACCTCTCCGCCGGCTATCCGTGACCCGAGGGGAAGACGTCTGATTGCTGCCAGGACCTTAAAGATGTGATTGGCTGGTTCGATCAGGTGATATGTCACGTGACTCATCAGCTGATCGCTACCGGCCAGTCACATTTTAAGGTCCTGGCAGTGATCAAACGTCTTCCCTCGGGTCCCGGACAGCCGGCGGACAGGTGAGCATTTATTTTTTTAATTTTTAATACATTTTTCTCTTTTATTTTGCTTTCACAATGTATGTAAATACACTGGGAAAGAAAAACACAGGATTCTTTCTCCCCCCCGTGTGACATCACTTCCTCTTGCGCCTCCTGGGGGAAAATGCGACTGTAAAAAAATGAGATGTGTGAATGCACTGCGTTTTTTTACCTGTGCAAAATAGTGCGGTAAAAAATGCGATAAGAAACGTGTCTGCAAAAAAACACGGCAATTACGCCGCATGTGACCATAAATTTATAATAGTTAAAGTTTTCTGGTGGGCAAGTTTTCCTTCATAGATGTTCAGCTCTCCCAGATCATCGCTGGAGAAATCAAATTTGCGCTGTGAGCCAGGGCTGTTTTACTCTGTGTTTGGAGGTTCTGAAGGTGAGGAGTGCTGCTTGGCCCAGGGTGCTTCTGAGAGTGGTATTGCAGTTATTTATAGCCAAATCAGGGCAGGAAAAAAAGACTGGGGACAGTGATGAGTCTAGAGAGTGTGTAAGTCTATAAGGGCTAATGGCCTGTAGATCTCTGAATGTGTGATAGGTAGGAGTGTGCTGGGGTGGGCAAGAATTTGTGAATTGTGAAGGAGAAAATGCTGTGGCCATAGAGCATAATGGTGGGTTTACACGTCGCGATATCGGCCCGATACCGTATCCAACGACGCGGGAGCGCGCTTTTTGACCGCGCTTTTCCCTGCATCGCATCGGCGGGTTACACGTCCCGATATGGGGATACAACGTCCCGACGATGTGTACGCCCCCCGACCCAGCAACGACCATTTAACATGGGAGTTAATGGGTGACGTTGCAGTACACATCGGAGTTGGGCTGTCACATGGGACGATACAGGTCCAACCGGCATCCGATATCGGGCGGTTGAATAGCACGCTCATTCGACCCCCGATATCGGTTTGGCATCGTTCCAGCATCGCATTGTACGTTCAAACAGTACAACGCAGGAACGATATCGGCTCCAACGCCCGAACCACGTGACTTTTTGTCGGAGTTGGACGCCGATATCGGGACGTGTAAACCCACCATAAGAGCCGAGTTATCTAAGGCGGAGGTTGAACAGAGCCGGACAAAGACCAGGTCATGAGTGGTATATTGAAATCTCGCAGGATAAGGGTTGGTAATTCTGATGACATGAAATTCAGCAGCCATGCAGAAAAATGATCAGGCAACAGTGAGGGTGAACCAGGGGGGCAGTATACAACCAATATTCTGATAGAGAGGAAATGGAATAACCTGATGGTGTGCATCTCAAAAGATGGGAATGAAACTGAAGGAGCTGGGGGGATGACCAGGAAAGCGCTTTTTGGGGACAAGAGTAAGCCGACTCCACCACCATGTCTGTTTGCAAGTCTCAAGAAATGGGAAAAATGCAAGCCACTATGAGAAATAGCTGCAGGGGAAACAGGTTTGGACTCCTTAATCCAGGTTTCAGTGAGGGCCAACAGGTTAGGAGAGGTAGTGAGAAAGTAGATTGTTGCATACAGACTGAGGATTCCAGAGCGTGCAATTAAAAAAGGGAGATGAAGGTGTATAAGTAATGTTAATAAGTTTAGCAGGGTTTCTATATGAGATAGGGAGGGGTGAAGCTGGCAGAGGGTGGACCGGGATTAGGAGAGATTTTCCCTGATAGTAGCATCAGTAAAAAGAGAAAAAGCAAATAGTTTTTGGTTTTGTGACATGGTTTATAATGCAATACCCTGGAATATGATGGACTAAGATTATTCAGCAAGGTGAAAAGAGCTAGGGAGTTGTATATGGGAAAGGAGAGGAGACAGGGATCAATGTGGATGAGTGGTGATTGAGGGGGATGGGGCGGTGAAAGTGCATGACAAAAGCACATAGGGAGATGAACTTGGAAATAAAACATAAACTAAAAAAGAGAGTGAAAGAGTGTGGGTTACCCGACTCCTGCCCTGATTTAGTGCCATTGGAATAACTGCAAGACACTTAGCAACAGGGATACTGCCTTTGGAGTAACTGCATGACACTTAGGGACAAGGACGCTTTGCGTAAGAGGACACGTGCACACCACACACACGTGTACGTTTAATGATAACTCTAGATTTATAGGGCTGACTATAGCATTAGGCAAGGGGGATTGTGGGAAATCAGATAGTTTAGGTAATTAACAGCTGGTCAAACACAGCAGGGAATAAATTGCTGATCAAAGGCAGCTATGCAGATTTTACATTATGCCTGACTCCAGCTCCACAATATCACACCTTTCCCCTTCAGATAAAGTTTACAGTGAGGGAAATAGACAGTTATCAGTGATAAGCGAGTACTGTAATATTCGTAATTGCTATACTCGTAATGAGTACTTTGTAATAATCAAGTATTCGTTCCGAATAGTGAGTACAATGCAAGAAACTAATAAAGAAGCAGATAGTATAAGGCAGTGGGTGGCATACAGACACTCTGCACAGCTGACATCAGTGTGAATGGTGTCCTATGTGCAGATCATCTCGTGCATAGCAAAACCACCTCCCCATATGTGGCAGGTTGAGGGTGGTTCTGTGCACCTGTGTCTGCAGAGTATAATGGGGTCTGACCACATCCTGCCAAGTGCATTGTTTGATTTCATTTGGCTGCAATCGGTGAGTTGCGAGTACAATGCAAGTCAATGGGAGTAATTTTCTGCTGGACCCTACAAAAGGGTCTGGGGGCCAGAGAAAAAGGTTGAAATGGATGGGAAAGTGGGAAGAGCCTGGAGAATATGCCTGCATGCATTTCTGACTCATGTATGATTTCTGCGAATAAGTTTGTCACAGTATTATGCCACTTACACAAGAACAACTACCAAAACTAACCCAAATTGCATTTAACAGGCCACAAAGGTTAAGACACAGTTTTTCCTGCATAGTAAATTGTATATAACATTAAATAAACCAGAGAAACCAAACCATATCACTTTTAGCGTTTGTTCACATGTAGTGCAGTGGCTTTTTTTCGCCTTTTACAATTGGAAGTGCCCTAACTTATACATTTTGTAAGTCCCTCTGTCATACATAATTTTTAGTTAGCAATTCCCCAGCACTTTATAAGGCCAGCTACAATGTACCAGTAGGTATGTTGATCTTTGACTTGAGAGGTCTCAAATGCCCATGTAAGATGTATTTTGGAGGGACTGCTCTTACTTAGACATTTGGGTGGTCCCTCCCTAAATTGACACTCAGATAGTGGATTACATATTCCATAGCAGTTTACAATGTGCCCATTGTAGCATTGAGCTTGACCCTCTCCTCCTCCACTGCCATGTGATTCTGCAGCACTAAATTCAAATGTTCAGTATCCTGCAGAAGGCAGCAAACCTGAGTTTGCTGAGGGCCCAGAGGGGGCCCTGAAACATACATTTTGGAGGAACTGCTCTTATTTAGACATTTAGCTGGTCAATCCCTCATTGACACTCAGATAGTGGAATACATGTTGCATAGCAGTTTACAAAGTGCCCATTTTAGCATTGGGCTTGACCCTCCTCCTTCTCCCCCTACCACCATGTGGTTCTGCGGCTCTACATTCAAATGTTCAGGGGGTCTGCAGTAGGGAGGAAACCTGAATTTAGTGACAGCCCTCATGTGGCCCTGTAACATACATTTGGAAATGCCCTCTTGAGGAAATTTTGGAGGTCTCTCTTGTGTACGTTTTGAGAGGGCCCTCACTTATTCATATTGTAGGGTCCTCGCTCCAAATTATTTAACTAATTTAAGGGCAAAGACTAAATAGAAAAAGGGCAAGAGACATGGAATAATAGAAGGTAGCTGTTAGTGCAGCCTGAGATTCTCAGATTTGGCTGAACTCTGTGACCAGAAATATAGAGCTGCACTAGTCAACTGGATGACAAGGTCAAATATATATGTTGTGCAAGTCAATGGACAAAGGATATATAGTGCCCCCCCCGCCTCCAGGATGGGTTGGAGAAGCTTCTCCAAATGGCTCAGAGATTGTTATTGACAATATTCCCCATATTATATAGGGAGAGAAGACTTCTTGATACTCTACTACTTGGTACAGTGCAGAATGTGCATCAAATTTCCAAAAATTATTCCTGGGGGCTGTGTCATAGGGGCAGGAAGATACCATGACAAGGGCCTCCATTGACAAACATTATCTACGATGGACTACAGTAGTAGTTGTGGCCCTCAATTCAAGTTTTCAGAGAGCCATCTGTTGGTCATCAACAGTCACTGTAAATTTCTATTGAATATGTATCCCCTATCTCAGTCACAATGTGGGACAACCTGTGACAAGGGCCTCCAATGACAAATATTAGTTTTGTAGGACCACTGTACATTTCAGAATTGACCAATGCACAATGTGCATAGGGTTTGTAAAAATTAGCCCTATGTGCTAAGTCATGGTTGACGCAGGAATCCACCATCCCAAGGGCCTCAATCACAAATACTAGTTACCGTATATACTCGCGTATAAGCCGAGTTTTTCAGCCCAAAAATTGGGCTGAAAAGTCCCCCCTCGGCTTATACGCGAGTCACTGTATACTGTATACACTGTATACAGTATACAGCAGCCCCCCCCCCCATATCAGTATACAGGCCCCCCCCTTATGTAGCAATCCTGAAAAGGAAAACATTATCATACTTATCTGTCCCGCTGCCGCCGCCGTCATCGCGCTCCTCCGGCTTCATCCGTCTTCTTCCGGCGGGCGCAGACAATGACGTCATTGTCTGCGCCGGAAGACGCTGGATGAAGACGGAGGAGCGCGATGACGGCGGCGGCAGCGGGACAGCGGACAGATAGTATGATAATGTTTTCCCTTTCAGATTGCTACACAAGGGGGGGGGCCTGTATATTCTCTGGGCTGCTGTATAGCCCCTGGCTGCTGTATAGGGCTCCTGGCTGGGGCTGCTGTATACCCTGGGCTGCTTATACCTCTGGGGCTGCTGTATAGCCCTGGCTGCTGATACCGGGGCTGCTGTATAGCCCGACCTGATCCTGGGCTGCTGTATACCCCTCTGGGATGCTGCTGTGTGTACACCCCCTGGGGCTGCCCCTGCCTGTATAGCCCTGGGCTGCTGTAAGCCCTGGGCGCTGTATACCCTGTGCTCCTGTATAGCCTCGGCTGCTTAAGCCCCTGGGGCTGCTGTATAGCCTCTGGGGCTGCTGTATACCCTGGGGCTGCTGTATAGCCCCTGGGGACTGCTGTATTACCCCTGGGGCTGCTGTATAGCCCCTGGGGCTGCTGTATACCCCCTGGAGCTGCTGTATTACCCCTGGGGCTGCTGTCACCCCCTGGGGCTGCTGTATTACCCCTGGGGCTCGTATACCCCCTGGGGCTGCTGTATACCCCCTCATAGTAGAGTTGATGTGTTCCAAGGCTATATGCCTCTTTCTTATAACCATCCAAAAATTCTTCCATTAAACCATATTCCAAAAAATAATAAAAGTCCCATGTATTACTATTTAAGTCCATATTTAATAAGCCAATATATTTCAGTTGCTACAGTTTAAGCATGCTCACAATTCTTGGTTAACTTCACAGTCACGGAGCAAAGTTCAGTCCAGACCAAGATCGCATGTAATACTGAAAACGAAGGGAAGTATCCAGCTTACCTGATGCCCATCATACTCTAATTAAAAAGTCCATTTAGGAAATTCATGTAGCCTCGAAATGCATCAACGTTACTATGACCCCTTGTATCCTTGTATGAGATTATAAACTTGTTGCACAGTTTCTCTTCAATAAAATAACTTCACTGTTATCAGTTCTGGATTTTTCTCGCATTGGATTTCCTATGTGGACTTTTTAATAGAAGCATGATGGACATCATAAGAGCTGGATACTTCCTTTGGTTATCAGTATGACAGCAAGCAAATTTATGTACCATAAATGTCTAAAATCAGGAGAACATTTTTAGACCACAATCTACCGTAATATTTTGAGTAGCGTTCTAATATAACATATGTTATTGTTAGAGTGGTAAGTAAAAGTCTTAAAAATCTGTCAGGTGATTTTCTAGTATATTACTAATGGTAGCTTTAAATAGTGCTTAAGGATGCTCTTTTAGGATGAATAACTTTTATTGCTGTACCTTATCCTGTTATGTTGCAAGCTCTGTAGAATTCACACACTAGCACACAGGCTAGTGAATCTTATGTAAATAGTCCACGAGAGATGGTGAAGCCGGGCACGTAAGTTAACTAACACCTAGTTTGAACCAGCCAGGTTCTCCTCGTACCAGCCTTGCAAGTTTACCGATCGGTAGTGCACATCTAAGGATAAGGCACGAAGCTATAAGAACGGTAAAAGCAGACAGCACTCACCAGATCTTGTGCAGACTTTATTGAAGAAAAAGGCTTAGATCGGTGCTGGAGAGGTGGATGGAGGCAGCGGACAATGGCTCACTGTGTTGGGTGGTGAGCCATTATCTGATGCCTCCATCCACCTCTCCCTGATGTAACCCTTTTTCTTCAATAAAGTCTACACAGAAGATCTGGTGAATGCCATCTACTTTTACCAATTATATGTAAATACAATTTGCATATGTACTGCTCCGTCCACGCCCACATTTTCTATCACTGCTGAGATGTGGCTGGGTGTATTGGGATTGGGGGGGAAGGGGTGGAAGAAAGCAGTGCAAATTCAGACTATCATTGATGACAGCACTGAGAGGTGGGAGGGGGAGCAGGGCATATGCAGTTTTCATTTACATATGCTTGACTAATTACTATGTCACACTGAATTCTCCAAAACTCACAACAAGATAACAGGAGAAGGTACAGCAATAAGGGGGCTGCTTAAGCCCAATTAGTACTGTATTAGAAAATCACCTGACAGATTCCTTTTGAATCACTACAAATATTAGGTAATGTTCAGGCATAAAATTAAGTTTAAGATGAATTATTAACAAATCAATAAATAACATGGAATAATAGAATTAACTTTTGTTTTGTCTTCTACAGTAGGTACAGCATTGTGTCAACAGATGAAGAAGGTCTCCGCATGCCATCTATGGGTCTCAATGGTCACTGGGCCTCTTCACTCCACAACCCTCATTCAAGACGGAAAAGGCGCAATCGTTTTGTTAAAAAGAATGGTCAATGTAATGTCTACTTTGCCAACCTTAGCAACAAATCCCAACGCTACATGGCTGACATTTTCACCACATGCGTGGATACACGTTGGCGATACATGCTGCTCATCTTTTCTGCTGCTTTTTTAGCTTCTTGGCTTTTCTTCGCCTTCCTGTTCTGGTGCATTGCTTTCCTCCATGGGGATTTAGGTGTTGGTGCAATACCTGCTGGAAGATCAGGCCCACCAAAACCATGCCTAATGCATGTTAATAGCTTTGTGGAAGCTTTTCTTTTCTCTGTAGAGACACAGACCACAATAGGGTATGGATTCCGTTGTGTTACTGATGAATGCCCTTTAGCTATTCTAGCTGTTGTGGCACAATCAATCCTTGGCTGCCTAATTGACTCTTTTATGATTGGAACAATAATGGCCAAAATGGCTAGACCAAAAAAACGGGCTCAAACACTGCTTTTTAGTCATCACGCTGTAATTGCCCTAAGGGATGGTAAACTCTGCTTAATGTGGAGGGTTGGTAATTTGCGCAAAAGTCACATTGTAGAAGCTCATGTAAGAGCCCAGCTGATCCGACCATATGTTACACAAGAGGGTGAGTACCTTCCTGTTGATCAGCGAGACCTGAATGTAGGTTATGACAGTGGACTGGATCGTATATTTCTAGTCTCCCCCATAATTATAGTCCATGAAATTGATGAGGAGAGCCCATTATATTCAATGGGAAAAGAGCAGCTGGAGGGGGAAGACTTTGAAATTGTTGTCATTTTGGAAGGTATGGTTGAGGCCACAGCTATGACAACACAAGCTCGCAGCTCATATCTAGCGAAGTGAGATTCGTTGGGGACACAGATTTGAGCCTGTTGTATTCGAGGAAAAGAATCATTATAAGGTTGACTATTCTCACTTTCATAAAACATACCAGGTGCCAGGAACACCTATGTGCAGCGCACGGGAACTTCATGAGAGTCGCATAACCGCTTTACCTTCCCCAAGCGCCTTCTGCTATGAAAATGAACTGGCTCTCCTTAGCCAGGACGAGGATGAGGATGAAGAAGCAGTTGCCGGTGTTCCTGATGAAGGGGTAATCCATGTTATGGGAAGTCATCTAGAACTAGATCGCCTCCAGGCCTCCATGGCACTAGACAATATTTCATACAGAAGAGAATCAGCAATTTGACGGCTAGGAGTTGCAGTAATTTCCTACAACAGTGTCTATCAGGATTATGGTGTAGTTATACTTTGTGTGTATGAAGACTCTATATCCAATAAAGTAATGACCTTTTAAAATGCAACATATTCAATTGGAAAGACATTGACTTTTCCAGACTTGAGTTTTACAGTTATAAACGTATGCTCTGTATGTTGAGCTTATTTGCCATTTCTTTCTGGTCGGGAAACAGAGCCGGGATGTTCAGTGCATAGAAATATTTTGTACAGACACAAATGAGAAATAAAACTTTAATCTGTGCTCTTCCAAATTATGCATGAGTAAACATATAGCTTTTCTGAGATATTTACCAAATGGGCCCACAGTAACATTACAAAATACCCCTTTTATGGTCTGCTAGGCTCTGCTAGGTTCTGTCATCAGAGGCTTGATGGTCTCAGTAAATTTAAAGGGAATCTGTCAGCAGCTTTTTGCTTCCTCATCTGACAGCAACATAATATAATTCACAGAAAAGGTCATAATAATAATAACAATAATAATGAAAACTCAACAGAAAAAGCTATTAACCAACTCAAATTCATGTGCACTTTCATGATTCAATAGGCCCATCATGATAAAGGCAATATAATGTAGGCAAAGAGGCCTAGAATCTGATGATGTATCACATACATTACTGACTTCAGCAGTTCTCACACAATCAAATAATTTAGTTTTAGGAACACAGCAGATCTGAGATAGCTGCCCCTGCCCACACCAGGCTCCCAATAGAGATTGAGCATTAACTGTGTGGTGTCAATAACAGAAGGGGGGGCATGTCAGGGTAATCACAGGGTAATAAAGCCATTAGATTACATAAACAACTGCACAGAGACTGATAAGAGAGGCACAGTTGCTTTTTGTTAGTTTTTTTAATACTTGCTGCATGCTGTCCTCCATATTGAGCATGATGTAGCAAATGAATCTTGATTTCAATGATGTGTCACTTAGTTTACTGGGTGTAGCAGTTCTGACACAATTAAAGTTTTTATGTTTAGCATGAAAAAAAAACAGGACTGGAACTAAAGTGAAACTCTGCAGTGGTGCAAGTTCACACTGGCCTCATAATGGAAAAAACAACAAAAAAACAAGAAATGAGAATACCCTAAAATGATGAAAGTAAAAATGCTAAAGTGCAGAAAAATAGGGTACTTGGCGACATAGATATCATCATATAAATGCGTAAGCTGTCCCACCAGCGACAAGGTGACCCTATTGGAGAGTCCCTGCCTAACAATAGTACTAATACCTTGCCATCCATAGTAAAAGCATGCTGACAGATTCTCCCAAATTCCTGTATTAATCAAAATCACAATAGAACTCATTGTAAATCAATGAGGTCCACCAAGCACTACATTTTTTATATGGAAAATTTCCTAATTATGATAAAGGGGAATTTGTCAGCAGGTTTTTGTATTCTCATATGAGAGCAGCATGATGTAGGCAAAGGGACCTTGATTTCAGTGATGTGTCACTTAGTTTACAGAGTGTAGCAGTTCTGACACAATCAAAGTTTTTATTCTTAGTATGTAGTAGAGCTCAGAAAGCTGCCCCGCAACACACCATTCACTGTATAATACTGCTTGTGACAGTAGGGGGTATGCCAGATTAGCTGACATCTAGCTGACCTATTCTTAAGGCCCTGTGACACATAACGAGATTGCTAATGAGATCGCTGTTGAGTCACAGATTTTGTGACGCAATAGCGATCCCATTAGCGATTTCGTTATGTGTGACACGCACCAACGATCTGGCACCTGCTGTGAGATCGTTAATTGCTACACACTGCTCTGGATCATTTCTATGTCGTTAGTCTCCCGCTGGGAGTGCTACATTGTTGTGTTTGACAGGGACAATGACCAACGATCTCAATGCTACGCTATGGAGTGACAATTCCCAGCGACCTCGGTATAATTCTGGATCGCTATTGCGTCCTTCTTCACATTGCTGGTGAGATACTGTTTGACATCTTACTAGCGATGTGAAAAACGACGCACCAGCGATCTCGGCATATCGTTATCGTTATTGGAATTGCTGGTGCGTCGTTATGTGTGATTGGGCCTTTAGAATGATAATCTTCTGAAACTAAGACAAATATTGCAGGTAAACAACTGCACACAGTGTGAAAATAGAGGCATCGCTGAAATTTCTGTGTTAACTATTACAGCATGCTGTCTTCAGATTAATAGAAAATAGCCACTGACTGATTCCCTTTAATGGGATATTTCAACTTTGCCAATCACCACAATATAGGGCCCTTCATTGTTTACATAACCAACCAAATGGGCCAAGTGAGCTGGAGCTGGAGTACCAGCCACAGCCATCCATGAGAATGAGCTTGTTGCAGTTCCATATTTCCTTCATTTTTTTTATCAACAGGGTTCCCAGATGTTGAACTTCCACCAGTCAAATAGTCAAGACCTATCCTAAGTATTGGTTATTAATATTTAAGTTTTCCAAAGTCCAATTAATGACCTTGGTATGTAAAGTTACTCATTTAGGTCCATTTTACTAGTTTAAAAATTTGCCCATTGTAAACTTTAAATACCTTTAAAATAAAACTCATTGGAGATTTCTTTTAAAAGCTTCAATTAGAATATATAAAAGTTGTCTTATGTGCAAACAGTAAGGCTGGTTTCACCCCATGATTTTTTGAATCACAGCCCCGGATCCAATTTTGGCCCTATTGTATCCTTATGGTGACGATGGGGGTCGGATTTGCCATTTGGTTTGCTGTCTGTCCGGCAGGATCCGGTTGTTTTTGTTTTTTGTCCCGGACACAAAATCGGAGCATGCAGCATTTTTTGTGTCCGGGGCAAAAATCGCACAAAACCGGATCCAGCGCTTATAGCATGGGAGTCTATGGGTGCCAGATCACGCCGGATCTGACATAAAATCGGACCGGTTCCCGGATGCCAGGTGCTGAAAGAGCGGCGGCTGTTAAAAGAATTTCAGCACCTGGAGTGCTGCCCAGCTGAAATTTCAGCACCACGGCTAGCTCCCCTCCAGCCACTATGCTGAAATTTCAGCACTGGAATGCGGCAGCCACTGCTTCCAGCAGAATACAGGATTGGAGGGCATATTTACCCTCCGGTTCTGTTTTGTCTGGGGATGTCAGGTTCTGTCCGGTGCATCCTGCAAAATACCGGACAGAACCTGACAGCAGAAAATCGTGGCTGGCTAAGGCTGGCTTCACACCACAGTTTTGTGCATCAGATTCTGTTCGGTTTGAACCAGACAGATCCTGATCCGGTTTTGCTTCCCATGTATCCCTATGGTGCAGGATTGTTCCTATATGGCCATCAGGTTTTGTGGATTCTGTGCCTGCTCCAGTTTTGTTAGTTTTTTCACTGTTCCCAAAATCGGAGCCTGCAGCATTTTTCGTCTTCGATGCAAAAAATCAGACAAAACCGGACAGAACAGGATCCGGCACAATCCGGTTCCCATATAATGGGGGTCTATGGTGCCGGATCAGTGAAATAATTGGATTGTTTGCAGGATCTGTTTCTTTTGCACAGAGCATGCTCAGAAATCATGGCTTACTAACTTCAGCACCATGGACAGCAGTATTTCATGCACAAGCTATGAATTCAGCAACTTGGACAGTGTCAGAGCAGACACAGGTAGACTTCAGTACCATGGACAGCAGCAGAAACCGAATCCTGCAGTAAACAGAATGGGGGACCATATTTGGCCACACTTTCTGCACATCCTGTCCTCTCAGGTTTTTTCCGGTGGATCCTGCAAAAAACAGCATCCACCCTGACAGACAAAAACCGTGGTGTGAAGCCAGCCTAAGGCCACATGCACACGCTGAGTATTTGCTGAGTTTTTTACCTCAGGATTTGTAGACAAAACCAGGAGTGGAGCAATCAGAGAAAAAGTCTAATAGAAACACCTGCACCACTTCAGGATTTATCAGCCACTGCTGGTTTTAGCTACAAATCCTGAGGTAAAAAACTCATCAAATACTCAGTGTGTGCACGTGGCCTAAGTGGCAACTCTTTCATAGTAACATGTGATTTTCTCTAAGATAAATATCAGCTTAAGGTAAATTTAATCTTTACTTACGGTAATTTCATTGATGACAGTTTTTAGCCTCCACAAAAGAATTTACAATGCAGTACAAAATCCATTGTTTTTTACTCTAATGTTCTGTTCTTACTGCCTAATGTCGCTGATATGTGCTTAATGTCTCTATAGGTACCGTCACACAGGACATATCGCCGGCGATGTTGCCGGCAACTGAGGGCGTGGCCAGGTTGCGGCGACATCGCCGGAGAGTTGCCTCGTGTGACAGGGCGATAATCAGGCGATGAATCGCCTGAGTCACATCGCCAGGTTTCCCAACAATGTTGGGAAACCTGGCGATGTTGGTCAGGCGATCATGCCTGATCGCCCTGTGTAACGCGGCAACCTGCAATGTTGCGGGCGATTCCGCCTATCTACAACATTGCGAGTCATCGCTCGCTGGGTTGCTGGGCAACCCAGCGAGTGATAGCCGCGGCAACTAGCCGGCGACATCGCCGGTAAGTTGCTCAGTCTGACATCTCGCCGGCGATGTTGTCAGGGATGCGCGCTCCCGCGATCGCCGGCAACATCGCCGGCGATATGTCCCTGTGTGACGGTGCCTTAAATCCATGAACTTGCAATGCAGTTAAGAATATTTTGCAGCATTATAAACTCAACCCACTCTAAGGCCACGTGCACACACTGAGTATTTGATGAGTTTTTTACCTCAGGATTTGTAGCCAAAACCAGGAGTGGATGATTAAATACAGAAGTGGTACAGGTGCTTCTATTAGACTTTTCCTCTGATTGCTCCACTCCTGGTTTTGTCTACAAATCCTGAGGTAAAAAACTCAGCAAATACTCAGCGTGTGCACGTGGCCTAAATCCTAAAACCCAATTGGAAAAGTTGATTTCTGCATATAGATGAACACTTATTTCTATGTACAAATTGATCAGAACTCATTTATGCGCCATTTACAAAAGGTGACAAACTGTATTAGGACAGAATGGCTGTTAATATAATGTCCCCATACATTTTGACCATGGAGCATTACCCTGCTTACAAAGGGTGATGTCCTGCCGACATCAATGAACTGAAACTTGAAAAAGTAAGATCACTGCAACATTTATTGTCTTCTGGTTTTGGCATACAAATATAGAGGTAAAAACCTCACCAAATACTGAACGTGTGCACATGGCCTTACAAATACTGAGGTAAAAACTCACCAAATACTGAACGTGTACACGTGGCCTTACAAATACTGAGGTAAAAACTCACCAAATACTGAACGTGTACACGTGGCCTTACAAATACTGAGGTAAAAACTCACCAAATACTGAACGTGTGCACATGGCCTTACAAATACTGAGGTAAAAACTCACCAAATACTGAACGTGTGCACGTGGCCTTACAAATACTGAGGTAAGAAACTCACTAAATACTGAACGTGTGCACGTGGCCTTACAAATACTGAGGTAAATAATTCACCAAATAATGAACGTGTGCACGTGGCCTTACAAATACTGAGGTAAAAATTCACCAAATACTGAATGTGTGCACGTGGCCTTACAAATACTGAGGTAAGAAACTCACTAAATACTGAACGTGTGCACGTGGCCTTACAAATACTGAGGTAAAAACTCCCCAAATACTGAACGTGTGCACGTGGCCTTACAAATACTGAGGTAAAAACTCCCCAAATACTGAACGTGTGCACGTGGCCTTACAAATACTGAAGTGCAAACTGACCCAATACTGAACGTGTGCACGTGACCTTACAAATACTGAGGTAAAAACTCCCAAATACTGAACGTGTGCACGTGACCTTACAAATACTGAGGTAAAAACTCCCCAAATACTGAACGTGTGCACGTGGCCTTACAAATACTGAAGTGCAAACTGACCCAATACTGAACGTGTGCACGTGACCTTACAAATACTGAGGTAAAAACTCACCAAATACTGAACATGTGCATGTGGCCTTACAAATACTGAGGTAAAAACTCACCAATTAGTCAACTTGTGCACGTGGCCTTAGTGTATGGAGATCCACTGCCCTATAAGGCCACATGCACACATTAAGTATTTGGTGAGGTTTTTACCTCAGTATTTCTGAGGCCACATTCACCTGTTGAATATTTGGTGAGTTTTTACCTCAATATTTGTATGCTATGTTCACATGATGAGCTTTTGGTGAGTATTTGATGCTGCCTAAGGCGGCCGTCACACGCACAGATATCTTTAGCGATATTGTAAGCGATCACGTGCACGCGCGATCGCTTACAATATCGCTCACATCGCTGGTGAGATGTCACACAGACAGTCTCACCAGCGATGCGGAGCCGCGATCTCGCTCGTTACTATGGTACACATCGGGTTACTAGGCGCCGCGCGTCGCTTAGTTACCCGACGTGTACCATAGTTACCATCTCCCAGCATAGGCTCTGCCGCTGGGAGATGGATCATCGTGGTGTCACACACCACGATGAAGGAGATCATGAAATCGTTCATCGCTAGATCTGAGAACCGGACCTCAGATCAGCGATGTCATGATCAAGCGATTTAACATCGTAAATCGCTTGATTACATGCATCGATTTTAAGCCCGATATCGCTTAAGCGATCAAAAAGGAGATCGCTTAAACAATATCGGGCAAGATATCTGTGCGTGTGACGGCCGCCTATGGTATTTTTAGAGATATCTTGCCCACTGTGGGGTTTTTTAATCAGTGTAATTCGACCTGCGGTTCTTGTTTCAAATCCGAGCACCTCACTCTCTTGCAGGTACGCTGAGTTTTCTGTGCAGATTTTCCTCATAGACTTCTATTAGATGCAAAAAATCCACAGGTAAAAATCCTGTTACCTGCACCAAAATCTATCAATAGAGTTTTGTCAAAGCCAAATTCCAGGAAGTATCAAAAGCAAAACAGCTTTATTTAAAGCTTAACAAAATCACAAAAAAATGCATGTTAAAAAATGCACAAAAAGCCTACTTTATATAATAGGTGCAGAAATGGTGTAAAAATTCTGCAACATCAAAAGCTCATTGTGAGAGCATAGGCTAAATGTTAACATTACAATTAGGGATGAGCGAGAAGTGAAATATTCGGACTCGCTATACTCATAACGAGTAAGCTCTAATACTCGCATATTTGTTACAAGTAGCGAGTCTGATGCAAGTCAAAGGGAAATGTAAGTAATTTTAAGCTGGACCTTACAAAGCGGTCTGGGTGGCCTGAGAAAAAGGTTGAAATGGATGCATGATTGTTTAAAATCCGGCCGTAAAAAGCCGCCGGCTTTTTTAAGCAATCAGCTGATGCATGCTTCCCGCTCGGTGCTTCGCTCCCTGCCTGATGGTTCGCTCCCTTCCTGATCCTCCATTCCCCTCCCAGTTCTCCCTGCCAACCGAGATTTTCTACACCCTGCCCGCTCCTCCGCTTCCCGTCCTGTTCTCCACCTCCCCTCCACCCACTGGCTTTTTCAAATTTACCGCCGGCTATTTCAAACAATCAGCTGATTGTTTGTAATAGCCGGCGGTCTTCTTACCTGAGTATTTACAAAATACATTAAATAACACTGTCTAATTGGGATCATAAGAATGAGCCGACCCTGAACTCAGCTGGATAGGGGCAGAGAATTCATTGTTCTGAAAAGTAACAATTGTAGCAACAAATTATATAAAAAGTCTGCTTATGTATTAAGATAAATAAATAATGTGAAAACAAATAAATGGCTTAGCTGGGCCAAGTGTGAGGACTGGTGTACAGAGCAGGACATGCCAGCTGCAGAACCTCTTGTGATGGGGGAATAACAGAGGCATTTCACTGGCACCATTGTAAACCGCAGAATAATCCTATGGTAGATAAGGCCGTTTCAGACCACGTTATTTTTGGGTCCGGGGCTGTCCAGTGTGAACCTGACAGCCCCGCACCCGACTTTGGACTAATGCATGCCTATGGTGCCGGATGGGGCTGGATGGCAGTGATTTGTCATCCGGTTTTGTCCCTGTCCGTCAGCATCAGGCTGCATTTGATTTTTGTCCCAGACACAAAATCGCACCTTGCAGAGTTTTTGTGTCCAGGGCAAAAATCTGACAAAATCGGATCCTGCCAGATCTTCCCGGATCCGGTGCGTTCCGACGCCCCCATAACATGGGAGGCTATGGTCGCCAGATCTCACCGGATCCAACAGAAAATCGGATCTGGATGCTGGATGCCGGGTGCTGAAGTTCTACAGACCAATTCTGCACACGTAGTTTTATTGCAATTTTGTTGCATTTTTCCGGCACATTCATGTCACAAAACCTGAAGGATTTCCTAGCCCCAGCAAAGGAAATGACATTCCTGAAGTCTCATGTACATGTTGCTTATTCTTTACTTACAGATTTGCAGCAAATTTAAATCTGCAGCATGTCAATTCTTGCTGCAAATTTTACCGATTCTAAAATGAAGAGAAATCTGAAACAAAAACGCATCTAAAAAAATTGCGGCATTTTTTCTGCCAAGAGATGCAGACATTTCTGCAGCAAATACTTAACGTGGGCAGATAGCCTGTAGGTCAGACCACCAGCAATCATCAAGTTATTCCCTAAGGCTGGAGGCACACTGTCCTGCATCAAACGGAGCGTGTTTGATGCACAACAGTGATGAGAGTGTAATGCGTGTTTTGAGTGTGTGTGGTGCGAGTGTGGTGCGAGTGGTGAGTGTGGCTGGCTGTATGTATGTGAGTGTGCTACGATTGTGAGATGTGAGTGCGTGTGTGGTGCGTGATTGTGATGCTGTCCACGGTCCTGAAGGATCACGGGGAGCATTTACCGGCATATTCAAACTCTGCGGCTGTCAAAGCCACAGAGTATGAATGTGCCGGTTTCCCAGTACAGTAATAACTCATCTTGCACCGCTGTGGCAGCGGTGCAAGATGATTATGATAAACTCAGCTGCTGGGCACCTCTTTTAAATTCAGGGGGTTAAACTGCATATGCAGCATCTGTGTGGCATATGAGCACAGATGCTGCATATGCGGAAATGTACCCCGGTAACAAAGGCTTAATATGTGCCAAATAACTTATCACCATGTCTCTAGGGAGTGACCACCCTCCCTAGAGACATGGTGCCTAAATTCATTGGTGGTTCAGGGGTTAATGGCTTAAATTTCTGATTTGCCGGCATTTGTCAGCTTTTTGTAATGAATTCAGAAAGCCGGCGGCTCCTGCTGTCAGCGCGCGTTATGCTACGCAATTTGCACAAGCACAGTGCTGGGCAGCGTCCTGTATGAGGAGCTGTCCCAGCTACTTACACAAATGGCATAGTGAAGCCACCGCTATCCATGGTGCTGAGGATGTCAGCATCACCTCCATGGCTTGCGCGCATTAAAACTCCGGCGCGCAGGCCATGGAAGTGATGCTGACATCCTTAGTACCATGGATAGCAGCGGCTTCACTACACAATTTGCATAAGTAGCTTGGACAGCTCCTCATAGAGGACGCTACCCAGCACTGTGCTTACGCAAATTGCGTAGCATAACGCGCGCTGACAGCAGGAGCCTCCGGCTTTCGGAATTCATTACAAAAAGCCAACAAATGCCGGCAAATCAGAAATTTAAGTCATTAACCCCTAAACCACCAATAAATTTAGGCACTATGTCTCTAAGGAGGGTGGTCACTCCCAAGAGACATGGTGACAAGTTATTTGGCACACATTAGCCCTTTATTAACGGGGTACATTACCGCATCTGCAGCATCTGTGCTCATATGCCACACAGATGCTGCATATGCAGTTTAACCCCCTGAATTTAAAAGAGGTGCCCAGCAGCTGGTTCATCATAATCATCTTTCACTGCTGACACAGCTGTGCAAGATGATTTATTGCTGTACCAGGAAACCGGTAACGAGAATTTAACAGCACACGGTGCGAGTATCGCACCGTGTGCTGTGTGGGTGGGAGTTTGACTCACACCCATGTACTTTTACTGGTCCCCCGCGCAAAGGAATCGACTGCAACAGCAGCATGCTGCGATTGCACTCGCATTGCCCTCGCAAAGCGAGTGTAATGAGTGAAAATCGCATTGATGTGAACTGTATCATTTAAAGATACAGGTCTGAATGCAATGTGATTTTTTCACACATTACACTCGCGCGTGTTCTGTGCCAGTGTGCCTTCAGCCTTAAGGGCTTGGACACACTCATCAGAGTTTGACTGAGGAGACTATGAAAGGGCTGGAGCAGTGACCCTGAACGGCTTCCTCCTCTCTGGACGG
The DNA here is from genome assembly GCA_033576535.1 of Allobates femoralis. Classification (NCBI taxonomy): domain Eukaryota; kingdom Metazoa; phylum Chordata; class Amphibia; order Anura; family Aromobatidae; genus Allobates; species Allobates femoralis. The sequence goes on from JARQOC010000007.1 coordinate 46,411,787, forward strand.
AGCTGTCAGCTGATTGTGTTTTTGTGCAGCTCCAGACTCCTCTCCTGACAGGGAGAGGCCGATCAGGGTCACTGCTCCAGCCCTTTCAGAGTCTCCTCAGTCAAACTAGGATGTAACTAGGAAAGTGTGTCCAAGCCTTAAGTCCACTTTAGGCGGCCGTCACACGGTGAGATATCCTTAGCGATATTGTAAGCGATCACGTGCACGCGCAATCGCTTACAATATCGCTCACATCGCTGGTGAGATGTCACACAGACAGACTCACCAGCGATGCGGAGCCGCGATCTCGCTGGTAACTATGGTACACATCGGGTAACTAGGGCCGCGCGTCGCTTAGTTACCCGACGTGTACCATAGTTACCATCTCCCAGCATAGGCGCGGTCGCTGGGAGATGGATCATCGTGGTGTCACACACCACGATGATGCAGATCGTTGCATCGTTCATCGCTAGATCTGAGAACCGAACCTCAGATCAGCGATGTAACGATCAAGCGATTTAACATCGTAAATCGCTTGATTACATGCAACGATATCTTGCCCGATATCGCTTAAGCGATCAAAAAGGAGATCGCTTAAGCGATATCGGGCAAGATATCGTTCCGTGTGACGGCCCCCTTACACACACCAACTTATCTGTCCAACTTCTGACCAACTTGCTGGTTGCAGTGAAATCATGGACACATTGCTCCATTTTGTGACTGTGTACAATGGAACAATGTGTCCATGATTTCACTGCAACCAGCAAGTTGGTCAGAAGTTGGACAGATAAGTTGGTGTGTGTAACGTGGCCATTAAGGCCACGTTACACACACAGATATATTGGTCACAGATCTCTGGTTGCAGTGAAATCATGGACACATTGTTCCATTGTACACAGCCACAAAATGGAGCAATGTGTCCATGATTTCACTGCAACCAGAGATCTGTGACCAATATCTGAACAGATATCTGTGTGTGTAATGTGGCCTTAAGGGATATTTTCTTGGTGAATAACCTTTTAATTAAATGAAACCTTTGAAATGTTGATATGTATTATGACCCATGGTGAGGCCCAGGAATATTCACATAGGTAAAGATCCAGTAGTAAATAATCGAAAAGCTGTAATTTAAGACACCTAAGGCAGCCTTCACACGCGAAGATATCGCTAGCGATATTGTAAGCGATCACGTGCACGCGCGATCGCTTACAATATCGCTCACATCGCTGGTGAGATGTCACACAGACAGACTCACCAGCGATGTGGACCAGCGAGATCGCTGGTAACTATGGTACACATCGGGTTACTAGGCGCCGCACGTCGCTTAGTTACCCGACGTGTACCATAGTTACCTTCTCCCAGCATAGGCTCTGCCGCTGGGAGATCGTTCATCGTGGTGTTATACACCACGATGAAGCTGTTTGTAAAATCGTTCATCGCAAGATGTGAGGTCCGGAGCTCAGATCTCGATCTTGCGATTTCATCAGTTCTCGCTCGTCGTATCTTGCCGTCACACGCAGAGACATCGTTCACGCGATGTTTAATCTGGCGCGTTCAAGCGATATCTTTCAAGATATCTTAGCGTGTGACGGCCGCCTAACACTGACAAGGCTACTCTTCTTTTCTTACAAAGGTAACAAAAGGCCTACTTTTGTATTCTGACAAACGAAATTATTTGTATAACTAAACAAATAATGAAAAATAAAAAAAAGAAGTTCCAGTGCCTGAATACATCAGTAGGATCTTTATTTACCAAAGTACTGGAACCTCTGGCTTTTATATTTCATTATTTGTCTTGTTAAACAAATAATTTAGTTTTATCATTATTGCATGTTGTGAACTTGCAATGCTGATGGTGATCCCGGAAATCCTGCTGCTGGAGTTGTTACTACGGTGTACTAGTCATATTAGTATTGTGACTTCACAACCAATAAGGTGAGAATCCCACATACTTATTTACTCATATGCCCTACAATATCACCCCATGTGGCACTTTTTTCTTTTGAACTGCATTTTTTGTATGCTGTAATTATCCATCCAACCACTGCCAGAACAGAAACTCCATGAATAAGTCATCACAAATCTGCCAGGCTGCTTAGTACATATTTATAGAAACATAGAAAGTATGTGAAATTACACGAGTCTCACATGAGTCACCCTGAACGGCTCTCTGGATTGGAGTGTGTTAGCTGCATGTGTTTCTATGTCTAGAGAGCTGGCGGAGGTTCTGGGTGAGTCATGCGAAACTAGTGCGAGTATCTTGCATGTGTCTCGCTCAGTGTATCTTGGGCTCGCACGCAGAGCTTTGCAACATTTTCATTGGATCGGAAAATCTGGAGAGGTTATTTTAAAATCTGTACCAAAATTATTTAAATGCAGCATTCTCTAGGTATAGCCTTTTTTCCACATGTTTTTTTCCGCCAGCTTGTTCAGTGATGTCAGACACCTCCATATCACCCAGTGGATCAGTGGATTGGGTATCTTGAAACTGGACATTCCAGATACTTGTTTTCCCTAGCAGGTAGACATTGGGGAACACTCATGCTTGCTATATACACATTAGGCTGCTTTCACATTGTGATTTTTTTAGGATCCGTAGCTGTCCGTTGTAAAACGGATAGCTACGGATCCGATTTGGCCCCCATGTATCCCTACGGGCAACGGATCGGATTTGGCCTAGTTGCCATCCGATTTGTGTCAGATCCGATTGTGTCCGATTTTTTGCTGTACCCAAAATCGGAGACTGCTCAGATTTTGAGCACAGCGGACCAAATCGGACTGAATTGGATCCGACCCCATCCGCGGCCATTAACATGGGGGCCTATGGAGCAAGGGTCCGAGAAAACAGCTGATCGTTTCTCAGACCCGATTTAAGTGTACTGACATGCTCAGTACACTAAAACTGCTCTTAAAACCCTCTAATTTCATTGCGGAAGTGAAATTAATGAAAAGAAAGTGTTAAAAATAAAAAATATATATGCTCACCTCTCCGGAGTGTCCCCCGATGTTGGCATCTATCTTCTACGGCTTGAGGATCTAGCTGGGCGGGGCTAACCGATCAGCTGATCGGTCACATGACCGGTTACTGCGGTAACTGCGGTCATGTGACCGATCAGCTGATTGGGTAGCACCGCCTCCCCAGGTCCTTCAACCCTCGGGAGCTAGATGGAGCACATCGAGGGACTCGCTGGAGAGGTGAAAATCACGGACCCGAACACAGAAATGGCATCCGGAGGTCACCTCCAATGTGATCCTTTTCCTGTCCGTGGGTTCCTGCAAAAAGTAGTGTTCGACCATGTTGAACGCAGCTCCTCCAGACCTGAGTGAACCCACGGGTGGCTGCAGGGAGACCGCAGCCGCCCTGTACTCACCATGTGCGGCAGGTGCAGGGTGGCTTCTCCCTGCAGTCACCCGATGGCAGCCGCTTCCGACTCCGCAGCATGAAATGAACATGCGGAAGAGGAGCGGAATGCTGGCAACCTGGCAGGAGGACATGCAGAGCGAGGACAACAGTGCACAGGGGGAGTTACGCGTAGCATCACAACAGGACGGAAGAAGCAGGGTGGTGTCCACAGGCAGAAGGCAGGCAACCGTTCCCCGGAACAACAACACGACTGAAGTTGCCAGTACAACTGTTAGGTCTTCCCGAGTCTGACTGTTTTTTAAGGTGTCTGTAGATAATTCCAGAAAGGCCATTTGCAACACCTGCCATGCCAGCATCAGCCGGGGTAGCAAAACTAGCAGCCTGACCACCACCACCAGCATGATCAGGCACATGGCAGCAAAGCACCCGACTTTGTGGGATGTACAGCAGAGTCCAGGAGCATTGTCTGCGGGTGACACCACTGCATCTTCCACTGTTGTGCGTGCAAGCCAATCCCCTGTCCATACTGCATGCAAAGATGCCTCCTGTCCTTCACCTGTACTTGCGCAAGCATAAATAGCACCATCATCAGCCACGTCCTTGTCCCAGCGCAGCGTTCAGTTATCCATACACCAATCTTTGGAATGCAGGAGCAAATACGCTGCTAACGCCCCACATGCCACAGTTCTAAATGCACACATTTCGCGACTGCTTGTGCTGGAAATGTTGCCTTTTAGGCTGGTGGAGACGGAAGCATTCCGCAACCTGATAGCAGTGGCTGTCCCATATTACTCGGTCCCCAGCCGCCACTATTTTTCCCGGTGTGCCAACCCTGCATTACATAAGCATGTGTCACAAAACATCATACGTGCCCTTAACAACGCAGTTTCAGGCAAAGTCCACCTAACCACAGACACGTGGACAAGTGCTTGTGGGCAGGGCCGGTACATCTCGCTGACAGCACACTGGGTTAATATTCTGGAAGCCGGGACCCAATCTGTGCTTGGGACGGAATACATCCTTCCGACACCAAGGATTGCAGGCCCTAACTCAGTCAGGGTTTCACCCACAGTGTACAGCTCTGGCACATCATGGTCCTCAGCCTCCTCCTCCTCTTCCTCCACTTCACCATCCACATCAGTCCCAAGCATAAGCACTGCAGCACTGCCTCGGCTAAGCGGCAACAGGCTGTGCTGAAGCTAATATGCGTAGGTGACAAACCCCACAACGATGAAGAGTTGTCGACAGCTCTGAAACAGCAGGCAGATCACTGGCTCACAACACTGAACCTACAGCCAGGCATGGTCATGTGTGACAATGGCCAGAACCTTGTGGCGGCTCTGAGGCGAGGTGAGCTGACACACGTTCCATGCGTGGCCCATGTGCTCAACCTCGTGGTTCAGCGGTTTATTAAATCCTACCTAAAATACGCCGCCTGTGTGCCCATTTTAGAAAGTCACCTACTGCTTCTGCCGGCCTTGCCGCCTTTCAGCGGCGTTTGCAGTTTCCGGCTCACAGACTGGTGTGTGATGTCCCCACGTGTTGGAATTCCACACTGCACATGTTGGTCAAGATTTGTGAGCAGAAGAGGGCAGTTGTTGAGTACTAGCATCAACTAGGCCGTCGGTATACGGTTCAAACTTCACACATAAGACCTCAGGAGTGGACATGGATGTCCGACATATGTACCGTCCTCCAAAACTTTGAGGACTCCACCAAGATGGTGAGCGGCGATGACGCCATCATTAGCGTCACCATCCCGCTTCTCTGTCTTTTAAAACGCTCTCTGCTCAAAATCAAAGACGATGCATTGCAGGCGGAGCACGATGAGTTGCAGAAAGAAACCGTACTGGGTGATTACACACAGCTCAGCCTCATCTCATCCCATCGTGCATTGGAGGACTATGACGAGGAGGAGTAGGAGGATGAAGAAACAGAGCTACTTTCATGCGGAATTGACGGTAATACATGCACAACCGTCAGACAATCGGTTCAGCGTGGATTGCCAGAGGACAGGGGAGAGGAGGAGGATGAGGCCAGCATGGACAGTCATGCTGTTGGTGAGGACCCTGAAGTCTTACCTCTTAACAATCTGGCGCACATGGCTGACTTTATGTTACGCTGCCTGTCTCGTGACCCTCGCGTTATCAACATCTTGGCGAACACTCATTACTGGTTGGTGACACTTTTAGACCCATGCTACAAGGAAAACTTTATTTCTCTTATTCCCGAGGCGGAGAGGTCTACAAAAATGCTGCAGTGCCAGAAGGCGATAGTCGCGGAATTACTAAAAAAATTCCCTTCTGAAAACGCTAGCGGCAGAGGTCACGATTCGGTGGACAACCAAGGCGTCCGGCCAAGAGAGGCACAAGTCCAATTCAGCAGAGGAAGGGAAACACTCTCAAAGATCTGGGACACTTTTCTCAGCACCTCCCGTACCACAGGCCCTGAGGTGCGGGGTAGTGTCACAAGGACTGCAAAATTTGCCAAGATGCTGAGGGAGTACCTTGCCGATCGTACTAAAGTGCTCCTAGACTCCTCTGTGCCTTATAATTATTGGGTAGCCAAGCTGGACATGTGGCAGGAATTGACTCTCTACGCCTTGGAAGTCCTGGCCTGGCCTGCCCTGCCGCTAGTGTTTTGTCAGAGCATGTTTTTAGTGCCGTAGGTGGAATCATTACAAATAATTGCACCCGCCTGTCAACTGAAAATGCTGACTCTGATCAAGATGAACAAGGGTTGGATTGGGCCGAACTTCACCACACCACCACCAAATGATAGCGGAATTTAAATTTTGTGCTGGTAGATTGCCATGCACCTCCGCACACCCACACATCGGTACACACTTCAAGTCTTTGGCTACTTACTGTACTGCTCCTCCTTCTCCTCATCTGCTACCATCATATGATCAGTGTGACCGTGGTTCATGATGCCACAAAACCATAATTTTTTTACATCATATTTATGATGATGATGACCCTAACCGTTCAAAAGTTAGGCAGTAGTTTCATGTATACCCCCCAGGGGTAAATGTTTTAGTCCATGCTTACAGAATGGGCATTACAAGTACAGGAGACCAACTCCTTTGTAATGGGAACAATTTTTAGAGGCTCTCCTCCATGTTTCTTCCCAGGGGCATCGCAATGCCTCCCAGTTTTTGGCAGCCCTTCCTAGGGCAATCCTACAAAAGACTCCCTCCCTTAAAATGGTCACATTATTTAAAGAGGCCCTCATGCACACCTCCATCCAGGGGCATTGTGGTGCCTCCCAATTTTTGGCTGCCCTGCCTAGTGCAATACTACAGAAGAACCACTTCCTTAAAATGGACACATTATTTATATAGGCCCTCAAGCACGCCTCCGTCCAGGGGCATCAGAGTGCCACACAATTTTTGGCTTCCCTGCCAAGGGCAATATTACAAAAGACCCACTTCCTTACAATGGGCACATTATTTAAAGAGGCCCTCATGCACGCCTCTATCCAGGGGCATTGTGATGCCTCCCAATGTTTGGCAGCCCTACATAGGGCAATACTACAAAAGACCCACTTCCATAAAATGGGCACATTATTTAAAGAGGCCCTCATGCACGTCTCTATCCAGGGGCATGGGAGTGCCACACAATTTTTGGCTGCCCTGCCTAGGGCAATACTACAAAAGAGCCACTTCCTTAAAATGGACACATTATTTATATAGGCCTTCATGCACGCCTCCATCCAGAGGCATCAGAGTGCCTTCCAACGTTTGGCAGCCCTGCGTAGGACAATACTACAAAAGACCCACTTCCTTAAAATGGGCACATTATTTAAAGAGGCCTTCATGTACATCTCTTCCCAGGGGCATTGTGGTGCCTCCCAATGTTTAGTCGCCCTGCCTAGGGCAATACTACAAAAGACCCACTTCCTTACAATGGGCACATTTTTTAAAGAGGCCCTCATGCACGCCTCCATCCAGGGCATTGTCATGCCTCCCAATTTTTGGCTGCCCTGCCTAGGACAATACTACAAAAGACACACTTTCTTAAAATGGGCACATTATTTAAGGAGACCTTCATGTATGTCTCTTCCCAGGGGCATGGTAGTGCCACACAATTTTTGGCTGCCCTGCCTAGGGCAATACTACAAAAGACCCACTTCCTTATAATGGGCACATTATTTAAAGAGGCCATAATACACGCCTCTATCCAGGGTCATTGTGGTGCCTCCCAATGTTTAGCAGCCCTGCCTAGGGCAATACTACAAAAGACCCACTTCCTTACAATGGGCACAATATTTAAAGAGGCCTTCATTTACGTCTCTTCCCAGGGGCATGGGAGTGCCACACATTTTTTTTTTTTTTTAAATCTTTCATATAATCCAAAAAACTAACATACACCAACTCTGTCTCACAAGTGGGTATGAGCCCTTAATATTTTCTCCATGAAAATCCATTTTGGTTTCATTTTGTAACATTTTCTTGTTAGTACGTAAAAGTGGCGTAATACTCTGACAACATTGTTCACAGCAGTGACCTTGGAGTCTGAAATGCTTACAGGGGTCTTCCCCATGCTGTTCCCATGTCATTTGAGCACTGTTCTGATACTTTTGTGACATATTTAGGGTTTTTCCATGCTGCCAGGGGTCATGCCAGAAAAATACTCGGGTCTCCCATAGGATAAAATTGGGCTCGGTGCTCGGGCCGAGTACACGAGTATCTTGGGATGCTCGGCCCCAGCTTCAAGCACCCGAGCATTTTAGTACTCGCTCATCTGTAGTTACCTGTCACATATTGTACAAATGCCAACCCACTGCATGTAAAGGCATAGATAATTGATATCTGTGCATTATCAGCAGGGAATATGTTTGGTCAGATATGTTTTTAGTGACATAGGCAGATTACCGATGTGAATGTCACCTAATTGATTCCAAAGCGGTGGGGGAAAGAAGTTGAAGAAAATAAGTATTTGATCCCTTGCTGATTTTGTAAGTTTGCCCACTCACAAAGACATGAATAGTCTATAATTTTAATGGTAGGTTAATTTTAACAGTGAGAGATAGAATACCAAAAATACAATCTAGAAAATACCATTGTCTAAATTATATAAATGTATTTGCATTTTGCAGAGAGAAATAAGGGTGGCTTCACACTTGCGTTCGCTGCCGCTGTGTATTGCGGCGGGCGAACGCAAGCTGAGCGCATACACTGCCCAACCCTATGTTTAACACGGGGATGCACGGTGTATGCGCTCGGGTGTGCATGGCCTTGCGCACCCATTGCCCGCCATGTGTGATTTGTATGCATGCAGAGGGTTGCGTACAAATCATACATTCCCGTCCGCACCGAATGCACAATATGGTGCAGATTTGGTGCGGACGGGAATGGATGATTTGTACGCAAGCCTCTGCATGCGTACAAATCACACATCGTGGACAATGGGTGCGCACGGCCATGCGCACCCAAGTGCATACACCGTGCGTCCCCATGTTAAACATAGGTATGGGCGGTGTATGTTCTCGGCTTGCGTTCGCCCGCTGTAATATGCAACGGCGGCCAACGCAAGTGTGAAGCCGGCCTTAGTATTTGATTACCTACCAACCATCATGAGTTCTGCCTCCTACAGACCAGTTAGACACTCCTGATCAACTTATTACCTGCATTAAAGACAGCTATCTTAAATTGTCACCTGTATAAAGGACTCCTGTCCACACTCTCAATTACTCAGTCAGTCTCTAATCTCTACAACGTGGGCAAGACCAAAATGCTTTTTATAAGGATGTCAGAAAAAAGATCCTAGACCTGCACAAGGCTGGAATGGGCTACAAAACCATAAGTAAGACACTGGGTGAGAAGAAGGCAACTGTTGGTGCAATAGTAAGAAAATGGAAGACATACAAAATGAGTGTCAATCAACATCAATCTGGGGATCCATGCAAAATCTCACCCCATGCGGTATCCAGGATCACGAGGAAGATCACCCCAAAACTACACGGGGGGAACTTGTTAATAATCTGAAGGCAGCTGGGTCCACTGTCACCAAGAAAACCATTGGTAACACATTACGCCGTAATGAATTAAGATCCTGCAAAGTCCCACTGCTCAAGAAGGCACATGTGCAGGTCTGTATGAGGTTTGTCAAAGAACACCTTGGTGATTCTGAGAATGATTGGGAGAAGGTGCTGTGGTCAGATAAGACAAAAATTGAGCTCTTTGGCATGCTGCCTATGACCCAAAGAACACCATCCCCACAATTAAGCATGGCGGTGGAAACATGTTTTGGGGGTGTTTCTCTGCTAAGGGCACAGGACTTGTTCACCACATCAATGGGACAATGGATGAAGACATGTATCGCAAAATCCTGAGGGACAACCTCCTTCCCTCCAACAGCACATTAAAAATGGGTCGTGGCTGAGTCTTCCAGCACGATGACCCAAAACATACAGCCAAGGCAAGAAAGCAGTGGCTAAAAAAGAAGCATATTAGGGTCAGGGAGTGGCCTAGCAAGTCTCCAGACCTTAATCTTACAGAAAACACATGGAGGGAGCTGAAGCTCCAAATTGCCAAGTGACAGCCTCAAAATTTTAATGATTTAGAGATGATCTGCAAAGAGGAGTGGACCAAAATTCCTCCTGACATGTGTGCAAACCTCATCATCAAATGCAAGAAATGTTTGATTGCTGTACTTGCCAACAAGGGGTTTGCCACCAAGTATTACAAATAATTAGTTCTCTCTGTAAAGTGCAAAAATATTTATATAATTTAGACAATGAGGTTTTCTGGATTTTATTTTTGATATTCTAACTCTCACTGTTAAAATTAACCTAACCTTAAAATGATAGACTGGTCATGTCTTTATCAGTGGGCAAACTTACAAAATCAGCAAGGGATCAAATACTTATTTCCCCCACTGTAGGTGTTTTCTGATTCATAAGTAAACAATAAGTCACTTAGGCATCTCTCCCGTTCAAGCCAGGCTTTCCCAAAATGGAAAGTTATTGATAGGGTTGTGTTCACATAGCATTTCGTTCAGCAGCTCCATTGGGGCGCATGTCTGAGACAGTCAGCAAGACGTAATCCACTAACAGTGATTATGAGAATGGGCTCTGCAGAGGATGATCATGTGCATTCCTCACTCTACTCATTGTCTGTAGAATTGCCACAGAAACAATAGTTGAGTGCTTGCCTATTGCCAGCAGTATTATAGACAGTGAATAGACCATAAGGCATGCATTCTTGACCTCTTCTCAACTGATGTGATCTGACAGAGGATATCATTTAATCTTAGAAAAATGTCTTTAACTATAAGGCTTGGTTTTCACACTGCATCACTGTATATGGCCACATGTAGAGGACAATGGCTGTCCAACCGAGATATTATCTTCAAATTCAGACAGCCATTGACCAAGGCATGCGGGCATTGTTTTAGAGGCAGAATAGAACCCATTCTAATTTGGAAAAATTGGAGAGATTGTGTTCTTGTTTCATTACTACACGATTTCATCCAATTAATTCAGTTGTAACAGTTTTCAACTAATTATCAACAATGGAATGAAAATATTTAAGCAAGCCAGTCCCAGCATATGGTGAATGTAAGTAAATGGTTTCTTCACCGATGGCAAGTGTTAATTAATTTATCACAATCAAACATTTTAGGTTTTGTTTACCGTATATACTCGTGTATAAGCCGACCCGTGTATAAGCCGACCCCCCTACTTTTGCCCCCAAAACCTGGGAAAATCTATTGACTCGCGTATAAGCCGAGGGTGGACCCCAGCACAGGTATACAGCCCCCAGCAGTGGTATACAGGCCCCAGCAGTATGATATACAGCAGCCCCCAGTGGTATATACAGCAGCCCCAGTGGTATTGCAGCCCCTATATACAGCAGCCCCAGTGGTATTGCAGCCCCAGTGGTGTATACAGCAGCCCCTATATACAGCAGCCCCAGTGGTATTGCAGCCCCAGTGGTATTGCAGCCCCTATATACAGCAGCCCCAGTGGTATTGCAGCCCCAGTGGTATTGCAGCCCCTGTATACAGCAGCCCCAGTGGTATTGCAGCCCCAGTGGTGTATACAGCAGCCCCAGTGGTATTGCAGCCCAGTGGTATTGCAGTCCCTATATACAGCAGCCCCAGTGGTATTGCAGCCCCAGTGGTGTATACAGCAGCCCCTATATACAGCAGCCCCAGTGGTATTGCAGCCCCAGTGGTATTGCAGCCCCTATATACAGCAGCCCCAGTGGTATTGCAGCCCCAGTTGTATTGCAGCCCCTATATACAGCAGCCCCAGTGGTATTGCAGCCCCAGTGGTATTGCAGCCCCTATATACAGCAGCCCCAGTGGTATTGCAGCCCCAGTGGTGTATACAGCAGCCCCTATATACAGCAGCCCCAGTGGTATTGCAGCCCCAGTGGTATTGCAGCCCCTATATACAGCAGCCCCAGTGGTATTGCAGCCCCAGTGGTGTATACAGCAGCCCCTATATACAGCAGCCCCAGTGGTATTGCAGCCCCAGTGGTATTGCAGCCCCTATATACAGCAGCCCCAGTGGTATTGCAGCCCCAGTGGTATTGCAGCCCCTATATACAGCAGCCCCAGTGGTATTGCAGCCCCAGTGGTATTGCAGCCCCTATATACAGCAGCCCCAGTGGTATTGCAGCCCCAGTGGTGTATACAGCAGCCCCTATATACAGCAGCCCCAGTGGTATTGCAGCCCCTATATACAGCAGCCCCAGTGGTATTGCAGCCCCTATATACAGCAGCCCCAGTGGTATTGCAGCCCCAGTGGTGTATACAGCAGCCCCTATATACAGCAGCCCCAGTGGTATTGCAGCCCCTATATACAGCAGCCCCAGTGGTATTGCAGCCCCTATATACAGCAGCCCCAGTGGTATTGCAGCCCCAGTGGTGTATACAGCCCCAGTGGCAGTATATTGCAGCCCCAGCGGTAGTATACAGCAGCCCCCGTAATCCAGGGCCCCCCCAGCCTGACTCCGGTCACCTGTAAAGGAAACTATACTTATCACAGTGCCGCTGTCTGTCCGCGCCCGCTCGCACCCGCTCGCAGCTGCCGTACGCGATCCTCCATCTTCATGCCTCTTCTTCCTGTTTCCTGTGCTCGTCGCAGGGAATGATGTCATTGCCTGCGACGAGCCCAGAAACAGGAAGAAGACGCATGAAGATGGAGGATCGCGTACGGCAGCTGCGAGCGGGTGCGAGCGGGCGCTGACAGCGGCACTGTGATAAGTATAGTTTCCTTTACAGGTGACCGGAGCGAGGCTGGGGGGGCCCTGCATTACGGGGGCTGCTGTATACCGATGTATACATCGGTATGTACCGATGTATACATCGGTATACAGCACTGACTCGCGTATAAGCTGAGGGGGGTACTTTTCAGCCCAATTTTTGGGCTGAAAAACTCGGCTTATACGCGAGTATATACGGTAATTTAAATGAACCTTAACTCACAACAGCACCATCAGTAAGGTAAGGTGCCACCACCATATCTGGTAATGGTTTGCTTGATTATTATAGTAATATTTTCTCTGGTTTGGAAGCATAATCACAGGTTTTTTAAAAGGCCCCGTTACACGGCATAACATTGTTGACGATATCGCTCCAACGTCACGGGTTTGGGGGTGTTGAAACGACATCATTAGGACGTCGTTGTGTGTAACACTGTGATTCGACTACGATAAATCGTTAGATCGTTAATCGCAAATTTGAGAGCATGTTCTCAAATCCAATGATCCTCGATCAGTCAACCTGCTGCATCGTTGTGTGTGACACTGCGATGACGATGTCGTTAACGAATTCGTCCATTCACATCAGTGAACAAGTATCGTTCGCTGGATCGTTGGTGCGTCGTCCACAATATCTATGCGTGTGACAGCTCACCAACGATGTCAAAGCGATGTCCTAACGATGTCCTAACGACTGCGTTAGTGAGATTATTAACAATGTCGTACCGTGTAACGGGGCCTAAACAGAGGAACATCCACAATGTTGCTCATTCCAAAGTTAAAGGGGCTTTTCAATGCTGACTACAACCCCTTAAACGAGGGAGAGGTACCTATTATTACCAGTTCCACTACATTAATACATGAATGACTGAATAACCGGCAACAGTCTCCAACATTTTCTCCGGATTCATTTTGCAGTAACTAGACTAATATTAGAAGGATTTGCATTATCAGACATTTTCATATCTCGTCTGTATTCCATATCTCGTCTGTATTCCATATCTCGTCTGTATTCCATATCTCGTATGTATTCCATAGGCCAGCTTATCTCCATATATCCATACTTCGGGCAATATATAATACATACAATGGAAATAATTGTAATTATTCCATGTTCTAGATAAAATACTGATACACAAATGGGAAGGCTTGCATAAGAGAAGACTTATGAAGATGATCTTTCATATTAGCACATTTTTTTTTTTTTTATACCAGAGATTACACTTCCTTCATTTACCTGTGTCACAATCAGTAATTCTTCTCTATATGAATCAAGAGAGGAAAAAAAGCTTGTTCTTTACTGCTCAGGTAAAAAGCCCTCTGACTGAGCAAATGTCAAGACAGCATGTTCAGGCTATATATACACAACTTAACCTTTATTGAATGATCCATGTGAGAGGAAAAAAACTAAATGCAATGATGAATTATGTCAGCCATTTAATACTACAAAAAAAGTAATAAAAAAACAAAACAACACACTAAAATGATTAATTACGAAAGTAAGAATTCATATATTTGATTCTGGGTAAATAAAACTTGACAGTTGATCCATGGTGTCCGGGGCACAGGAAGGCTCCTTCAATTCTGTATGTTAGGCTAGGCTATCGGTATGACGCGAACTTAACCTCGCTCCTTTCAAGACGCGGCCGCCCGGACAACACAGGAAGAAGGCCACAGGGGGCGAGCATCATGATTTCGTGGGCGGAGGCAGCAGCACAGGAAACCCGCCCATGGAGTGATAATGATTCTTCATTACAATACACGTAACTATGACCCGAATTCTGTACAGTAATACTTAGTTTTGCCCACAAATAGGGAGACTTATAACAGAGGGCTGCAGGGACCACTCTATAAAGTTCCGGGGGGGGGAGTTTGGGGGACCTGCACAGAGCTCGGAGGAGCCCGTGGCATGGGGGGATTGTAGGTGAAGCCCACCGGAGTGGGCGTCCGGTCTCTAGGGGGACTAAGCCCCCCCTAGAGACCTCAAGCATTCTTTTATTTATTAAATTTCAGCAAACTATGCAGTAGCCGCATTGCTCAGGATTACACATCCTGAGCAATCCGGTTACTGCACAGCGGTATTCTGCACACATTTTTGAAAAAAATGTGTGTGACCGGTATTGCGTTCACCGCATCCGGATCTGGATGCGGTGAATGCAATTCAAGTTTTAAATGTGACCCTAAATGTGACCCTAGCCTTACTTTGTCTTCTCTGAAGCACAGCAGCGCTGCATACAACACATGAGAAAGGCTCCAGGATTGAGCAGACAAATAATCTAGCTGGGTCCCCACCGACTCGTTCAAATCCAGCTCAGCTTAATTGACATGTTTATCCATATTAGTGTATTGAGATAGACCAGTTAATCAAGCTATTTTTGGGCGAGGGCAGGGACCCCCCTCTATGCCTGGCTTCGCCTTTCCTGACTTCTTTTGTCTGTATCTTTTTTAAAAATTCGGCAATATTTTAGAGTATAACATAGCTGTCCCCAATGAGGGAGCTCTTAAGGTGCATTTACACGCTGCGTATTTGCTGCATTTTTTTGTTCGCATGCTCATCACAAACCATGAGTGGGAGATCCGGTCCGCAGCTGTCAGGGTCCTCCCGGACAGACCCGGACCGGATCACGTCGCAGTGTGAAGCGGCCCTTACGCAGACAACACAGAGCAAAGAGTGATTGCTGACATCTTGATGCCCATGTGCAAGAAGTGTGTCTGGGCTATTCTCCTTTAATGGCAACAAAGCTACAGACTATATATATGTGGCACCCCGGAGTCCAGTTGCCACAATGGCATTGCCTCCCTCGGGGATGATGTCATGCTTGGAAGCAAGAAGAGGTATCCACACCAGGTAAGCCCACCGCATGCAACACTTTTCCTGACTCCAGGTGAGAAGGGGGATGTGACGACCATCCGCTGCAAGGCTGAGCTGCTGGTAAGGCAGCACCCCAAGAAACTGGAAGACCCTTTACCCCTATACAGGGATCTGGAATTACAGTGGAGCCCAGGAGGTAGCTGCCTATTATGAGCAGTGGACCAGAGCAAGAAGGTTGCCAGGAAAGTGTAATGTTGTTATATCTTCTGTAGTTTGCTTGTTGTCTTCCCTGTTTGTTTTTCTGCCTAGTAACAGTGATGTAAGATAGAGGAGGAGCTGTTGCAGGAAAAGGGGGAGCTGGGAAAGGGAAGAGATTTCATTAAAGTATGGCCGCTCGACTGAGCAGTTCAGTATATCTGTGTGTGCTTCTGGATTCATCGTCATCTGCACTACAACACTACAATTGGCGACGAGGAAGCGTTCATCAGCTAAAGGTATTTCAGTGCCACAAGATCATCAGTGCTCACCATGGCCTGTCTACCTGCATTCCCAGCTTTTGATGTGCATCAGTCCCAAGCAAACCTAGCAGCATGTTGGGATAAATGGCTGAAAGCTTTGAGATATTTCTACAAGCCATGAACATAGCCGATGATACAAGAAAGAAAGCCATGTTATTACACTATGCAGGGGAGCAAGTCTATGATCTCTTCACTACTCTGCCTAACACAGGGGAGGACAAGGACTATGAGCTCAGCAAAGCAGCATTGAGCAAACACTTCTCCCCGCACAGAAAAGCAGCATTTGAAATCTTCAAATTTAGACAATCAAAGCAATCAGCCACAGAAAGCATTGATGAATATCATGTCCGGCTACGGCACCTTGCAGCTTACTGTGAGTTTACAGATGTTGACAAAGAAATCCAAATGCAGATATTACAAGGTTGTGTTTCTTCAAAGTTAAGAAGACAAGCACTCAGAGACCTTACTATGACCCTTGCAAAACTATTAGACACAGCACGTATAAATGATGCTGCAGAGAAACAGGCAAAACTCAGAGAGCAGTGAGCCAGAAGCACCATCTTCTATAGCAAAGCTTACACAGAAACCACAAGTACAGGCGGCAACTTGTTACAACTGCGGTGGGTCGTATCCTCACCAGAACGTTTGTCCAGCAAAGGGTACAACCTGCCATAATTGTGGAAAACGAAACCATTTTGCAAAAGTGTGCAGATCTACACCGCAGCAATCTGCTCGTCCCACAGTACAGCCCAGGTCAGAGAAGGTCCAAGCACTGCAGCTTAATGACAAGGCTCAAAGCACTTACTTATTCTCAGTGACTCAGGAAGGATCTCGGGCTGTGCACATGATTAACAATCCAAAACGAGTCATCCTCATAAATGGCAATCCACTGGAAGCCCTGGTGGACACAGGGGCGTCAGTCAACATCATCAGTCATACAATCTATAATCAACTCCTGAACAGACCTGCTCTGCAAAATACCAGCCTACAAATTTTCCCTTATGGCTCCACAGCTGTGTTGCCCCTGTGTGGCAAATTTCAGTCAGAACTAACAGCTGAAGGGAAATCCATCACGGTCACTTTTTACGTAGTGGAGTGCTCTGCAGATACGCTTCTCAGCTGCAGCAGCGCAGTGTCTCTAGGCCTGGTGAACCTGGTCAACAGCGTTACAGGTTGTTCAGTCCCACATATTATGCAGAGGTACCCCAGTCTCTTTAAAGGCCTTGGTAAGTTAAAAGACGTTCAGATAAAGTTACATATTGATCAGTCGATACAGCCCTCCATCCAACCTCACAGGCGCATTCCCTTTCATGTCCGCAAACTTGTGGAGCAAGAATTGCAAGACCTGGAGGCATCTGATGTTATTGAACGGGTTGAAGGCCCAACTCCCTGGGTCTCACCAATCGTTGTTGCGCCTAAACCAAAACAGCCTGGTAAAATACGGCTTTGTGTGGATATGCGGCATGCCAATCTAGCTATTCAAAGAGAAAGGCACATCACGCCTACTATTGATGACATTCTCACAGATCTGAATGGTGCAAAGGTGTTTTCAAAAATTGATCTAAAATCCGGCTATCATCAACTTGAGTTGCATCCAAACTCCAGGTACATCACAACTTTTAGTACTCATATGGGCCTGCGTAGGTTCAAGAGGTTGAACTTTGGTATCTCATCAGCCGCAGAAATTTTTCAAAATGTTATCAGTCAGGTTCTGTCTGGAATAGCGGGAGTCCTCAACGTCAGTGATGACATTCTCATATACGGAACAACCTAAGAAGAACATGACAGTTGCCTGGAGCAAGTGTTTCAGAGACTGCAAGCCTGCAATCTAACTGTCAATCCATCAAAATGTGAGTTCAACCAAACGTCATTAAATTTTTTTGGATACATCTTTTCAGGACAAGGTGTGTCAGCAGATCCTCAGAAAGTAGCTGCCATTAAGGCTGCTGGTCAACCTCAAAATGTCTCAGAGGTTCGCAGCTTTCTAGGACTGGTCACATACTGTGGACGATTCATACCCGACCTAGCCACTATTTCTGAACCCCTGAGACAACTCACAAAGAAAGATATTCCTTGGTCATTGGGTACTGAGCATTAAGGCTGGGCGATTAATCGAATCAATTCGATTAATTCGCCCCCCTGCTGTGGCCACAATTTGGTTTTAGTCCAAATCGTTAAATTCGATTAAAAATGGCCGGAACGCTGTTTAGAGCACGTGAGGGTGCTCCGGTGCAGCCATCCTCAGTGTAGGATGACGTTCCTCCTCACACCAGGTGCTGGCCATACTCCGGTGTCGGTGCGGCCTCCCGCTGTCTTGTGTGAGGCCCCGGCAGCGCTCCTCTGCTCTGTGTCACCCGGCACCAGCTCATGTCTGCGGGCCCTTTAAGAGCGGTTGCGTAGCAACGCGTGTATTTCCCGGCCTGCGCCGCTCCGGGCCGGAGGCTGACACTTCCTGACGGCGGAGGACAGACCGGGCACCGCCACAAAACAGGCCGAGGAGCGGGGCCTCCCCGGGCGCAGGCCGGATCCAGGAGGAAAGATGGTGGGTGCAACTCTGTGTGCGGCCGGGGGCCCCGGCGGTGCGTCCCCTGTGTGTGTGGCCCCGGCGGTGCTTCCCCTGTGTGTGGCCCTCTATTGTGTGGCCCCGGCGGTGCTTCCCCTGTGTGTGGCCCCGGCGGCGCTTCCCCATGTGTGTGGCTCTCTATTGTGGCTCCGGTGATGCTTCCCTGTGGGTGTTGCTGGAATGACTACCCTGGTGTGTGGCGGAGGACTGGGCAAGACCCCCAGAGGAGCTATGGGACTATGGGGGAGGAGGGAGGGGGTTTTGTGCAACTTGGGGTCACAGATACCCCCTCTCCCCAAAAAAAATCCAATCTGGTCCCTGCTGCACATATTTCACCCCCTGACCTGTCACTGTCCGGTCTGTACCGTCGTGTCACCACCTGTTTTTGCATCTCGATGTGACGATTTTATCACTTTTCAACTTCTTGATTTTATTTTATTCCCCAAATCTCTGCGATTCTATTTATTTAATCCCTTTTTGCTGTAAATCTTCTCATATTCTGTTAGTTCGGTCGTGTGTCCCGTGTGCTTCATATGGTGACCTGACTGGTTCTGGCCGGCAAGAACCAGACACAAGGACCCATTTAGATCAAAAGGTTCGTGCCAAAAATATTCTGCACATGGGTGCCATACTGTATAATTGTGTGTAATGTGTATATACCGAGCTCTCTGTCCATATATAGCCCTCCCTCTGCTATATACTATATACCTGCTGTGTTCTATATCCCATCCCCCTCCTTTTATATACCGGGTGTTCTATATCCCATCCCCCTCCCCTCCCTATATATTATATACCTGTGACACGTCACACATGACACATGACACAGACACATGTCCTATATCCCTTCATATATTCTATACCTGTGTGTCCTATATCCCTCCTCCCTATATATTGTATATCTGTATCCTATATCCCATCCTCCTCCCTAAAAATTCTATACCTGGGGACCGGGTCCTATATTCCATCCTCCTCTCTATATATTCTATACTATACCTGGGTCCTATATCTCTCCCCCTCCTTACAGATTATATAATACCTGGGTGACTGGTCCTATATCCCCTCCCTCCTTATATATTCTATACCTGCTGGGTCCTATATCCCCTCGCCTTCCTTATATATTCTATAATATACACCTGTGTTCTATATCCCTCCCCCTCCTTACAGATTATATACCTGTGTCCTATATCACCTCATAAAATACCTGGGTCCTTTATCGCCTCCCCTTCCTTATATATTCTATACCTGGGTCCTATATCCCCTCCCCCTCATAGATTATATACCTGGGGAACCTGCTCCGTTCATTTTTTTCTCTTTATTCATCAAAGAAAAGCAAAAAAAAAAAATAGAAAAAAAATCGAGATTTAAATCGAAAATCGTCCATAGGTTAAAATAAAATCGAGATTTTGATTTTTCCCAAAATCGCCCAGCCCTACTGAGCATCAAGCATCGTTTGACGCGTTGAAGTCCAGCCTAACTGGTGACACTGTCATGGCTTACTTTGACCCATTAAAGTCCACAGAACTGATTGTAGACGCTAGCCCGGTAGGCCTGGGTGCAATTCTCACACAAGTGTCCAACAATGGCAACATTTCTACAATTTCCTACGCAAGCAAGACATTAACAGATACAGAACAGCGCTACTCACAAACTGAAAGGGAAGCTCTTGCAGTTGTGTGGGGATGCCTTCACTTTCATCTGTACCTCTTCGGACACAAGTTCACAGTCATAAGTGACCACAAACCGCTTGTTCCCATTTTCAACAAGCACTCTTCCAAACCCCCTCCACGAATTGAATGCTGGTTGCTCCGCTTACAGAACTACCATCTTCAACTGAGATATGAGGCAGGAGTTGGAAACCCGGCGGACTATTTCTCAAGACACCCAATACCACAACCTACTAAGGACAACATTCCAGCAACTATTCTAGCGGAGAAACATGTAAATTTCGTTGCTGCACATTCAGTGCCAAGAGCTATGACTATGGAGGAAATACAACAGGCGGTGGACTCTGATCCCCAACTTCAGTTGGTGATAGAATCTGTTCGGTCTAAGAAATGGAGCTGTTTTCTTGCTGAGGCTTGCCTTCAACCACCAGATCGAGTAGGTTACTTGGAGGCTTTCTTTAATGCACGACATTCACTCTCAGTGTCGGACTCAAATCTGCTGTTGCGTGACAATCGCCTGGTGATACCTCAGAAACTGGAGGACCGTGTACTTGATCTGGCCCACGAGGCTCATCAAGGGGTGGTAAAAACAAAGCA
Source organism: Allobates femoralis (assembly GCA_033576535.1). Taxonomy (NCBI): domain Eukaryota; kingdom Metazoa; phylum Chordata; class Amphibia; order Anura; family Aromobatidae; genus Allobates; species Allobates femoralis. The sequence continues at coordinate 46,432,498 of JARQOC010000007.1, forward strand.
ATTACTTTGAGAAAAAGTATGGTTTCCAGGACTGGACAAAAGAGTAGAGGCATTGATCCAAACATGCATTCCTTGTCAAGCAACCATAGTTGACCATAGGTGTGCGCCTTTACAAATGACACCCCTGCCAAAGAGCCCATGGACTGCTGTCAGTGTTGATTTTTGTGTTTTACCGGACCGCTTCTACCTGTTGGTGGTCATGGATGACTATTCTCGGTTTCCAGTCATTGAACATGTTTCGACAACATCGGCCAGGGCTGTTATGCCAAAATTAGACAAGATTTTATCGGCTTATGGCATACCCGAGACAGTGAAGACGGACAATGGACCTCCATTCAATAGCACAGACTTTCAGTCATTGGCAACTTATCTTGGCTTCTCCCACAGGAAAGTAACTCCGTACTGGCCTCAAGCCAATGGAGAAGTGGAACGATTCATGCAATCAATCAACAAGACCCTGAGGATTGCTACCATGGAGCACAAGGACTCGCAACAAGAATTACATAGATTCCTTAGACAGTAGAGAGCCACACCACACTCCACTACTGGGATACCACCAGCAACGGCATTGTTCGGCAGGCCCTTGCGCGTCAAAATCCCATGCATTCCGTCAGTTCCTGGCCAAACCCCAATTGCTATTAATGATTCCGTCTCTAAGGATAAAATGAAGCAGTATGCAGAAAAAAGTAGCCGCCGTTACAAGCATCCAGAAATAAAGGTGGGTGATTGGGTTCTTGTAAAGAGACTGAGACCTAGCGACAAGTTTGCATCGCCATACTATCCCGAGCCCTTTCAGGCCACACAAATCAGAGGCACCATGATTACTGCTAAAAACCAAAATCATCAGGTCACTAGAAATGTGTCCCATTTTAAAAAACTTCGTGGCTACGTCCCAGAGACGACGCATGCAGAGGAAGTAGATAGCGACGACATACTGCCAGAGACAATGAACACAGCTGTTCCCATAGGAGATACCTCAGAAGACCCCCCGAGTTTATCTGGAAATGAGATGTCTCGACGTTATCCTGGGTGAACAAATCGAGGGCCACCAGTCCACCTTGCGGACTATGTTTTGCAGTAGAGAAAAAAAAAACTTTTCTACAACGCGAACTTTTGAACGGTTAACTATTTACTTTGTTTGTTTTTTTTGTAAGATGATAAGAGATGTAAGTGTGTCTGGGCTATTCTCCTTTAATGGCAACAAAGCTACAGACTATATATATGTGGCACCCCGGAGTCCAGTTGCCACAATGGCATTGCCTCCCTCGGGGATGATGTCATGCTTGGAAGCAAGAAGAGGTATCCACACCAGGTAAGCCCACCGCATGCAACACTTTTCCTGACTCCAGGTGAGAAGGGGGATGTGACGAACCATCCGCTGCAAGGCTGAGCTGCTGGTAAGGCAGCACCCCAAGAAACTGGAAGACCCTTTACCCCTATACAGGGATCTGGAATTACAGTGGAGCCCAGGAGGTAGCTGCCTATTATGAGCAGTGGACCAGAGCAAGAAGGTTGCCAGGAAAGCGTAATGTTGTTATATCTTCCGTAGTTTGCTTGTTGTCTTCCCTGTTTGTTTTTCTGCCTAGTAACAGTGATGTAAGATAGAGGAGGAGCTGTGGCAGGAAAAGGGGGAGCTGGGAAAGGGAAGAGATTCATTAAAGTATGGCCGCTCGACTGAGCAGTTCAGCATATCTGTGTGTGCTTCTGGATTCATCGTCATCTGCACTACAACACTACAGAAAGGAGTCTTAAATCAGGACCCGAAAGCATAATCAGGAGACAGAGTCAAAACTGGGAGGGCAGCAAGGTACAAGATCGGCAGGGTGTAGAAGGGTCAAAAATCCAGGCAAAGGACAGAGTTAAAAGCGGGAGGGTAGCAAGGGTACGAAATCGTCAGGCTGTAAAAGGGTCAAAAATCCAGGCAAAGGTCAGAGTCAAAATAGCAAAATACACACTAGATCACTGGGGAAACCAAGAATATATCTGGCGGCCTGCAGGACAGACTCCAAGGTATTTTAAGGGCGCGGTTCCCTCTCATATGCTGGAACTCACGGCCTGATGACCTTATCCGGAATGCCCCTAGAACCAGGCCAGATGGTGATGCACAAATCCTCATTACCCACAGGAGAAACACAGCGATGCTCAGCGACAGAGGCAGGTGTCAAAGGAGCAAGTCCATATGAGAACATGACTCTCCTATCACCGCCACCACCAGCCAAAGGAACCCGGCAGCTCCCAGCGGCCAGGGCAGGAACACCAGCCACCGAGTCCAACAGCAACGTAACAGAGGAGCTCAGAAACCCGGGTTCAGGGTAGCTCCCCTATAAATTCTGGCCTTGGAGTGGGGTTAGATAGTTCAGTTCCTAGTAGGACTGTGAATATGACCTGTGGACTTTGTCTGGGGCACACAAGAAATGGGGTACTCAGGTCTTTGGCGGTCAGTTGCAGGGGATGTCATGGGTGGTCCATGCCCGAGCCTGTGCCCTTGGGTGACAATAAAAAGGGTGTATTTACAGGGATATTGGTTGTCACTCATGACACCACCTGTAGATTCCGGTGAAGGCACCAGCACTGCTTGGGCCTCCAGGGTCATGGGCGGCAGCAGGTTGGAGTGGCTCCCTACAGGAGGAGCGGAGTCCCTGGGGAGTTGGAAGTAGGAATGGATGGCGGAGTATGGCAGCACAGTCATTGCAGCACAGGGTTAGAGTAAGGGAGCATAGTCGATGTGGTGCATGATGGGTGGAAGAAGGGACACACACACATTAAAATCTTTTGGTACCTTTACTGATGACTGGTTACAGGCACACACATCCGGAGTGAAGGAAAACATCTTGGGATCTCCACAGCGAGTAGGGTTGTAGGCCTCCTTATTTAGCTTTCCTGTTCTGAGTCGGGCAGGTATGGAGCCTAACCGGACCGTTACTTCTCTCTCCACCACCTGTAGATTCCGGTGAAGGCACCAGCACTGCTTGGGCCTCCAGGGTCATGGGCGGCAGCAGGTTGGAGTGGCTCCCTACAGGAGGAGCGGAGTCCCTGGGGAGTTGGAAGTAGGAATGGATGGCGGAGTATGGCAGCACAGTCATTGCTGCACAGGGTTGGAGTAAGGGAGCGTAGTCGATGTGGTGCATGATGGGTGGAAGAAGGGACACACACACATTAAAATCTTTTGGTACCTTTACTGATGACTGGTTACAGGCACACACATCCGGAGTGAAGGAAAACATCTTGGGATCTCCACAGCGAGTAGGGTTGTAGGCCTCCTTATTTAGCTTTCCTGTTCTGAGTCGGGCAGGTATGGAACCTAACCGGACCGTTACTTCTCTCTCCACACCCGTGTTGCTGCACTGAGGGCTCTCTCATTGGCCACCGCCGTCTCTCTCCCCGCGGTCCCTGGCTTTCAATTGCTGGTGTTGCGGGTGTCCGGGAAGCTAAGCCTCCTCGTGTTGCTGGTTTCTCTGCTGGGTCTATTTCCTCTGTTCCCTGCAGACTCAGGCTCCAGTGACCGGTGTTCTGGTGGGGTGAGCTGGAATAGCTCCTCTGCCCCCGGTAAAGTGTTTCTCGCCTTTGCCTTCGATCCCTACTCTGCGGGTCCTCACACTGACTCTGGTGTATACTGGTTTGGGCCTAGCACGGCTCCGGTACCAGTTCAGCTCACTAGTCTATGAGCTACCTTGCAGCTCTTCTAGTGTCTGCACACTGTCTCACAGTTCTTGTAGTGACTGCACACTCTGGCTAATTTCCCTCCAGCACCTGTATTTATAGGGGATCTGGCTTAACAGCAACCAGTAGGGCTCCCCCTACAGGCCTGGAGTGGAAGGTGTTGGGTGCTAGTGGGTTACTCGCTGGGGGAAATCCTTCAGTGTCCTAGGAAAGCTTGTGGTTACTTGGTACAGGGTGCCACAACTGGAGCAGTGCTAAGCTCATATCAGGCAGAGTAGAGAGCGAAGGAACAGCAAGTGTGAGGGACCCGAAGAAGAGGGTCTGAAGAAGGAGAGAAGAAGGCCTGGGGAGTGGAGCCAGTGGCCTGGCTCACTCCCGAGCAGAGCGCCAGAAACAGACACCGGAGTCCGAGGTTGTGAGGGTACTACTGACCCTGCAGCCAAAACTGGAGGACGGGAGATTCCATGTCTCCTGGACGCAGCAAAGTAACTGGAGGCACAGCAGCATCAGAGAGCTCAGGGACAGTTGCCAGAGGAGTGGTGCTCGGGAAGGGCTCAAGCTGCCTGCCATTTGGGTGAGAGACTTACAAGCAGGTAGAGAGGATCGCAGCTTAGCTACAGGCAGCCAGGATCAGCAAAGAGGAGTGCAGCAGGCAGGCCTCAGAACTCAATGGGTGAGGAGATCCTCAACTTGCTTCCAGGCCACCTGGATTCCTAACATCTCCTGTGGACAGTGTCTTGGTCTGAACCTTCAACTACCAGTAAAGGCAAAGGAGACTATGTACTGTGTCTGTCGGTTATTCTCCGCCCTCAGTCCTGCACCCTAATGGCCTACCACTGCCATAGACTTTACTGGTTACCCTGGGAAACCGCTCCACCCGTGGGGAGTGATACCACCTTAGCTGCAAATCCATTGTTGGCATCAACAGGCAAACATTACGGGTGGAGTCATGACTCCTATCCCAAAAGCCAAAATCCCCAAACTTTTTTTTGATACCCAGAGTCATGGAGCCGTGTCTCGACCCCTGTGACTCCCCAGAAGTATTAAAGCCCAGTTCCAAGTATCCTACGGCCCTGGGGGCGCATCATATGCAGTACAGACCAAAAGTTTGGACACACCTTCTCATTCAAAGAGTTTTCTGTATTTTCATGACTATGAAAATTGTAGATTCACTCTAAAGGCATCAAAACTATGAATTAACATGTGGAATGATATACTTAGCAAAAAAGTGTGAAACAACTGAAAATATGTCTTATATTCTAGGTTTCTTCAAAGTAGCCACTTTTGCTTTGATTACGGCTTTGCACACTCTTGGCATTCTCTTGATGATCTTCAAGAGGTAGTCACCGGAAATGGTCTTCCAACAGTTTTGAAGGAGTTCCCAGAGATGCTTAGCACTTGTTGGCCCTTTTTCCTTCACTCTGCGATCCAGCTCACCCTAAGCCATCTCGATTGGGTTGAGGTCTGGTGACTGTGGAGGCCAGGTCATCTGCCGTAGCACCCCATCACCATCACACCTCCTCCTCCATGCTTCACGGTGGGAACCAGGCATGTAGAGTCCATCCGTTCACCTTTTCTGCATCACACGTACACACGGTGGTTGGAACCAAAGCTCTCAAATTTGGACTCATCAGACCAAAGCTCAGATCTCCACTGGTCTAATGTCCATTCCTTGTGTTCTTTAGCCCAAACAAGTCTCTTCTGCTTGTTGTCTGTCCTTAGTAGTGGTTTCCTAGCAGCTATTTTTCCATGAAGGCCTGCTGCACAAAGTCTCCTCTTAAAAATTGTTGTAGAGATGTGTCTGCTGCTAGAACTCTGTGTGGCATTCACCTGGTCTCTAATCTGAGCTGCTGTTAACCTGCGATTTCTGAGGCTGGTGACGCGGATTAACTTATCCTCCGCAGCAGAGGTGGTCTTCCTTTCCTGGGGCGGTCCTCATGTGAGCCAGTTTTTTTGTAGCGCCTGATGGTTTTTGCAACTGCACTTGGGGACACTTTCAAAGTTTTCCCAAATTTTCGGACTGACTGCACCATCATTTCTTAAAGTAATAATGGACACTCGTTTTTCTTTACTTAGCTGCTTTTTTCTTGCCATAATACAAATTCTAACAGACTGTTCAGTAGGACTATCAGTTGCGTATCCACCAGACTTCTGCACAACACAACTGATGGTCCCAACCCCATTTATAAGGCAAGAAATCCCACTTATTAAACCTGACAGGGTACACCTGTGAAGTGAAAACCATTTCCAGTGACTACCTCTTGAAGCTCATCAAGAGAATGCCGAGTGTGCAAAGCAGTAATCAAAGCAAAAAGTGGCTACTTTGAAAAACCTAGAATATAAGACATATTTTCAGTTGTTTCACACTTTTTTGTTAAGTAAATAATTCCATATGTGTTAATTCATAGTTTTGATGCCTTCAGTGTGAATCTACAATTTTCATAGTCATGAAAATACAGAAAACTCTTTGAATGAGAAGGTGTGTCCAAACGTTTGGTCTGCACTGTACTTCACCAATTATCTAAGTAGATGTATTTCTAAAGGTGCTATTGAGATGAATTTCTCACCATATTTTGGTAACAACCCGTCCAATTCACTCAGGCAAAGAAATCAAACCATAGACGGACTTACATTTTGTGATGTGTAATATTGAGAAATGACGCTTGGAATAAGTTTTGAACATGCTTAATGAAATGTATTTAATACTTGTACAAAAGGTTTTGTTGGTGATGAAGCTTCCAACCCCTCCACCCTAGTCACCTGCATTGCTCAGGTGGATTTTTTTTTAATCAGATATATTTTTTATACAGAAAAAAAACAGTGTATACATTTTGTTATTATAACAATGAAGCCCCATTCCCTTACCCCTCCCTCCTCCCTATCCCACCTTGACAGCAAGCACATTTACCAAATCATAGTAACAGTAATTTATATGTCACAATAAGTTAGACTCATCGCTCTATTACACATGCTCCCCTTACAACCCTACTTGATGTATGGCGTATCATCACCCTATCATGTGCCATATTCCAGCCATGGAGACTAGAGATGGGCGAATCCTAAATTACTCGGACTCGCTAGACTGTAACGAGTCTGAGTCCAGGACTCGCTACTCGTTGCGAGTCTAGCGAGTCCAATGTAAATGAATGGGGAGGCGAGTATTGCAGCGATTCCTCTGCTGCCGGACCCTATAAGGGGTCTGGCAGCAGAGGAAAAACCTGCAAATCCCCATGTTATTCTTTTAAAGCCAGCGGCAAAAAGCTGCTGGCTTTTAAAGAATAATAATAAAAAAAAAAAAAAGATTGAAGGGGGGGAGGGGGGAAGGGGGGTCAGGGGGGGTGAGGGGGGAGAGGGGGGGTGCACCGGCCCGGCCGGCTACTTACCCCTGCCTCCGCCGCCGCTGCCGCCTCAGCCGCAGACTCGCTCCCCGAGTCTCTCTGCTTCTGTTTCCGGAGATTCCCGAACAGTGACAAGAGCAGTGATAAAGTATCCCAGTTGAACCAGACTGTACTGTGTACCTTTTCCACCTAGTGCAGGTAAAGAACTGTTTGAGCTGATCTGGTGTCCGGTCTCCTTTTATCCACTGCCTGAAGGTCCTCTACGGCATCACAGAGGTGAGGACTACTACTCCCCTCATCCACCCCGCTGCCCTGAGGTAAAGCTCCACCTGTGGGGAACTGTGCTACCAAAGCTACATTCCCATCACCTCAGCGGCCGGCCACAGCGCTGGTATCCACGTTACCAGGTACCACAGGTGGTGTCACGTTACAAATTCCCCATCATCATCACCCCCACCCTGCCACTGAGGGTCCAGGGCATGGAACCGGGAACCAACCAGCCATGAAAGCCACTGAAGTAACCCCTTGTCCCGGTATCCGAGTACCCCCTACCCCTTAATTACACCAGGGCCACTGGAAGAGCGGGGTTCAGTGCCAAAAGATGGCGCTTCAATGAACGCGCCATCTTCTGGGGCGGCTGCGGGCTGCAATTTGCAGCGGGGGGTGCAGATTCCAGCCCCCAGCTGCTTAGCTGTACCTAGCTAGACATAGAAATTGCGCGGAGCCCCACGCATTTTTTTTTTCATTATTTCATGAAATTCATGAAATAATAAAAAAAGGGGGCTCGCCTATATTCTTGTGTCCGGCCAGGTACAAATAGGCACCTGGGGGTTGGGGGCAGCCCGTCGCTGCCTGCTGGATCCGGCTGGTTCCAGAAATACGGCGAAGCCCACGTGAAATTTTTCTGAAAAATCCATAAAACAATATAAATAAAAGGGACTACATCTTTATTAACCCCTCCACCATGGTCGAGGGGTTAGTAAAGATGCAATCCTTTTTTAGGATTGTTTTATAGATTTTTTTAAAAAAAAAATTACGTGGGCTTCGCCGTATTTTTGTAACCAGCCGGATCCAGCAGGCAGCGACGGGCTGCCCCCAACCCCCAGGTGCCTATTTGTACCTGGCCGGACACAAGAATATAGGCGAGCCCCCTTTTTTTATTATTTCATGAATTTCATGAAATAATTAAAAAAAAAATGCGTGGGGCTCCGCGCAATTTCTATGTCTAGCCAGGTACAGCTAAGCAGCTGGGGGCTGGAATCTGCACCCCCCGCTGCAAATTGCAGCCCGCAGCCGCCCCAGAAGATGGCGCGTTCATTGAAGCGCCATCTTCTGGCGCTGAACCCCGCTCTTCCAGCGGCCCTGGTGGCGGTGGCACGCTGGGTAATAAAGAGGTTAGGGCCAGCTTTGTATTATCAGCTGGCCCTAAGCCCGAAATTTATGGCGGTCACGCCAATATTAGACATGACCACCATGAATTTCCAGTACTCAATATAAAAAAAAAACACAACACAGAGAAATTTTTTTTATTAAAAATAAAACAAAAAAGACATTAGAGACTCCATCTTTACTCCAAAAATCCTCTTCCGTCCGACGTAGTCCAAAAACGACATCTTCATTGCCACAACCCTGTGCATAGATATACATATCTCAGCTCTGCTACATCTCTGTGTAGGCGGGCTCTAGGACCCTGGAGCTGCCGCAGCCCGCAAGTCCCAGAGCCCAGCACACAGCACATAGCAGAAGCCGGAAGAGAGGTAAGGAGCATTTCTCCCCCCTCTCTTCCTTCGCTCCCTGCGGACTCGTTACTGACTGTGAGTAATCCCTGAGATTACTCGCAGTGTAACGAGTCGGGCGAATACCTTACTACTCGGCGAGTACCGAGTAGTAACGAGTAGATTCGCCCATCCCTAATGGAGACCAAATTTTTGCATGTACATTTTCTCTCCCACGTCTATGGTACATATTGCTCAGGTGGATTTTAGCCCATTCTTCCACACAAACACTCTTTACATTCCACAGGTCCAGTGAATCCTTCTATGAACTTTAAGCTTTAGTTCCTTCCATATATTTTCTACTGGATTCAGGTCAGATGATTGGCTCGGCCATTCTATCAGCTTTATTTTCTTTCTCTGAAACCAATTCAGAGTTTCCTTGGCTGTGTATTTTGGATCATTTTCTTGCTGAAATGTTCACTATTGTTTCATTTTCATTATCCTGGTAGAGAGAATCAGATTTTTATGAAGAATGTCTTGGTACTTTTGTCCATTCATCCTTCCTTCAAACATATGATTTTTTCCAGTGCCGTATGCTGAAAAACAGCTCCACACCATGATGTTCCCACCTCCAAACTTCATTGTTGGTATAGTGTTTTGTGGGTGATTTGCCTTTTAGCCTCCAAACATGGTGTGTATTTTGGCATCCAAAGAGTTACATTTTGATCTCATCTGACTAGACTATATACTCCCAGTAATTCACAGGCTTGTCTAAATGTTGTTAAGCAAACATTACACGTGCATGAAATTCCTTTTTCTTAGCAATATAGTCTTGCTTGGTGAGCTTTCATATAGATCATATAAGTTGAGTGCATTACTTATTGTTTTATTTGAAACAGTTGTACCTGCTGATTCCAGGTATTTCTGTAGCGCTCCCCAGGTAGTTCTTGGACAACTCTTCTGATAAGTCTTTTCACTCCCCTATTGAAATTTTGTAGGGAACACCTGTTCACAGCCAGTTTATGATGAAATGATTGATGGTCTTTCCACTTCCAGATTAGGGCTTCAGCAGTGCTCACTGGTATCTTCAGTTTAGAAATTCTTCTGTAACCAATGCCATTAGTATGTTTTGCAAAATAAGGTTGCAGCCAGCTCACAGGTTTTAGCCATTATGAGATGTTTCTTGTGTGGAACCTTTGTAAGGGTATGTGCGCACGGGGGCGGGTTAGTGGCGGCGGCGGCTGGGCGGGACCCGACAGGAAGCTCCGGAGCCGTCCACCGGCTTCCTGTCGGGTCCGTGCTGCGGGTGACGGGCGGGTGTGCGGCGGTACACAGCGGGTTAGCGCCGGCGATTCTGCAGCGGCTGGAAGCAGCACATGATTCTGCTTGCAGCCGCTGCAGAACCGGCCGGAATATAGAGCATGCTCATTCTTTGCTAACCCGCTGGGAACCCGGCGGGTTAGCAACGGATGAGCATGTGTAAACCGCCGCTGTGTGCACAGCGGGTGTCGGTTTACATAGGTTTCTATGTTAATCCAAACGCCGGTTTGGATTAACATAAATTTGCATGAAATTTATGTAAACCGACCGACGGTTTCCGCTGCTAATCCGGCCCTAAAACTCCCTGTGTGCACATACCCTAATGAGACACCTTTTTATGGCCATGAGTTGGACCAGCATATATTATTTTTCACTAAGTGGTAGAATTGCTAATTACTGATAGATTACAGCTGGTGTCATGACTTTCCATGGCTTTTTGCACCTCTCTTTCTTTATGTGTTGTCATTTCATTATTACACATCGCTAAATTTAAGAATATCCATGGATTTATTTGCCTGCATGATTTTGATGGGTTGTTACCAACATCTGGTGAGAAATTAATGTCAATAGAGCCCTTAGAAATATATTTACATGGAAAAATAGTGAACTTGTTCAATACTTATTTCACCAGCTGTATGTGAAACTATAAGCCTGTGTGCCATCTGATAGCGCACATGGACATTTCACACAAATGTGTGAATTTAGCCTAAAGAAGGTTTTTTTTTTAACAAACAACAGAGCTGTAAGTCATGCAGTACAAATATATAATAATATTTCCATCCAGTGACTTACTGCTGATGTCTCATCTGATCACAGTCAGTTTCTGTTTCTTCTCCATCTGGTCCAACTTTCATGTTGACATCTTGCAGCCACGACTCATCTTGTTACACTGTTCATCACATCCCTGAAAATAACAAGGTCATGTGTTGAATATATAAATTGGCCTCCTGAATAAAAAAAAATTTGTACACTTCATCCTTGGATACAACTATGTACCATACCATTAACATATGATCGGTCATGCACCATCATTGAGCCCTCCATTACCTATAACTTTTACCAACCAATAAATATAAATTTATTTATTTATTATTATTTATTTATATTAAGTCATTAGATTCCATGGCGCTTTACATGTGCAAGGGCAGACGAGGACAAGAACATTAAATGACGACAATCAAATCGTACAGGTACAGGTATCAGTCACTGTAATTCTCCTCTCAATTCATTATAAGTCCCTATATAGTGTCCTTTTGCGAATTCATTATACCGTAAGTTCCTGTACCATGGTATAATGAATTGGGAGGTAGGAAATACTGGGATTTTGAATGAATTGTGGGTTGGCTTGGATGCTATCAGGGACTAGGTATCCTCTCCTAACCCTCATTTCATTATAAGCTGCTATATAGAATCCTCTTCCACCCCACAGTTCATTATAAATCCTTGTATAATGTCCTCCAACCATCTTCTTAGTCACTATAAGTTCTTGATTCCATTCTCCCGCCCACCCCTCAATTCATTACAAAGCCTTCAATCCCCATAGTGACCCCATTTTGTTCTCACTATGTTAAAAAAAATATAAATAATTTCCCATCTCTCCAGATGTTCCCCCAAAGCGCCACTTCCTTTCTCTTGTTGTCAGGTACTTTCTAAATGACGCCGCACACACCTGAGTCATAGAGAAAGTGCTGGGCAGGATGTTGAGGACAGTTTCCTTTGTCTACACTGCCATTTTATAAAGTCCCTGCACACCGCTAAAGATGAGGGAAAGCATGCCATGCTCCCGACGGAGCCTCAAGTGACAAGCAACAGGACAGATTACCTTCATTATAAACCACCCCTGAAGGCCCCCTTCATCTCTGGGCCACAATTGTCATGCGCTTAGATGGCGCTGACATTGCTGGATGCTGCTGTGTATGTGTTTGTCTTTAAGAGCTGCATGGTTGATAGTTGTGAAGGTCCTGGGCCTCCTGTGTTGTGCTCCAGAACTGCATTCACTATGAGGTTCGGCTGCTGGTTGAGGGGTTAATGTGTGACTCACCTGGGCTTCTCTCCCCCTGGCCTTTAAGTAGCCTTTCCTTCCACCAGGCGGTGCTACTGATAGAGTTTCACTCTATGCCTGGAAGCCGTGCTTGCTGACCTGTGTGTTTGTGTTGCTGAAATCCTTTCCTTTGGAGCTGCTGTATCCCAGTTGAACCAGACTGTACTGTGTACCTTTTCCACCTAGTGCAGGTAAAGAACTGTTTGAGCTGATCTGGTGTCCGGTCTCCTTTTATCCACTGCCTGAAGGTCCTCTACGGCATCACAGAGGTGAGGACTACTACTCCCCTCATCCACCCCGCTGCCCTGAGGTAAAGCTCCACCTGTGGGGAACTGTGCTACCAAAGCTGCATTCCCATCACCTCAGCGGCCGGCCACAGCGCTGGTAACCCTATTATCAAGTACCACAGGTGGTGTCACGTTACAAATTCCCCATCATCATCACCCCCACCCTGCCACTGAGGGTCCAGGGCATGGAACCGGGAACCAACCAGCCATGAAAGCCACTGAAGTAACCCCTTGTCCCGGTATCCGAGTACCCCCTACCCTGTTGACCGACTCATAACCTTGGGGAGGAATCAAGAGATTAGGTCAGAAATATATGTAGGATACAGATTGCAGACTGTCTTGAATGTCAATAAATAGGTGGGGTATAAGACTGTTGGAGGAAAAGGTAAAACACAGGCGAGACATATTATATAGCCTGAAGGGCATTTTTGCAATTATTGTGATCAAGAAAAGATAGTAGATAAATATTTAAGATGAAAGGGCAGAAGGTGGCCTGAAGATCATAGTATAATCAAAGATTTTACTGATGTAGAAGGTGGTCTGAAGAACATGGTGGAATCAAGTATTATTCTGAAGTAGGAGGTGGTCTGAAGAGCATTGTTTGAACAAAGAATAAACCTAAAGTAGGAGTTGGTCTGAAGAACATGGTTTGCACCAGGAATTAGCCAAAAGTAGAATGTGTCAAGCACCATTCAGAAGCAAATTAATAATATCCTATATAATAATCTCCCTAAGCCAGCTTCCGTCACTATGTAACGTTTATGACGTCACATCCGACAGAAGCTGGCTTGGACACTAACCAACATGGCCGCCGCCCTTTGCCGGTAGCGGGGACTTTCACTGCCCTACTACCGATTGGAACCCGGTGCTCTGCCCACCACGTTCCTGTGCTCTGCCCCCCACGCTCACATCATACTCACCACCCCTCCGCACACCCGCGCTGGCCAGCCGATCGCACCTGTCCTCTTCTCCGCGATGCCTCCGACTTCCTGCCCGCCATCTTGCATGTCGCCGCTCCGGACAGGCCAAAATCAAGATGGCAGGCAGAAAATCTCAAAAGACTTCCCGCCCGCTATCTTGGTTTCCCCCTGTCCGGAGCGGCGACATGCAAGATGGCGGACGGGAAGTCTCGCCATCTTGAATGTCGCTGGCCCGGACAGCCCGAAACCAAGATGGCGGCCTGAAAGTGTCGCGAAACCTTCCGCCTGCCATTATGAGTCCCGCGATTATACACTTTACCTCACGCCGCACTGCAGCACTGCCCTCATTTCAGTGTCACTCCTCACCCCGCCTGCTCTGCAACGTTTCTACTGGCCGCATTTCTCCACGGTCACCTGCTACAACAGCCTGTGGTCTGACCTCCCTATTAATGTATACTGTATACTGTTAGTGACATTTATAAGTATGTACAGCACAACATCACATCACCATCCTCCCAATGTGATATCATCGGGCCTTAATCTAGTATACAATATTTAATCATTAAAAAGTGCCAATAATTCTACAGTGCATTACAGACATCAGCAACACTGTCCCCATTTGTGCTCACAATCTAAATTCCTCTTCAGTATGTCTTTGGATGTGGGAGGAAACCGGAGAACCTGGATGAAACCACAGACACATGAGAAAAACATACAAACTCCCTGCAGATGTCCTTGGTGGAATTTGAACCCAGGACTCCAGTGCTGCAAGACTGCAGTGCAGTACTAGCCACTGAGCCAGCCTGCCACCAAATTTGAGGGAGTTTAAACTAACACAGGCAGATGCTAAAAGACGATGTGGCTGAACACTTCAAGAAATATATATGAGTACTTATTCAACTTGGAAGTGCAAAGTAGAGTTTATCCTGTGCAATAAAAGGAGGGAAATCAAGTTGAATGTTTTTTCTCCCACACTACCTCCTCATCCTGCCCTCTGTGTTGGAGTCTCGCAAGGCTCTGTCCTGGGACCCCTACTTTTCTTCATGTATACCCTAGGCCTAGAACAACTCATAAAGTCACATGGTTTCCAGTATCCCCTGTATGCTGACGACACTCAGATTTACCTCTCTGGCCCAGATGTCAACTATCTGCTGTCCAGAATCCCGAAGTGTCTGTCAGCTATATCCTCCTTCTTCACCTCTCGCTCCCTAAAGCTCAACGTGGATAAATCCAAACTCATTATTGTTCCTCCATCTCATGTATCTTCCCTACCTGATTTATCTATCACAGTAAATGGCATCATGCTCTCTCCCACACCTGAGATCAGCTGCCTCGGAGCAACCCTTGACTCTGCCCTGTCCTTTAAACCACACATCCAAACTCTCGCCACCTCCTGCCACCTCCAACTCAAAAATATTTCCAGAATCTGTCCTTTCCTGAGCCTTCAATCTACTAAAATGCTTGTACATGCCCTCATCATCTCCCACCTTGATTATTGCAAAATACTCCTCTGTGGCCTCCCTGCTAACACTCTTGCACCTCTGCAGTCTATCCTCAACTCTGCTGCCCGACTAATCCCCTTCTGTCCTCACTACTCCCCTGTTTCTCCCCTCTGCAAATCCCTGACTCCCAATTCCCCAACGAATCCAGTTCAAACTACCAACACTGACCTAGAAAGCTGTCCATAACCTGTCCCCTCCCTAAATCTCTTAACTAATCTCCCAATATCTTGCCTCACATAATCTTCGATCCTCCCAAGACCTCCTCCTTTGCTCCACACTTATTCGTTCCGCACCTAATCCTCTCCAAGATTTCTCCCGAGTATCCCCCATCTTCTGGAATTCTGCGCCCCAACACATCCGATTATTCACCATGCTCGGATCCTTCAGACGGAACATGAAAACCCATCTCATCAGGAAAGCTTACAGCCTACAATGACCACGGTACCACCTCACAACCACCAGAGCAACCCCTCACCACCACCGAAGCTGCCACCTCCCCCACTGGATCTGCTGCACTCCCGACCTACTGTCTCCTCCCCAATATCCTGTAGAATGTAAGCCCGCAACGGCAGGGTCCTCTCCCCTGTGTACCAGTCTTTCACTGTTAATTTGTTTACTGTAAACTATATCAATAATTTTGTATGTAACCCCTTCTTCTTTACAGCAACCATAGAATTAATGGTGCTATATATAATAATAATAATAATAATAATAATAATAATAATAATAATCCAGCATAATGATCTTATTTGCTGTGTGTAACTGTAATAATAATAATAATAATAAAGTAAATTGGAGGTTTACTTCAACATTTAGTATTTATACAAATCAATTCATACTAAAATATCTTGAACATCACTATGAGCATTAATGTTATTTCTTCATTCTTCAAAGATGGAAAATTTGATCTGTTTCCTTCATCTAAATGCTCTTTTAGTTCCACTTCAATATTACTATATTAGGCTATGTTCACACACTGCGCATTTTTTAGCGCTTTTTTTACTAGCGCTTTTCAAAAATGCGCAGGTGCGTTTTGTCTGACAGCAAAGTGAATGTAAAATTCACTTTGCCGTTCAGACAGCACGTATTTTAGCGCCGCGCCTTTCTGGGACAAAGCGCCGAAGTAAAAAGAATTGACTTGTCAATTCTTTACGCAGCAGCGCCGGCGCTTTTTCCTATAAGGGCCGGCGCTGCTGTATCTGACATCACAGAGGGGAGGAAGAATCCTGCTTCCTCCTCCCCTCTGTGACATGTGTGACAGCCCCATTAGATTTCGCAGTGTATTAATATAATATACACTGCGAAATCTAATGGGACTGTCACACATGTCACAGAGGGGAGGAGGAAGCAGGATTCTTCCTCCCCTCTGTGACATCACCTGCACTTTCTGGAGTAAAGAAAGCGCAGTGTGTGAAAGCCCCTGCATATTTTGTTGCACTTTTCTGCGCGGCTGAAAATTGCGGCAAAAAGCGCAACAAAATATGCAAATGTGTGAACGTAGCCTAAAATTACAATACATTCAATCTAGACACAATCAGGTCCTCAATTATAAAATGTTACAACGTTATAATGATACAAGTGCTTGTCAACAAGGCATTAGAAATGCAAGCAGAACGGTGCAAATGCCGTGCTGTCAGGAGGAATACCACCAAAAGAAGATTCTGAAGAAAGTGATTTTATTTTTGATGCATTGCAGAGCGAAACTGGCTCCTTCTTGGTCTCCAGGGTGGATTCACAACGTAGAATTTTCTTTTGGTGGTCTTTGTGGTATTTCCACCATTTTCTTGCTTGCATTTCTGATCTCCTCATGGGGGCTGCTGCAGTCAGGATTACATGAGTGCATAGAGGTTGTGGCCTGAACAACCTTATAAGGTGAGCCCCAGGACCGCCGTCAGTACCCGGTGTACCTGGGCAAGTGCCCGGGTCCTGGACAGCCGAGAGGCCAAATGGCCATCAGAGAGAGCCCAGTAGCAGCTGAGCATGTGCTACCACACAGTTAATTTGCATGTGATGTGCTACAGGTGTGTGACATGCAGATTCGCCATGTGGTGTCACCAGGAGCAGTGGAACTTCATCCTTGGCTGACTGCAACAGTGTGATGAGATCATCACGCTGCAACCTCATCACACTGCTGCAGGCAATGAGGAGAAGCAGGATGAGGGATATATATACCAGAATAAGGTACATATACACCAGGATAGGGGACATATATACCAGGATTGAGGACATATATACCAGGATAGGGGATATACAGTACAGAACAAAAGTTTAGACACACCTTCTCATTCAAAGAGTTCTCCTTATTTTCATGACTATGAAAATTGTAGATTCACACTGAAGGCATCAAAACTATGAATTAACACATGTGGAATTATATACTTAATAAAAAAAGTGTGAAACAACTGAAAATATGTCTTGTATTCTAGGTTCTTCAAAGTAGCCACCTTTTGCTTTGATTACTGCTTTGCACACTCTTGTCATTCTCTTGATGAGCTTCAAGAGGTAGTCATCGGAAATGGTCTACCCAACAAGATGGGGCTGCAGACAAGGTGACAATGTTCTCCTATGGAATACATTGCTTTGGATTATAATAAAGTTCAAGATTTTAATCCTCTGGTAACAATCACATTTCTATTCCTATGGATTGTACCTCAACAGATACGATTCTTTATAATTTACATATCTCAGATAAGCCCTGTGGAGCAAATTAATTATTGTTTTCTGTTGAGGTTAAATTCTTCATTTTTATTAAATCAAAAAATTTTACACTATTAAATACATTTTTTTGTTTTTCCAAAATCTCAGGCTTCAGCAAAATTGCATCTTTTTGGCTTTGACAATAGAGTCTAGTAGCAGACATTCGTAAGGAGTAATGTGCTTTAAAGGCAAAAAAATTAAAAAGTAAAAATTATTCTGAATTGTATTAAAGGAAATCAATAATTGTCACCCCCTACCAAGTGCCCACCAGGGCTTTGAGATAGGGATAGTCTCTTCATTAAAGGGGCTTTCGTCTCTTTCCCTAAAATCTGTGTATGTATGTAGCCTGCAAAATGTAATTTACACTCTGTCAGCATTTTGCATTGTTACCTGGCTGTAATGTCACAACTGGTCGTTTACACCCAGACTCCAACAAACCCTTCTCAGTTTGCAGCAAGCCCTCTCCAGTCTCCTTACAAGCCCTCCAATCCCCAACAGGCTCGCCCTAGTCTCCAATAGGATCACACCCCTTCACCTCTGTAGACGCTGATTGTGATTGAAGTGCATTGCACTGAGCAGTCAACTTCTTCTCTCTACAGCACTGTACCGAAGCCGCCCCTTTGTGAAGAAGGTGACCGCTCTCTGTGCAGTGCTGTGGTGTGCGCCCAATTCATTCTTCTTCAACATTCCCACGCTGTCACTGAAGCAATCCTCTATCACTGCCACAGCCACCCCCTCTGTGAAGGAGATGAGCGCGCACACACTGCAGCACTGGAACATCTCCCTCACAAAGGGGGTGGCTGTGGCAGTGATAGAGAGAAGGATTGCTTCAGTGACAGTGATAGTGCGGGCCCGGGTAAGAAGAATGAACGGAGTGCACACTGCAGCACTGCACAGAGCGGTCTGCTCCTCACAGAGAGGTGGCTTTGCCACAGTGTTGCAGAGAGAAGGAGTTCACTGCTCAGTGTAATGCGTTTCAATCACAATCAGTATTCTACATACGTGGATGGGGGTGATCCAATTGGAGACTGGGTGGGCCTTTTGGGGACTGGGAGGACTTTTTGGAGACGAATGGAGGGATAGCTGGGAACTGGGGAGGACTTGTTAGAGACTGGGGAGGGCTTGCTGAGGATTGGGAAGGGCTTGTTGGAAACTGGGGAAGGCTTGTGAAGTCGGGATGTAAATAACAAGTTGTGACGTTTATAGCAAGGCTCCAAAACAACCACGCCTCTAGATGGGCTAAACTGCTCCTCCACACACTGAATCGTGATATCTAGGTAACCATGCAAAATGCTAGCAGGGTGTAAATTCCAAACTGTTAGCATCTTACAGCCTAGATACATACACAGATTGTAGTAAAAGCCCGGACAACCCCTTTAATGAAGACTTTCAATCGAGAACTGTTGGAATATTGAACCAAGCCTTTCAGGCTGGGTAACCTAAAAGAAAAGTTAGGGAATGTGGCAAGTGTGGATGTAAAACAATTTTAATACTGCAGAAAACTTTTACTGAATTTCTTTCCCTTCATAAATCGTTCCCAACTATCCTCCTCAGTTAGTGGATAGGACTATTCCACTTGAGTATTAAATATGAAAAATAGTTTAACTCTTTAAATTCATTAAAAATGTAGAGGTCAGTCCTATTTGTGACGTATTTGCAAAGGCCCTGTCTAGATTGAATAATCAAAAAATAATCATGAAGCATATGGAGAATACTGAAAGTTTTAAATGTGTAATCACTAAAGCACATTATAGAACATCCTAGTCAAATCCAGCTATTAATGAGGCAGATGCTGAGCTATTAAAGTCAACCTTGGATGAAGGTCAATGCTGAATTGCCATTACATTCCATATAAAAAATCCACTTAATTCCATCACTATTCAAAATCTCAGAGGAGACCCCAAAGGACCCTGTCAAAGGTTTTTTCCAGTGTTACTGACAGAAGTCACATTAAAAATTTCCGTCAATATTGAGAGTAAGGGTGGAAACATACTGGCATTAAAAAAAAAACGGTCAGATTCTCATGCATGAGAGTTGGACGAGTGTCATCAGTTTTTTGATCCGTGTGGCATCCATGTGCTGTCCGTGTGCAATCAGGTTTTTTTCTCAGCAGTTATTTACTGTATAATCATTTACAGGCACATTTTACAGTGTTCTGAGCTACAGAATGATAGATAATGAATGTATCAGTTAAAAAAACGGATGCCACTAGGATGGTCCGTGTGTTGTCCATGATTTTGTAGGACCCATAGACTTGCATTGGCGAGTCTCGTGCGTGAATCACATACTGTCGCAGCATGGTGCGACTTTTTTCTCATCCGAAATCTGGATGAGAAAAAAAGAGTCTGACACACGCCAATGTGCTCTCAGACAATGAATAACATTGGTCCGAGTGCAATGCGATAAAATCACGCATTGCACTCGTCCGAGTTGCACGCCAGTGTGTCCGTACCTAATGATGCCATTGCCTGTTTACAGAGATTTGGATTGATGGTGACTTGGATTTTAAGGCTGTGTCATATTAGAATAATAAAGTTTTTTTTAGTCATCATAAGCACCTTGATAAACATTATCAAACACCCATCTAATCTGACCACTTAATTTAGGTATGTCTTCTAGCCCTCTTGGTTCATGTTCTTTCATAAGAGCTGTCTGTCCTTCGAGATACAGTAAAAAAAAAATTTATTTATTAATAATAACATTAGTAAATG
Source organism: Allobates femoralis (assembly GCA_033576535.1). Lineage (NCBI taxonomy): Eukaryota > Metazoa > Chordata > Amphibia > Anura > Aromobatidae > Allobates > Allobates femoralis. The sequence goes on from JARQOC010000007.1 coordinate 46,452,689, forward strand.
TTAAATATTTTACAGGAAAAAAGAACAAAAAAAAATAAATAAATCTTAATTCTTTTACTAAAGGTACTTGCACTGATAGAAATATCCCTTATAGCAGACCTAGGAGATGACAGCTCGGCTTCACTTTCGGCCGTCAAGAGTTTCCTGTACCTCCTAAGGAACTAGAGGGTGAGATTAATAAGCACAACAGGCATAACAGGGCATGCATACAAAGGGAGACAATATGGCCATGACTGTAAGGTAACAGCCAGGGAGAGTGTACACCTGAGCTGTCTCTCCAGCTAGGAATCTAAAGGCTAATCCCTGTCCAAAATTACCCCTAATGCTACCTTTACACGCCGCTACCGAGAGGTAGAAACGGCAGGTGTTGGAGACAATTGTACCTTTTACCTTCAAAACATCACGAGGTTGCGGCGTGTAATTCAGGTAGCACCTTCCTGTCTCTTTGGATACCTGTCTTTCAGCCGTGCTGAAAAACAAGCAGGTATAAACCCTATGGTAGCGGCGTGTAATCGGGACACAGGTACGGCATGTGAGTTACCTGGAGCGTGCTACAGCGTCATGTTAACCACGCCCCATCAGCTATCATTGGTGGGGACTACTGTGTACCCATTGGCTGTCCCTGTACAGGGCGGCATATTTAACGAGATGACCAGTCACTACACATTTGATATAGCGTCATGTATTAGCCAGCCTCCCTGCGCTGGCTGGCCAATCATGATGTTATTGCATTGTCCAATCACCGTAAGCGCGCCGCGCAATACACAACTCTGGCACGCCTATGTGTTGTCCCCTGCTGCCCCAGGTCCGCCCATATTCCTTGTGGTAGCGGCGTGTAAATCAGGGAAGGTGCTGCACAGAAGGTAACCAGCGGCACCCGTCGGCACTTCCAGGGATCAAAAATACCTTTGTGGCGGCGTGTATTTGCGGTATCAGGTACCGTTAGCAACCATTGAAAACGTGCGCGTGCACGTGCGGTGCCTACCTGTTGCTACCTTCGGTAGCGGCGTGTAAAGGTACCATAATGGTGGGGATGCCTGGGTCTCATACCTTACTAAGCTTCTGGATTAGATTCACAAAGATGTCCATCATGACCCAAGGGAGGGAAGGGGCTGGAGGCCAGAAAATCAGGCATCTGTGGTGCCCCGCTGGTCAGTGCGCCACAGTAGGTGTACTGCACCCATAACTGAGTGTGCGGTATTCCTGTCATAGGGGAATGTAAGAGGGACACCACAGGGAGGGTGCCCGAAAAGGAGCGGTGACCCAGACGGAAGGAGGAGACCCAGTGCCGGACCTTATCTATGGTCCAGGGGAATCCTGGTCCACAATGGGGTACCGGCTCCGAGATACGGTGCAGACGAGTCTAACCCCGAGCCGTCAATACTGGTGGGTTGCAGGTCTACCAAGCAGTCCTGACCTCGTCCAGAACGTGCAGCCCCACCAGGAGCGCTAATGTGGCGCCCCACATAGTCAGGCATCACAGAGGGGTATTGCACCCGTAAAAGAGGTGTAACTGCCCCAGCTGCAAGTGGACCCTAGGTTGGTGGGTGGGGCACATTCCCAGCACTCCCACATTGAGTAGAGGTGGGAGGTAGCCCCAAGGGAGGGAGATATATTCACCTCTAGGGGGAATTAGAGGCAGTCAGGCAGAGAGCCTGAATTCAGACAAGGAGCGTCTGAGAGTTAGTGAGAGGAGTTGGAGGAGAAGGAGCGTGGAACGAGGCGGAAGGTTTTACCCAGATGGCTCCACGCTCATCCAGAGGAAAGGAGAAAGAGGACCCTTTGATTCCAGGGATCCTGAAAGAGGCCACCCGACGAGAGAAGTCCGGGCCCTAGAGAGAAAGGGAGATCCTCAGAGTGGAGCGACCAGACTTCAGGGGAATCTCCAGTCCACCACAGGAACGCCGGGCCCGAGGATCCGGACAGAGTTCATCTTTGCAGTCGGCAACCGGCTGCTGTGGTCCGTATATTGCCACAGAACCCTGCCAGACGGAACGGTCAGCCTGCTTCCTCACCACGAGGGAGAGGACCCCAATACTACCTAAACGGAGCCATTGGGTATTGGCCCATCTAGGCGGGGAAGAAAGGACACGGGTTAGTCAACTAAGGTACACTATGGGTTCCACCATACCACCTGGGATCCACTTGCAGCCACCCGTAGAGCTACCTGTTATTGTAACATCTGATGCTGGACTGTGAACTTTGTTTGATGCTGCTACAAGTTGACAGTAAAGTACCCAGGAGAAAGTGACTTTGCCTACGTGTGTTTTCCTACATCAACTTGTTCCCTTTGCAGGAACGCTGCCCCGGAGGAACAGCCCTACCTGTAGGGGGCTTTGCCAACTCAGCCGCACTGCCATCTATCTCCGGCCGACTGTGGCAGCGCTGGTGACTCATCACCAGGTACTACAGGTGGTGTCACATGACAAACTCTTATCCCTGTAAATACACCCTTTTTGAAGTGTCACCCAGGCACGGGATCAGGCGCTGCCATCCATGACATCCCTAAACGACCACCGAGCCTGGTACCCGAGTACCCCAGGGCCTGGGACTCGACACTAAACTGGGTAGAGCCCCTTAGAGAAGAAGGGTAACCTCATAGCACCCAATGGGCCTCATAGACAAGTGGGCTGTGCAGGTCAGAGCAAAGAAAGAAGGAGGCACAGGAACAAGGGACAGCGAAAGTAAACTGAGGGAACACTCTGGGAGCCTCAAGAGACTTTATTCTCCCCAGTGACTACCCGACCAGCTACCCGTTAAAGACTGTGTAACTTTGTACTTAACTGCTGAGAACTGTTGCCAGTCAAAGTACCTGTACAGAATCAGCAAGCCTCCGGTGTCTTGTTCTGTTAAGTTAAGAAGCAGCTGCTGTCACATCGACCAGCTCAGCAGCAGCACTGCCTCAGAGATCCCGCTCCGCCTGCAGGGAGCGTTATCAACTGGCTGCAATACCACCATCCCCAGTGGTCTGACAGAGGTGCAGGTGAGATCAGCAGAAACTGCAGGTGGTGCCACAAAAAGTTTATTATTTAACCCATTATTTAGCTGACCCCCAGGGCTACGGGCCCGGGCACCAGCCCCCGAGACCACCCCGTATCAATGCCCAGGTACCGAGTTCCCATAGACCCCTGGGCGGGTCACTTATCTGGCATCACAAAACAGGATTTCTTTCCCAGTATAACCTGGTACTGTGTGCCTTATGAATTTTTAAAAACAGCCTAAAAAGAACTTACAACAGTCAATATACGGCACAAAAGAACTGTTTCCCACCATTTCAACGGAACCCCAAAATGGCGGCCTAAAAATGTGAAAGGACAATGTGTTGGCCCAGGGGCATGCCTCAGCCCCTCACCATGGGAGGGCCATACCAGAGGCGTGAAACTGTATGCCCGTCCCGAGTGTCATCAATCAACCAAGGGGGCGGGCTAAAGACAAAGACTCTCGAGATAACTCCCTTAAAGAGCAGGAAGAGTGCGGCCGGAACACAGAATAAAGCGGGTGCAGTCCAGGTTCCAGCAACCATGGCGGCAACCAGACTGCGAGAACCTGTTGCAGGAAGTGGAGGAAGAGGCCTGAGCTGCAACCGGCGATCCGAGGGTGATCTACCTCCTCACCCACAAGGGAGATGCGGCCTTCCAAGAGGTGAGGAAGAATATCCTCGATACAGTGGAGTGGGCCGTCCATAGATGGAGCACCGATGTGGCCTTGGATCTAACCCGCAGGGCTATGGAGAGGCAAGCGCTGGCAGCGGAGGTGACAGACCAGTCTTGGTCGAGCACATAGCAACCAGTGGAAACCCGCCCGGTGGACAGCAGCCTGCAACCATGGTAATAGTCAGGGTACAGACTGATGACCCTGAGGGCCTGCCTGGAGACAGTGTCAGCACCACCAAAACGGAGCCTATTGACCCTGAGGGAGCAGCTGCAGAGCCAGACGTCCCTGGGACACCCGAACCTGAGCCCGAAGTGATGGTCAAGTACATCGAAGAGGAACCAGTCGTCCAACCGAGCTCCGAGGAGGAGGACCCCGAGGACGGCAGCTCAGACCACGGCGAGGGAACCGTTGCGCTTGTGCCCCGAACGGTGTGGAACAACTTTGAATACCAGCTTGGGACTGTGCAGGGCCAATCTGCCTATACAGGAGGTCCAGGGAGGTCCGGACGACGACTACAAGCCCACCTCAGCCGAATAAGCAGAGCGACATCACCGCCAAGAGGAGTGGTGGGCCAAGAAGATGGAGAACCGGCAGTTCCGAGTTCAGGCCCACCTCCAGCCACCGGTACCCCTGACCAACGGCAAACAGATACTGTGACTATGTTCAACTTGGAGAGCGGGTATGAGTTCATTCGGGAACCGAGCCTTTACGAGGAGGGATTTGTGGGAAGGCGAGATGTGGAATCCCACCTCCAGGGGGGCCACCCGGACCAGAACTTGTATAGAGGCGACCGGATATCGTATGAGAGACATGCAGGACCACGGGGGTGTATGCCATAAGTGTTTCCAGACCATAAAGACATTATGGACACCCGGGTAGTGTAAATAGTTCCTATTATGTGCAAAAATTACTTCAGTTGCCTTATTGAGACTCATACACTTTGATGAAAACTCTAATTGTCTTTTTCTTCATTATGTGTGCCTAAGACGGCCCGCAGATGTGTGTGTACCCCCACCCATTAGGCCGATGCCAGTTTAAAATAGTTTGCAACTTTTTAAGGAAAAGTGCCTCTGATAAAGGGAAGAAAATACCGTTTATTGTTTGTAAATAAAAATGTTCCAGTTATGTTCCAGAAAAGTATAAAAAGCTCTGTACAGGGTAGGGGTAGGAACACTTGAGGACATGTCGCTTTCAGGGAGCGGACGAGAATGTGTGATTTGTACGCAAGCATCCGCATGCGTACAAATCACACACGGAAGTAAATGGGTGCGCACGGCAATCCACAGCCAAGTGCATCACTGTGCGTCCCCATGTTAAACATAGGGATGTGTGGTGTCTGCGCTTGGCTTGCACTTCCCCCGCCGCAATACGCAGTGGCGGGGAGCGGGAAGTGTAAAACCACCCTAAGTTTTGTTGTTCCTCTGTCCTCACTGTCTCTCAGCTTCAGGGTTCCTCCGGTAGGCTAAAGTGTGTGTGGCTGCCGGACCCTTGTCCTCCCACTCTTCCTCTGTCAAGCTGTGCCTCTTCCCTCACCTCCGGCAATGGAGCGACCTTTCTCTCCTGGCCATGTAGCCTCCAGGATTCTGCATCTCCAGTGCACCCGTCGTCCTGAGAATCTGCCTCTCTCTACTACTGTTCTGCTTCTGTTCTAACTCTCACTACTCACCCTGGTGCTCCCGTGTTTTTTATCTACGGTGTCACCCACTGGATCAGTGCTGCTCTACACTTCACCCACACTACTCTTAACCCCTGCTACCCCTTGCCTAAGCTAGAGTCCTAGGCGTAGAGTCGGTGTGTATCTGTGTGGGTGTTTTGTCAACCGTCTTGCCTTACCTGGCTGAACTTCCCTTTGTGGCCACCTGGTCGCAGGGGCACCACACATACATGCAGCCATGTGCCCATAAACGTGCACAACTTTGCTCTTTGCAAGTGAAGAGAGAGAGGATTGTATGAGAAAGAGGCATGAGGACGATATTCTACTTTAAGTGCAGTCAGAGCATGTGTTTAGAATAAGAGTGATTAGATGATATTACTGAGAAGACATTATGCTGTAAAAGAGGTTCCAAAAAATGGTTGGATAACTAGAGTTACATGGTAGAATGAGGAGAAGGAAATCGCGAAATACAGTGGAAATGAAGTAATATTGGAAGAATGAATTATCAAACAAGAAATAAATAATGACATGAAACAAACAGTGCTCAGACATATGGGTGATAGGAACTATGCTTGTTAAGTGACTGGCTGCCATCCATATGACGCAAAAGGACATGTGTCAGGACAGAAGGCGTGTTTAAACATGCCTCAGTCTACTTTCTTATTTGCGAAACAAGGGGTTCAGAGACCTGCTTACATTTACCATATGTCTCAAGGAATGGCTACCTGTGTAAAGAAGTGGATGTGCTTGTGTAAGGAAGTGGAACACCCTTAACAACCCCTATACATCTTTTGACAATTAGCTTTCAGGGGCCTTAATGTTTGAATAGTGCCCCCTGTGGGTGAACTTCTATAGGGTGGACAGCTGTATTTGACTGGTTTTGGAACTGATCAGGATCGATTAACCCCTTAAATACCGCAGTCAATTGCGACAACAGTATCTAAGTGGTTAAAGGTAGGTTAAAAGCCCGTCCTCGCCAGAATCAGCCCCCCATGGTTGTAATTGCAGGTGCTGATCAATGAGGTCATGTGATGATCCCAGGGTATGGTGGAATGTTAGATACTGCTATAAGCAGGGCCTAACAGGCTTTGTCAGTGAGTCACTGACAGGGCCCATGTATTGCAGTACAAGTATTGCAATACATGAACCAACGATCAATGAGAAAACTATTCATGTCCCACAGTGGAACTAAGTGAAGAAGCAAAAAAAAAGTTAAATAAAATATGTAAAAAAGAATAAAACAATGAGTGCCAAACATCACAAAAATATGTTTTGCCGCTAAAAAATACAGCTTATGTGTTAAAACAAAAATAAACAAATAAAAGTACTTTTTAAGCGGTATCACTGAGTCCGGAATTACCTGATCTATTAACAAGTTATTATTTTTTCCGTACGACAAATACCATAAAGAAAAATAATTTTAAAAAAATACTGAAGATGTAATTTTTTCATCACGCTGACAAAAAAGTGAATAAAAAGCAATAAAAAATCATATTTGAAACAAAAGATGGTAGAAATAAAAGCACAAACAGTCAACAAAAAACAAGCCCTAATACAACCCCTGGCAAACAATTATGGAATCACCTGGCTTGGAGGATGTTCATTCAGTTGTTTAATGTTGTAGAAAAAAAGCAGATCACAGACATGGCACAAAACTAAAGTCATTACAAATGGCAACTTTATGGCTTTAAGAAACACTAAAAGAAATAAAGATAAAAAAATGTGGTAGTCAGTAATGGTACCTTTACACGCCGCGACGGCAGGCCGGATACATCCCGCTACAGGCTACAAATGTAGCTTGTAGCGCCAATGTAGCCCGTCGTAGCGGCGTCTGAAGACGTGACGCTACAGCCGGCAACAGATACATCTGTTTCCTAGCTCTGCTCGAAAAATGATGGCTACAACGCCGATGGTAGCGAGCTGTATCGGCGGGTAAAGAGGCAACGGAAGGGAACTCGGGACAGCCTGCGATGTAGCTGCAATGTAGCTAAGGCGTGACCCAGGCTCCGTGTTACCGCGCCCCATGTGCGATCATTGGTGGAAGCTGCTGCATGACGATTGGTAGTCGCTGCATAGGGAGGCATATTTAAAGGAGCTGACGAGTCACACTACACAATTGCTCGAGCGTGCTGTATTACTCAGCCTCCTGCGTTGCCTGCCCAATCAGGATGTTATTGCTTCGTCCTATCAGCGTACGGACGGCTCGTAATCCACAATTGTAGCACGCCTATGTGCTGGCCCTGCTTGCACCAGGTACGCCCATAGTAGTGGTTATAGCGGTGTGTAAATGAGCTACAGCTGGCTACTTGAGACACCCGGCGATGTAGCTAGCTATAGATGTAGCGTGGCGTAGCGCATCTTGTCGCGGCGTGTAAAGGTGATGCGTTGACCGTTTGTAACCGTTTGAGCGTGCTCGTGCACGTGAAGTAGCGGGATGTATCCAGCCTGCCGTCGCGGCGTGTAAAGGTACCTTAAGGGTAATTTTTTTCCGACTAAGCAGAGGAAAAAATTATGGAATCACTCAATTCTGAGGAAAAAATTATGGAATCATGAAAAACAAACACACAAAAGAACACTCCAATACATCGCTAGCATTTTGTTGCACACCTCTGGCTTTAATAACAGCTTGCAGTCTCTGAGGCATGGATTTAATGAGTGACAAACAGTACTCTCATCAATCTGGCTACAACTTTCTCTGATTGCTGTTGCCAGATCAGCTTTGCAGGTTGGAGCCTTGTCATGGTCTTCAACTTCCACCAAAGATTTTCAATTGGATTGAGATCCGGACTATTTGCAGGCCAATAAACATTGACCTTATGTGTCTTCTTTCAATGAATGTTTTCACAGTTTTTGTTCTTTGGCAGGATGCATTATCATCATGAAAAATTATTTTATCATCTCAAACATCCTTTTAATTGATGGAAAAAAAAGTGTCCAAAATATCAATGTAAACTTGGGCATTTATTGAGGATGTAATGACAGCCATCTCTCCAGTGCCTTTACCTGACATGCAGCCCCATATCATCAATGACTGTGGAATTTTGCTGTACTCTTCATGCAGACATCTTTATAAATCCCCATTGGAATGGCACCAAACAAAAGTTTCAAGAAATCATCATCTTGCCAATGCGGGATTCGTTATTCATCACTGAATATGACTTTCATCCAGTCATCTACAGTCCACGGTTGCTTTTCATTAGCCCATTGTAACCTTGTTTTTTTCTTTTTTCGGTGTTAATGGTGACTTTTGTTTAGCTTTTCTGTATGTAAATCCCATTTCCTTTGGGTGGTTTCTTACAGTTCGGTCACAGACATTGACTGCAGTTTCCTCCCATTCGTTCCTCATTTGTTTTGTTGTGCATTTCCTGTTTTGGAGACATATTGCTTTAACTTTCCGGTCTAGATGCTTTGATGTCTTCCTTGGTCTACGAGTATGTTTCCCTTTAACAACCTTCCCATGTTGTTTGTTTTTTGGACCAGATTTTAGACACAGCTGGACTGTGAACAACCAACATCTTTTTGCAACATTGTGTGATGATTTACCCTCTTTTAGGAGTTTGATAATCCTCTACTTTGTTTCAATTGACATCTTCGTGGTGGAGCGATGATTCATGTCAGTTCCACTTGGTGTAACAGCTCTTAAGGTGTGATCACTCTTTTTTAGATGCAAACAAACCGAGCATATTCTAATTTGATGCAGGTGTTATTTTTGGGAATGAAAATTTACAGGGTGATTCCATAGGTTTTTCCTCAGAATTAAGTTATTCCATAATTTTTTCCCTCTGCTTGGTCTGAAATAAATTACACTAATGGTACCTTTAACACGCGGCTACATTTATAGGGTGTCAACAGGTAACTTATGGTTGCAGTGAAATCATGGAGACAAGGTTCTATCTTGTTGCTGTGTACAAATGGAATAATGTCTCCATGATTTCACTGCACCAGTAAGTTACCTGTTGACATCCTAGAAATGTTGCCGCGTGTAAAGGTGCCATTACTGACTTCCACATTTTAATCTTGATTTTTTTTTAGTGTTTCTTAAAGCCTTTTAGTGGCCAGTTGAGATGACTTTAGTTTTGAGCCATGTCTGTGATCTCCTTTTTTTTCTACAATATTAAACAACTGAAAGAACATCCTTCGAGCCAGGTGATTCCATAATTTTTGCCAGGGGTTGTATATCTCATTCAGAAAAAAAGGAAAAAAGTTACAGCACTCAGAATTGGAAATGCAAAAAACAAATTAATGTTTTGTAAAATATTTTCAGTGTTTAAAAGAAGCAAGGAATGAAAAAAACATTATAAATCTGGTATTACTGTAACAGTACTCAAAGAATAACTAGGTCAATTTAAAGAGGGACCTGTTGTAGCGCCCTGTGCCAGGTAGCCACAGGACCAAACAGTACACAAAGGGATTTCCATATCTGGTACCCACATACACACATCTTCCACTCCAGGCCTGTAGGGGGAGAACCACTTGTTGCTGTTAAGCCAGATCCCCTATAAATACAGGTGCTGGGGGCGGAGTTAGCCAGGGTGGTGCAGTCGCTAGGAGAACTGTGAAATCAGCTCAGAGCCTAGTGAGCAAAAACTGGTTACTGGAGCTGAGCTAGGCCAGAAACCAGTGCACCGCCAGAGCCAGTGTGAGGGTCCAGAGAGCGAGGACAAAAGCGCAGAGGTGAGGAACAGTACAGCAGGGGCAGAGGGAGCCATACCAAGCTCACTCCAAGAGAACACTTAGACACTGGAGTCCGAGTCTGCAAGGGACAGATTAGCCCAGCAGAGAATTCCAGTACACCGTGGAGGCTTAGCTTCCCAAGACACCCGCAGCATCCCATTTGAGAGCCAGGAGCCGCAGAAGAGATTAGTGGTAGCCAAGTGAGAGCCCTCAGTGCAGCAACATGGGTGTAGGAGAGACAAGAGAGGTCAGGCCTGGTTTCACACATAATTCACCGAATGGACTTAAAAACATAGAAAAAAACTCACCAAAAATTTGCCAGGTAAATACCCATTGCACTTAGCAGCGGCTGCCAGCTCTCTGAGAGGCAACACAGGTGTCTGTATGCCGGTACTCAATCACCTGCAACCCACTGTGGGTTGCAGGTGATTGAGTACAGGCATACAGACACCTGTGTTGCCTCTCAGAGGAGCTGGCAGCCGCTGCTAAGTGCAATGGGTATTTACCTGGCAAATTTTTGGTGAGTTTTTTTTCTATGTTTTTAAGTCCATTCGGTGAATCATTACAATATAAATCAGACATGTCACAAAAAGGCATGTGGTTAGGACTGGGTAAGCGTGAGGGCCCTTGATAGTGGGTTACGGCTTACGTATTTTGGCCAAAATACCCCCAAACACCTCACATTTTCACCCTTTAGTGTTTTATTGCACTTTTTTTTTCTGCAGTTTTGAGGTGAGCCCTTGGGGAGAGTCTTTTCACTTTGTTGAGGATGTAATCAGTGCGGGCAGCCCGCCTGTTTCTAATTAGAAGGGCTTTTGACCAAATGGGGCTGCTCTAACACTAGGGCCTTGCATGCACCTTGAGTGGCAAGCCCTATGGTAACCTCGTGTCTTAAATTGCCACCTCACCTCCCTGACGGGCATGGCCGGATGTGGTGCCAAAAACCCCCCCACTGTGGGTTGAAAGGTGATTAAATTTACCGGCCTTACAGACCCCCTGTGTTGCTCTCAGAGGAGTTTGGCGCCGTGCTAAATGAATTTGGGTATTTGCCTGGTTTCCAAAATGCCGGGATTCAGGGAAAAGGGAGGGGGGACAAGGAGGCCTTATAGCCCATCGGGTGGAAATTCCGGAGTGAAATCCTTCAACCTGGAAGTGTACTTGTAAACCACCAGTAAAAGGAACAGAAATTACTTTTTTGTGTGTGGGGTGTCCATCCTTCCAGCCTTTTCCCCACAGCAAAGATTTGCGTAACCTATTCCACCATTCACCCATACGCTTTCGGGGACCCCACCCTAACCGTAGGGAGCGACAAAACCCTTGCTGTTGCCACCCACGCCGGGGTGCCGGCAGCGCCGGTGGCCATCACCAAATTAAGGTGGTGTCTCTACTTCCTTTATAAATTCTTTATCCCTGAAAAATTTACTCCTTTTTACCTGGACATCCTTGCACCCAACCCCCCCGAGTTTGGTACCCCGACCCGTGGACCCGACACGTCACCCTCTGGGGCGGCAATCTAAAATGCACCAATGAATTGCATTTAATTTCCTTCCCTGCTTTCAGGGAAGGGGCCCCCCTTGGCTTTTTAGCTTCCCTGTATTTCGAGATATATACCTTTAGAAAAGCTTATAGAAAAATAGTCAAATGGGTGGGTTTAATTTTACCAACTCTTGGGCGCTGCCCAAAGTTATCCAGAAGGGCGGGCCCCAAGCCGTTTTTAAATGCAAGGCCGCTTTTTTGCGGCCGTGTGATTGAAAAGGCTTTATTCAAATAGAGGTTGGGAATCTGCGCCAGATACCCCCCCTTTGTATTGGAAAAAAGCACAACCAGGTGACATCACGCAGGGGCCGCTCTGTGCGACCAGGTGATTGACAGACAGCAGAAGCTGAGAGTAGAGCGTAGGGGGGGTTTTTGGCAGAGTTTCTGAAGGGGGAGGAACAACCACGCAGCAGGTGGTTACTGTGGCCAGTGCTGAAGAGCTGGTAAAAGATCCTACCATTAGAATGTTTTCTACAAGCTTTTTTAAGGTATAAATCTCGAATACAAAGGGGGGGGTAGAAACCATGGGGGTCCCCTTTCCCGAAGCAGCAGAAGCCCTGCATTTTCGTGTGCATTTAGATTGCCATGCACCAGGGGGTTGGGCCGGTCCTCTTTAAGAGGGGATTGAAGGTAACTTCTTTCCTTTGACACAATATATCACCACAAAACATTGGTGCATTCAAAAAACATTGACTGCCAAAAGTTGGGTTAAAATGGCCACAGCTCCTTTTTATTAAATTATTTATAAAAACCTTTAGGTGTTCAAAACAATGGGCCCCACAACAATTTTAAAGAATGTATATATAAAAATTACTCTAAACAGTTAATGATCTAGTCCAGAGGGAAAACTCCCAAGCTTACAAACTTCCTGGCCACCACCCCCCAGCCCAGGGAGAGGGGTATGAATATCCTAATGAATACCTCTAACTGTTGCAGGTTTTAGCCCGCTAATTAAATTACTGCAACAGAAGCCCTATTCCAAAATAGTGCCTTCACCCCAACGAAACCCGGGTTTGATGGGTAGTGATGGAAAGACCAGACTGTGGCCCCGCAAAACACAGTATGCCAGACACATTTTTCAATTGCCAATTTATGCTAATGCCACCCTTTAGGGCTTGGGTAGGTTTCAATTTTCCTATGGCTTTGGAAGGGGATTTTGGGCAAAATCCTTCCAAGGTGATAAAAAAGCTGGGGGCGCTGGGTGGCTGGCAACAGGCCGCGTCAAATCAAAAAACATAAGTTTTTCAGGAGCGTGAAAATCCTAACTTTTGATAAGGAAAAGGTAGAAACAAAGCCAAGACCAAAAAACAAAGTAAGGGCAAACCAAAAGAAACAGAAAAAGTACTAACCTTTTCACCCAATTAAAATTGAAAATAATTCAACACTTAACAGGGGGATTAACAAGTTTAAATATCCCTCTTGTGAATTAGCTGACACTACTGAAGCAATGCCCCGTCTCATCTAAACCCAGGGAGGCAAAGGAAGTGCGCAAGAGGGTGGAGTGGGAGGAATTTCCCACCACATAAACTGGGGCACACAGTGTCCCATAAACCCCCAAGAAAAACACTGACACTAGGGGGTACCTGGCTTCCAGGGCCCCGAAAAAGCATATTGCTGGGAAAACGGGGTGGTTTTCCCATCTCCGAAACCCTAAGAGAGTTTCAATACATGGGTGAAGCGGGGCACCCTGCCCCTAAACTCCCCCTCCGGACGGGCAACACCTGAACCTTCATGGCCGTGAGAGTGGACGGGTGATGTTTTTAAGAGGGAAGCGTTTGCGGTCTGAACAGAGGTATGGGAAAAGAATTACACCCTAACAAAAAAAAGGTCTGCCCCGTCCCCTAATAATTCCAAATCACCAGGCCTGACACATAAACCAATTAACCAAACCTCTGAACCGACCATTCCGACCCGGCCTGGCCAGTGGACCTTACGCGGTCTGGTTTTTCACCAGCAAAACTTGCTTGATACAATCCTTCACACAAATTCACAAATCTTTGCCATTAGATTAAGTTATAAACCTTAAACCCGTACATTAATCCTTGAAGGTGTCCCCCAATTTTGAAACGTTCCCCAATCCCACAATTTTGGGGGCAACAAAAAGGCAACACCCCTTTTTTGTTTTAATCTTTTTTTTTGTTCAGTTTATAATTGATTTTGACGTAACACCATAATTCTACCAAGATATCTGTCCATATAATAGCAATACCTGCAAATAAATCACCACCATGCAATAAATCAAATATAATATCAACATTCATTGCGGGAAGACACATCAAACTTTTTCATTATCTCCCACCTGTACAGAAAGAGGGCATCCCTGGGGGGATTGCCACGGTTCCCCCGGTTGCAAGGAAGGACTAACCCTTGGTTAGTCAGCAACCAAAACCTTCCACCCCAGACCTGAAGGGGGAGCTCTACTGGTGCATTAAGTCAGTTCCCTTTAAAAACATCAGGTGAGGGGAGGAGTCAGTTAGTCCCAGAGTTCAGTTGGGTAGTTCCTGTGAGGAGAAGGAAAAGAAAGAGGCAGAGCTGCTGGGCTGGGGAGGGGTTAGGCCGGACCAGGGGAGACTGACCCAGGGAAGGGGCCGGAGGCAAGTGGAGGAGACAGGGTACTGAGAAGGGATCTGAATTAATAGCCCTTTATACACACGGACATGGAGTCGCGCTGCCAGCTTGCGGAGCTACAGCGAAAGCCCAGTGTACTCGGAGGAGTTCAGCCCTGAGGAAATAAGGCAAGAGACACAAAAATGACCAAGCATAGGACCAGGGGCCACAAGAGAAACAGGACCCCGCAGAAAGGACCTCATTATAGCTTAGACTAAGACAGAAAAGGGAAAAGAAGGGGAGTTCGGTCTAGGCGGATTATCCCACATGTAAAAGCAAGACACAAAGGAGGCCTCATAACTTTCTAAGGTTAGAAGTCTCAAATTGCCGGGGACCGGGTTACTACTCGGATGTACCGGGTTACATTACCACCAGTAAAAGATTTTTGAAAAACTACCCCGTGTGTCTGTGTGCCTGTCTAACCGTCCACAATTCACAATGAGCCAGAAAGGACTTAAATTTCTACTCCCCTCATCCTTCCCCGCGGCCCTGAGGTAAACTCCCCTAAAGGGGAGGTTTTTCCACACTTTGCGCACCCACCATCACCTCAGCGGCCCCGGGTGCAGCGCTGGTAAACCGTTACCAGGTAGCATAGGTGGTTTTCACGTTCAATTGAAAAAAGCCCCCTTACCCCAACGTTCCCCGCCCCCTTGAGGGTCCAGGGCACGGGATCGGGGATTTGACCAGCCGTGATTTCCCATCGGAAAACCCCCACAGCCCCGGTAACCGAGAAAACCCATAAAACCCTGTCGACTGCCTCACAAAATACTCAGTGGTTGGTTTCCCCATTTTAATAGTAAAAAGCATTTTTTTTTTAAACCCCAATTTTTAAACCATTTGGAAAATTCAATTCCCTGAAAATTTCCCCGGGGGCCCCAGCTTGTTTTCCGCTAGTGGTCATCAAAAAGGGGAAGGGGAGTTTGAAAAATTCCCCCAGAAACCCCATGGGAGCCCCTGGGGTTTTCCAAAAAAGCTTTTTCTCTTTTTAAAAGGTTGGGGTCACCCCCTGCGGCGGGTCTGTGGATCCCCTTCCCTTTTTAGCAGTGAAGTGCTATTAAAACCCGGTAGGAAAAACCCATCTATTTTGGGGCCCCTTTTTTGTAACCGGATTTGCAATACATGCAATTTGGTTTTGCTTGCGGAATTTCCGTCTGCGATAAAAATTATGCAGGCTGAAATTTTTTCAGCGGTTTTTTAAACCGCAGGGGCTTGCTTAATGGGTTCCCCTGGGAGCCCCCGCAGATGCCGCAAAAGGGCCTGGAATGCCCCCCGGCAACCGCAAAACTTTGTTCATCCCCCCTGCCGCAAAAGGGTGAACAAAGGGGGTTTAAAGTTTAAAAAAATATTTTGGGCAACATGTCTCTAGGGGGGGGGGCCCCCCCGGGGAATGCTGTCCATCCGGGGGGGGATGTCAGGGGTTTAAATTTTGTGTATTATAGTATTGTGGCTATTGTCGGCTTTTTCAATTTTATGAAGGGGAAGCGGCGGCCCCCTAAATGTGGAGGAGTTTTCAGTACGCAATTATGTACTGTATAAAACCCCCGGGCCCCTTGGCCTTAAATTTTTTAAACCCCTTAAGTCAAAAGGGAGCGCACCCCCCTAGCCAAATTTTTAATGCTTTCGGGCCCCCGGGGGAGGGGGGAGATACAGTACTTTTAACTGCGTACTGAAACTCCTCCCCAGAAAAGGGCCGCGGGGGTTTATTCGGGAAAAAAAGAAAAAACCCCCAAAATTTGTCGGCAAAAACTGAAAATTCACATTTTTTAAAACCCTTTTTACTTTTCCTTTTAATATGGGGGGCAGCATGTCTTAGGGAGGGTGGGCACCCCCCACGGGGCATGTTGCCCCCATTTTATTATTATCATTAATCCTTTTTTTTTCCCCCCGGGGGGAGCAGGGATAAAACAAAGAATCCGGCACCGGATTGCACGTCTGACCCCAAAACCCGGAAAAGGGGTGGGCCCCCTAGGAGCCATTAAAAACAGTCCGCTGGTTTTAAAAAATACTGCGAAAAAAAATGCCTGCTTTATTTTTAAAGGGGGGAGCGAAAGGGGAAAATGCGGTAACCGGATTGAAAAAGTGCACCCCGGTTTTTTTTTGGGGAGCCTATGGGAGGGGGATCGGGGTCCGGTTTTGAGCATTTTTAATGCTCAAAAAAAGACCCCGGAAAAAAAAAAAAAAAAAGCTAATTGACCCTAGCCAAAATTTGGGGGAAACCCCCAAAGGGGGCAAGGACTAAACATCTTTTTTCAAATAAAACCCCAATTTATTTTTTAAAAAATTTTTCCCCAAGGGGGGGGGCTTTTCCGAAAAAAAACAGAAACCAAAGGGGTGTCCCCCTTTTGAGTATTGGTGTTTTTAGTACAAAATTTTTTCACATGGATCATAATCCACAGAAAAGGCACAACGTGGAAACTCTTTCCCAAAAAAATCATAGGGGAATTTTTCCCCCAAAAAGGGTTTTGTTTTTCTTTTGGGGGTTCCCAAAAAATTTTTTTACAGTTCCCCCTATACGCAAAAATAAAGTGCAGGGCTTATATAAATTTACATGTTTTTTTGGGTTTTAAAAAGGATACAAAAATAAAAAAATTAGATAAAACCCCCCGGGGGGTTACAATGTAGACGGGGAATACCAAAAAAAAAATTTGTTTTAAAAGAGACTTTTTAAATACAATGCCCAAAGGTGGTCTTTTAGTCCCCCAATTAAAAGATATTAGCAAAAAAACTGTCAACCTGAATGTAAAAAAGTTTTAAAATTTAAAAATTTTAAAGGGGCTGGCTTCACCTTTGATGTGCAGGTGCAGGCAAAAAATGTGATGAAAAAAGGGGAGAAAATTTCCCGCAACACTGAACACAATATGTTGGGAAAAACAGCTAAATGGGGTTTCAAAAAAAGCGGATTTTTTGTGCGTTTTTAATGCATGTATAAAAAAAGGGAAACGGGAAATTTTGTACGGGGGTTTAAAAAATTGGGGAGACTTAGCTTCATAATGACGTCACTGCGTTAAAGTAAAGGCAGGTGTTATTAAATTTACATGATTTTTTGGTTTTAAGAAAAAGGTACCACATAAAAAAATTCATTTTTACCCCCAGGGGGTTTTACAATGTAGCGAATTTTCCAATAAAAAATGTTGTTACAGAGACAAAAATTTTAAAATTTTGGCCCCAAGGGGGTTTTTTGTCCCCCTTTTAAACGGGGTTTTAGAAAAGGGGTCTGCAACAAAAAGTAACGGGCAGAAGCTGTAAAAAAATTTTTCCCCCAAATTTTTTTAACCCCAAAAGGGGGAATTTCCCCGTAAGGTGTCGTTACGGAGACAGGGGGCCCCCATGGCCATTTCGGGATTTTTGTCGGGGGGGGACTGATTTTACATGCAAGATGGGGCTTTAAAAAGGGGGCCGGCCGGACTGTAATTTTTGATCGCTGTGTTCATGTGAGTGCGGCTATTGCGACGGGGGCAAGAAGCGGAAGGGCGCCCGCGTCATCACCGGGCAAAAGCCCCCCAAGTCATTACGTGACCCCGCCCCCCGAACAGATGGCGGGGACATCCCCCCCCCTTTTTCCCTTTCCCCGGCAACAAAAAACGCACGTCTCACAAGAAACATGTTGGGGGGGTTTATTTAACCTTTTACGAGCTTACAAGCAAAAGGAAGGGGTCGCGCTCATTTTTTTTCCCGGGGGAAAAGTCTGCAAAAAAAGGGGGGAAAGGAGCCGTAATTATTAGAACGTACGAAATTTTAACAAATACCAAAAAAAAAATGTTTTATAAGAGATGTTTGTTATCAAAAAAAAACATGGAGATGTTTAAAAAAATAGGGTTTTAAATCACTGCAAAAGGCAGCAAAATTAAACCCCGTTGCTTTTGGGGCCCCAATTGTATCTAATATATAAACAGGTTTTTTTTTTTTAAAATTTGGATATTTACATCTAAATTTTCATTCCCCCCTTTTTATTGATAGATAAAAAAGGCCAGATGTCAGTCCCCATTTGTAAGGTCTAAAGTTGGGATATTTAAAATTAAAAAAGGTTTTTTGTCCGCAAATGAAACAAGGGTACAGCCCCGCCCCAAAAGAAAAATTAAATTACAAACCCCATTACCGGGGAAATTTCAGGTAAAAAAATTTTTGAAACAGGGCAGTGCAGATCAGAGATATGGGCGGGAATTTTTAAAAATTTCATTTAACCCAAAATTTGGGGGCGCAGAGTACCGAGTAACCAGGAAACACTTTTAAATTTCCAAAAAAGGGAACTCGTTTTTTGGGGAAAGGCCCAAACCCCGGGGAACCCCAGGTCACGGAGTCAATCCCTTCCCCCTTCAAGAGGTCACACGGATTGGTGACACTCAAAAAAAAGCCTTTTTGGGTGTCTTTTTAAAGGAAAAATTTGGGGGGTTGGAACCCTTTGCCCCTCAATTCCCCCCAAAAAATCTATATACCAAAGATAGTGGGGTGACAATCTATCCCCTTTAAGAATACCCCCCCTTTGGTTTAATGCCAAAAAAACCCCTTCCCCCTTTTTTTCCCAAAAAACCTTTTTTATTTTACTTTTAAATCCTATTTCCTATTTTCTTTTTCCTTTAAAATGGGATGTGTTTTTTTTAAAGTGGTGCATTTTTAATTTTTTAAAATTTTTGTTTTTTTTTTTTTTTTTTAAATACCTGTGTTGGCCCCCGGAAGGGGTTTTAAAAAAAAAAATTCTGACAGCAATTTGAAGTATTTGAAGGGGGGGAGATTTTAAAATGAAATTTTTTTTGGGATGTTTGCAATATTTTTGGCCCCCTTTAAAACCACTTAAATCTAAATATGGCAGGTTTTGAAAAAATTTTTTGAAAAAATATCAAAATTTTTGCTAACGTTTAACCATTCTATCCCCCAACAAGTTTGAATTCATTGAAAAAAAGATGGATTTTTAAATCCCCCTTGGGGGAAAGTTATTTGTTTTTTTAAATTGTAAAGTGTGACCAAATAACTGGTTTATGGATTTTAAAATTTAAAAAATTTGGGGAAAATTCAAAAACTTTCTAATTTTAAAAAAATTTCCCCAAAAAATTTCATAAAAAAAACAAAAAAAAAAATTGCCCCAAATTTTTTAAAAAAGTGAAAAGAGTCACAAAAAAAAGGGGGGGTTTTTTCCCCGAATCACTGGAACAGTTGAAGCAATACAAAAGGCATTATCTTTTTTTAAATGGTCAGTTTTAAAAAAAAGCCCCTTTGGTCATTAAGGTGAAAATTAGCCCGTCACAAAGGGGTAAAAAGTGGGGGTTCAATTTGTTGGGTAAATGAGATGCTTTGGGGTTGGGAAAAGGTTTTTAGTCGGGGCCCAAAGGGGAAAAGGGTTTTAGGAGCAAAGGGGGGGGTTTTTTGGGGGCAGGAAGTTAGTACTAAGATTTCAGTAGTGCAATCTATTTTAACCATTCTTTAAAAGATAATCAATATGAGATAAAAAAGGGGGGGTTTTACATTTTTTAAAAATTTTTATAATAAAAAATTTTTTTTTTTTTGGGGAAGCGGGAAAACTTATGAAACCCCTTAGTTTTTGACTCAACCCGGGGGGAATTGTGGCCCTGTGACTGAATTTTTTACATCTGGGGCCCCTTTTAAAAAAACATCTTCCACCGGGCCCCGTGGGGGGTTTCCCCCACGGGTTTTTCTGTTAACCCCGACCCCATAAATACAGGTGTGGGGGGCGGGGGGGTTTTCCCAAAAATTTGCAGTTGCTAGGGAATTTTTAAAATTTAGCTCAGGGGGCCAGTGACCCCAAAAGGGCCCCACCGGAGCCGTTTTGGGGCCCTTAAAACCCTGCCCCCCCCCGACCCCGTGTGAGGGTCCAAAGAGTGAGGATAAAAGGGGAGAGGGGGAGGAACGTACAGTGGGGACAGGGGAAAACATACCGGGGGCACCAAAAAGGGAAAGGGGTTTACTGGAGTCCGGAGTCGCAAAAAGGGGGTTTAGCCCAGTGGAGGGGAACCCGTAAAAACCCCGGGGTTTAGCTTTTTCCCGGCACCCTTTTTCACTCTCCCCTTTTAGAGCCAGTAGCCCCCCGGAGGGGGGAGCGGGGGGCCAAGTGAGAGCCCTTTTGGGCGGGGAAACCCGGGGGTGAGAAAAAAAAAAGAGGGTCAGGCCTGGTTCCACACAAGCCCACTTCAGGACCCCAAAGGGAAAAAGGCCCGGAGGGCCCCCTAGCCCACTCGGGGTGGGGAAATCCCCCAGTGACCCTTCAACCCCAAAGTGTACCAGTAAGCCACAGTAAAAGGGGCAGAAAAGCCTTTTTTTTGTGTGTGTCCCCCCTTCCCCCCTTTTCCCACACGGGGAAAGGGGTGCATACCTATTCCCCCCTTTTTTCCCCCTTCAATCCCCCGGGGGCCTGCGATACCTTTTTTTGGGGCCATAACCCTTGCTTTTCCCCCCCATAAACCCCGGGGCCCCCAACCCCCGCCGGGGGGCCAAAAACCCGGGATCTACAGGTGGCGGGGACAAAATTTTTTTTATAAAAAATTTATCCCCCTAAATTCCCCTTTTTTATTGTCACCTTTTTGGGCATGGCTTGGGGCCCCCCACCAAAGGGGGCATTCCCCTTTACAAACCGCCTGGATCTGAGTCCCCAGACCCCCTTTTGGGGGGGAACCCCAATCCCCAAACATCTTCACGCAAGGGACCCCCGAAAATTTTCTTCTTGGGCCCCCGGTTTTAAAAGTGGCAAGTATTTCTGTTCCCCTTTGAATAAAAAAGAATTTTTACTTGGACTGTATTTTTATCCCCCTTGTTGTAAAAGAGACTCTTTCTCTATATAATCCAGGTTTTATTGAGGGTGCTGTGTTTTTAAAACAAAAGGGGGGCACCCCAAACTTGTGTATACATCATGTAAAAAACCCCTGAGACTGGTGTACGGGGTAAAATTTTTCACATAGGAGACCTGAGGTGGTATAAAAAGGGGTTCCCCAAAAGGGCAGGTGGGGGCACAGAATGTTTAAATTGCCCCCAAAAAAAATCCCCCATGAAAAAAAACCCGTGTTTTGGGCATAAAATAGCATTACTTCCAAAAGTGTTTTTCCAGAAAAAATAGAAAAAAAAATTTAAATTCTGCGGGGGCCGTTGGCCAAATTTTTCCCCTGGGTAAAAAAAAATTAAAAAAATTTTGGGGATTTTGGGTTTCCCCCCCCTGCTGTTAATTTTATTCAAAGTCTTAAACAAAAAAAGCAAAGCAGCCAAACAACCTTTTGAGTCCCCCCCCTCATGTTTCCTGTAAGGTGCATATTTCCCCTTTTAGGCTTCAATTTTTGTCTAATAAAAATATTTTTTGGGTTTTACATTGTAAAAAAACTCTAGTTTGGCATAAAAGGGGCCCAAAAACCCCTTTTTCCCCCGAAGGTTTGTGATTTTCCCTTTTTAAAAACCCCCTTGGATGGACCCGACTCTATTTTTTTTTTCGGGGTTTTTAAAAAAAATGGTATCCCCCTTTTTCCCTTCCCTATAAAAGCCTGTTTTTTTTAAGTTTGGGGGAAATGTATATATAAAAAATTTCACTCCAGATATCTTAAGCCACCCCAAAAATTTTTGTGTTTTTTTTATAGGATTCTTTACCCCATTTTGGGGGCCTTTTTTTGGGGGTTTCTAAATTAAGGGGCCTTTTTTGTATCCACATTCTGGAAGGTTCTTTGTTGAAAAAGAGTTGAAAAAAGTCTTGTTAACATTTCAAAATTTTAAAAAAACCGGGTCCCCAAGGTTTAGAATTTGTGTGAAAACCCTTTGATTGCTTGTGCTTCGTGATAATAGTTTTTCTCGGGGTATTTTCTTTGTTTTTGGGGCCTTATTAACAGGAAATACAACGGGCCCTTTTTTTTTTTTAAAATTTTAACCTTCATAGGAAATTTTATTCTTTTAGCACTGACAAGGTAGGGAAAAGGCTTTTGAATTTTGTTTTTTAAATTTAAAAGTAATCAGGTTGGGGTTTTTTACATCAGGGGTTTTTTCCCCGGGGGCGGGGGAGTTGGGGTTTTAAAAAAAAAAAGCAAAACCCCCTGCACTTGCGGCAAAAATTGGGGGGAAGCCCCAAAAAGGGCCCTTTTCGGGCTTCCCCGGAAAAGGTTTTCGGCATTTTTCGGTATCGGCACTTGCCCCAGGTGCGGTATCGGCATTCCCGCGGTGCGGCCCCAAAGGCTGAAAAATGCCGAAACCGCCTTGCCCACCCCTTACCGCAACCCCCCAAGCTGATGTAAAAGGGGCCCCTTGTCTGTTTTTCCTTTTTTTTGAGCTAAAAAAAAATTTTTCATTATTTTTCCCCCGGAAAATTTTTTTCGGGGCTCATGTCCTTTTTAGCGGGTTAGTTCCCTTCGTAAAAAACCTGGAAGAAACAGAAAAAAACACTCCCCCTTTTTTTTGCTTCCGCTTTTTTTGGTACAAAGGCGGCGGGGGAGGGAAACCCCGAGGGGCTGGACGGGGGGGGTTGGTTGTCATCACTATGTCACATGAAGTCCGATCACAGGCAGTGGTAAAAGGGGGCAGTATGGGAATTTAGTACATGATTTATTTTTTTTAAAGGAAAATAGGGGCCCCCCCCCAAGGCCCCAAAGAACCGGACCCCGGGGGTTGTTTAGGGGGTTTTGGGGCCTTTTGGGGCCGGTCCCCCGGGCCCTGGCCCTGGGTTCGCTAAAAAAATGTTGAAATTAAATTAAAAAAGTAATGCTCGTGGGGACCCCACGGTTTCTGGTGAATTTTTCCCCCCCCTGCTCTCAGGGGCCCCTGGGGATGATGTTATTTTTAGCCCAGTTGGGGTTTTTCCCCGCAGGTGGAGCAGAAAACCCCCCTGTTTAAGGGTTTGTATTTGTTGTCGTGGTCGCAAAACAGGGGGGCAGTTGCCCCGGGGAGAGGCTAAGTTATTTTTACGCAGGAAAGAATGACCCCCAAAACCCACGTTTTTTGAAAACTCTGTAATGGTTTACTGATAAACCCCCAGGCAATAAAAGGGGTTTACAGTCTCGGGGGGGCTGGCCCTGGGTAGTTACCCCTGAAGGGGGTGTCTTTTTTGGTTTTGGTTTTTTAAAGGTGTTCTTTTGGCTTCGCCCCTTTGCCTCCCCCTTTTTTAAAAAGCGCTGTCCTACTTTCCCCTTGCGTGGCCCTGCGTTACCCCCTTTTCCTGCACCGGCCCACCGGTCTGCTTTTAGGTTCCCCCCTTTCACCTGGGGAAAACCCTTTTTAAAAAAGGGGGTTAACCCCCCAGGAGATCCCCGGGAGGGATGGCTTGGACCTGGGTGGTTTTCCCCAAAAACCCCCGACCCCCCGGGTTGGGGGTTCGAGCTTTTGGCTTTCCGCCCCGCACTCGGAGACAGTTTTCTGCTATTCGGACTGGGGGGCCCCCCCCCAAAAAGGGGGGGTTTTTTATCGGTCTGACCCGGGTGTTACCACCCCCTCAGGGGGCCCCCCCCTTTCATTGGGTCACCCCTCTTTCGGGTGCCCTTCTGACGTCGCCCTGGCTCAACTCAATAACTAATTCCCACTCTTCATACCCATTTTTTTAAAACCCCCACCGGGGAAAACCGGTTCCCTGGTAACGGGGGTTTAAAAACCAATTTTTCCCCTGGCTCTATGTGTGGGGGAAAGGTTGTGAAAGCCCCATGCAAAAACTCCCTATCACGGCCACTGGGATACTAAAACACTGGTCCCCGGGGGCGTACCCCTTCGTTGGGCACCCCCCAGTGAGGGCCTTTTTAAAAAAAGGGGAAAAAAAAAGGGAAAATTTCCTAGCAGGGGCCCGGGCCAAAATTTTCCGGGAAAAAGCATGAAAAAAAAAAACTTGTGTAGGGGTTTAAAGGGAAGGTATGTGTTTTTTCTGAAGCGCTTTGTAGGTGTTTTATTTTTTTGAAAAAAACAGTTTTGTTACATGTGGCCCCCCCTGGTTTTTGGTTTTTCGCAAAAAAGGGGTACTGCCTCACTGAAATGGATGTGGGTCCCCGTCCTAGAGGAAATGTAAAAATAGGGGCCCAAAAAAAAAAGAGTCCAACAACACCCCCCCCACAAAATTTTGGGCCCAGGGGGACCAGGGGCGAACCCGGGGGGGGGGCCAAGTCAAAAAAGGGGGGACAAGGGAAGAAAAAAACAGTGGGGGAGGGGTTGTTAGTGAGTTTTAAAGGGTAAAAAAAGGGGTGGGAAGCAGAGTGTGCAGGCCAAAAAAACAGAGAGAGAAACCCCAGGGGGCACAGGGTGGGAGTGAGAAAGCCTGGGTTTTCCCCGATGGGGGGCTAAAATAGTCGGAAGGGGGGGGGTTGGCAAGAACCGGGAAACCCGGGCCCCTTTTAGCTTTGGGGACGGATGCTGTAAGCCCAAAGCACCGAACCGGGGCCCCACAATCCCCCGGGGGGGTTTTGGCCCAAACCCCAAAGCCCCTTTTTAGAAGGAAAACTGAAAAAAAGGGCAGGAGAAAAGGTCCCCGTTGCCCAACAGGCCCCGTGGCTGCTAGATGGGGGCCCCTGATGGGGAAAAGGAAAATGCGGAGAAGTGAAGAAGTAATCTAGGAGAGTGCCCCGGAACAAAAAGGCCCCTGAAGGGTTCCAAAGGGGGGGTATCCCTTTTTATTGGGGGCGGGCCCCGACTGGCCCCTTGGGGAGAGGAAGTCCCCGGGGGGTTTTTTCCAAAAAAGCAACTGAAGTGATTTTAAAAAGTACAGAATTCCAACGCTGTGTGGTCTATGTTTTCTTCCCTGTGGGGGGCCCCGACTTGCCACAGTACAGGGAAAACCGGGGACCCGATTTTTAAGGCCCTAACAACTCTTTCTAAAAAAAAATCTTCCCCCCGGGTTTTGGGGGTCCCATAGGGGGGGAAGAGGGGCATCAGGCTCCCCCTCCCAAAACCCCCCCCGGGGGGTCTGACCCCCCCGGGTTGGCCACCTGACCAAAATCCCCTTGGTTTTGGTTTTCCAAAAAAACCCTCTATAAACTTTATTCCCCATTCAACACACTCCGGGGTTTGTTCCCCCCCCGAAAAATTCCCCCACTTTTCCGGGGGGCAGGAAAAACCGGGTCTGACCCCTTGACCCCCCCCAGCAGAACTTTTTTGCCCAGTTCCGAAAGGGCCCCCCAAATTTTGGGCGAGGTCAAAATCTGGGTCACAAACAGGATGCAAAAGTCTCTTTTAAAAGGGTTTAGGGGCCCTTTGGGGAAAAAAAATTTTATGAGACTGAAAGTGCTTTAAAAAAAGGCTGGGGTGGGGGACGACGTCATGTGCGGGGCCCGGGGGGTGCCTGGGGGCCCCCCCGTCATGGGGGGGGCCCCACAAGGCATGAAACAGCGACCGCCCCGAGTGCCAGCAAAAAACCCCAAAGGGGATGTATGAGGCCCCCCCAAAAATCCCCCAAAAAGGGGGAAAGTGGGCAAAAAGGGGAAGGTGGGGGGCGAAGGATGGAGGGCGGGGGAAAAACCCCAAAAAGGGGGAAAAGGGGGGTGTGGGAGAGCAGGAGCGATGGAGGAAAAGGGGGGATGAGAACCTGGGGGGGTGGGAAAACTTGGGGGAAACCCCGTTGATGAGGAGGGGGGTGCAGATTTGTCAATTTAGTAGATAAAAATTCTGGAAAAGGGGCCCAATGAAAAAAATTGACTGTGCAATTTTAAAAAGGGCCCAGGGGGTTTGGGGTTTCAAAAAAAGGAGGAAAAGCGAAAAGGCGCAGCTTGCCCCAAATGAAAAGCAAGCCGAGAACCCCCCCACTGTTAAGGGGGAAAAAAGGGGGGTGGAGAAACCCCTTTTCCCAAAAAACCCCGATTCCAATATCCAGGTTGAGAGTGGGTTTCCCCCCAAGTACTGGGTAGGCCCTGCCCGGGGACCAGCCTCCCCGGGCAGGAGTGGCAGGGTGTGGACCAAGTGGTGGAGAGGTGGGGGAAAAGGGCCCTGTAAAGCCCCCCAAAAAAAGAGGCCACGCCCCTCCATGGGTAAAAATGGCAGGAGGAGCTGGGGAATTCAGGGGGGCCGCCCCGGGAAAAAGGGAAATACCCGTGTGGCAGGAAAGAGGGACCCAAAAACCGACGGAGCAAAGGGTTTTTTTTTTGGAAAGACCGCAGGGGGGAAAAAGGGGAGCCGCCGGGGGCCCGGGGGCCGATGGGTGGGGGCCCAAAGGAAAAAAACCTGGGGAAAAGAAGGGCCAAAAACCCCCGGGAAAAAACCTTTTTTTTAAACCTGGCTCAGAACCCCGCGGAGAGGTGGTAAAAATTCCCCCCCAACCCCAAGGGTGGGGGGGGTTATTAAAAAACCAAAAGGGCCTAGGGAAAAAGGGTTTTTTTTAATCGACCCCGGGTGGGAGGGGAAAGGGAGACCCCCGGGAGAGGCCTTTATCCCCGGGGGTGAGGTTTTGTTTTTCCAGGTACATGGGGCAGAGAAAGGGGGGGATGCTGAGGGTTTTAAAAAAACAGCCCCCAAAGGGGTCGCATTTTTAACTTTTTAATTTTAAAACTGTTTTAAAAACAAGTGAAAAAATTAAAATTAACCGGGGCTTTATGCCCCAGTGCTAGTAGTGAATTTTAAGGGGTTTTTTTGTTTTTTAAAAAATGCCCCTAGAGTTTTGGGCCGTTAAAGGGGAATAAAAACCCCGAGGAAAAACAGTGTAGTGGAGTCTGGGGGCGAAGGGGATGGAGTCGAGTCGGGTCCATTTTTTTTTGGTTTTGGGGGGGCGGGGTCTGTATTTTAAGGACAGACTCCGAATCCTAAAAATTAAATAAATTGGGTAAAAATATTTCAATGCAAAAAGCGCTGAATTTTTTTCATAGGAATTTGGGGGGGGTTTTGAAATTCCTTTTAAAGGGTTTTTTTTCCTGATCTAAGGGGTACAATTTTCACAGAGTTTTTGCTGCGTTTTTTGAGGATACGTTTTTTAGATGCAAAAGCAAATCAAAATTTTTTTTAAAAAAAGCTTTTCCTAAAAAATTTTAAAACGGGGTTTTTCTCTTTTTTTTTACGCACTTGATTTTTTTAAAATTCCCCAGGGGAAAAGGGTTTTAATGGCCAAAAAAAGAAAAGAAAAAAAAAAACCAAAAAAAATGGGTTTTTATTTATTTTGAGCCCAAAAAAAAAAAACAGCTCCTCAAAAATTTTTTTGTTTGAATGTCAAAAACTTAAAAAACCCTTTTACTTTGCTGGGATGTCCGTCGGGGGATTTTCACTCCCCAAAAAAGGAAAATTTTTAAAAAATTTTCAGAAAAAAACTGTGTGAATGTAGAAAAGGATCTAAGTTTGTCTTAGCTGAGAAAAATCTTGTGAGGTAGCGGGGGGCGGCTGGCGGCACGGGGGAGACAAGGGATCCAGGCACCCCCCTGGTCACGGCCCACAGGTTTATTTGCCAAAAAGGGGGGACAAAAAAAAATAGTGGGTAATTTTCCCCGTTTCCCCCTTTTTCTTCAGGGGCCCCTACTTAGCTGCACCCAAAAGGGGGCGTACCCCGACAAAACCAGCGACGTGTTCAGGAGGGGGTCGGGGAAAAGCTTCTCTTTTAGAAGTCAGGGATTGTCTTCACTCCCCCCCTAGAGGACAAACCCCGGGGTTTTTAGCTTCCTTTTATCAACCCAAGCCAGAAAAAACAAAACCCCGCCCCAAAATCCCGGGATGGAGTCCCCACCTGTAATTTTGGAGGACGCCCCCCGGGGGGCCCAAAAACCCGGGGGCCCGGGGGGCCCACCCGGTGGTGCCCCACACCCCCCCCTATTTTTAAAGGGATTAAAAGGGCCCCCCCCAAAAGGGGGTAAAACCCCCCGGGCCCCCGCGTCCCGGGCCGGTCACGGGTGGAGAACCGGGGGGGGCCCCAAAGGGCCCCCGGGGTACCAGGGGTTTTCCAGACCCCTGAAAAAACCCAAAAACCCGGGGTTTGGCCCCCCCCGGACCCAAAAACCCGGGGGGGGGACCCCAAAAGACAGGGGGTTGGGTCCCCCGAGCCACACGGGGTTTCCCCCCGGAAATCTGCCCCCGCCCCGGGAAAAGGCGACCGGGGGCCTGGTCTCTGCACCCGGGAATCGGTCAAAAAAAAGGGGGCCTTTTGGGTATCCAGGCGGGGGGGAGTCTGGGGGTCGGGCCCCCCGTCCGTCCTTCCTCCGGAGGGCCATATACTCGTTCCAAAATCCCCCGAAAAAAGGGCAAAAACCCCCCCCCAGCACAAAAATCATAAAGGGATTTTACCACCCCACGGGGATGTTTGAACCCCCCGGCTGAGGTAGCAAACGTGACACGCTTCGTCGGATACCTACGATAATCCCCCCGGACACCCCCTCCCCTGGGGTTCCCCGGCAGTGGGGGTTTTGGCCTGGAGACCAAGGAGGCACACACGAGGGGGGACGTTGCTCCCTGAGTCCAGGAGGAGCCCCCAAAATTTAAAAACCATTAAGCCGAACAGGGTACGTTTTATTCCCAGTTCCCTGGGGGGCCCGGGCCCTTTTTTCCCGGAAGGTGGGCGAACATTTTGGCCGCCCCCCGGGGGTAGTCGCCCTCCTTGGGGGGTTTCCCCTTGGGGGGACACCCCTGCCATCATAGGGGCCCCTCCTGAAAAACCCTTTACATCGGGGTTTTTCCTCCCCTTTTACCAAAAGGGGTGAAAAAGGCCGGGGGTCCCGGAAGTGCTTTGCTGGGGGCGGGAGGACCCCTTTTTGGCCTGAGCCGGGTGCTGCTCAACCCCTTTGGA
The DNA here is from genome assembly GCA_033576535.1 of Allobates femoralis. Taxonomy (NCBI): domain Eukaryota; kingdom Metazoa; phylum Chordata; class Amphibia; order Anura; family Aromobatidae; genus Allobates; species Allobates femoralis. The sequence goes on from JARQOC010000007.1 coordinate 46,481,455, forward strand.
TTGGGGGGGCCCCCCTTTTGGTGTGGTGGGCGGGGGCCCCTTCGGGGGTTTGGTTTTTTTAAAAGGGAAAAGGGCCCTGTTCACGTCCCCCGGGGGGGCCCCCATGGCGCTCCACCCCCTTTACCCCTGGGGAGGGTACCCGGGTCACGGGGCCCAAAACCCCCGTTGTATGGGGGGATGGGGGCGTCCCCACGAAAAAGAAAACCCCCACCCCCCCGCTCTACCTCTGGGGCCCCGGGTCAGTGCTTCAGGCTTTTCCCCCCCCCTTTTTTTAAAAGGTTTTAGCAAGTCATAGGCCTGGGAGGCCCCCCCCAGGTTTGCCCCCTTTCCCCCCTGGCCCTTTTTGGTCCCCCGTTGTTTTCCCCCATGTAAGTTTTTTAAATCGGTACGGGCCAAATTCTCCCCCTTCAGGGCTCCCTAGTCCAGGGCATCCCCCGGGTTTTTTCCAAAACTTTGATGCCTTTTTTTGGGGGAAAACCCGGGGAAATAGAGCGCCAGCACCTCAGCCCACTTTTGGGGACCGGCAGTCTCTCCCGTTCCCAGCCAAAACCCCTCAAACAAAAGGCCCCGGGAAAGCCTTTTCCCCAACATTCCCCCCCGGCCCCCATTTTTTTTCAGCGTTGTCTTTTCCCTTTTTTCCGGGGGGCTGCCGTCATCACCCCGGTTTTCCTTTTAGGCCAGATCCCCCCGGTTTTGGGGCCCCCCCCAGCCTCGGGGGAAAAGGGGGCCTTTTTCCTGGGGTCGGTTTTCCTGCGCTGCAGTGCTTTGGAACTTGCTGCCTGCTGAGCCTGAAAAACCGGTGTTTTTGTACCCCTCCTTTTGGTTGGTTTTGGGTTGTACTGGGAAAATAGCAGCTTTGAATCCTGAACATGCGCTTTTCCGGGGGGCACCACAAGAGGGGTGGCGCTCCTCTCGCTTAGCAAAACCCCTCATTAGCCCCCTGAAAAGTCACTTCCCCCCCCTAAATTTAGGGAAAAATTGCCCGGCTTTTAACTAAAACCCGGGCCCCGGAAAACCCGCATTTTTTCCCCCATATGTGAAGGGGGGGGGGGGGCCCGGCGGGGACAAGGGGCCCGGGGGCCCCCGGTCACGGGGGCACGGGTTTATTTGCCAAAAAAAATGGGACAAAAAAATAGTCGGGTACAATATTCCAGATTCCCCCTTTTTTCAGGGGCCCCTACCCCTTGCTGCATCCAAAAGGACGTACCCCGACAAAACCAGCCCCCGTTTTTTCAGGCCTGGCTAGGGAAAGGATTTTTTCTCTCAAAGTTTTGGGGTTGTTTCTCCCCCCTAGAGGCCGAAATTTTAGAAACCCACAAACCCCCCGGGTTTTGGGTGCGACCTGCCCCAATTTTTGGGGACGCCCCAAAAGGGGGCAAACAGGGGCCCGGGGGGCCCGAGGGGGCGGGGCCTCACGCCCGTACTGCATTTCCCCGCACCAGAAAAACCCTCCCCTACAGAAAAGGGAAAAAATAAACACACTCAGAAAAAAAGGGAAAAGGCTGCATTTTTCAGATTTGCTTGGTGAACGGATAACAAAATTAAGGTAATTATTTCTAAAGCACATTTAAACTTTCAAAAAAAATGGGGCATAGTAAAAAGTCCAGTATAGGGGTTGGGAGTACTAAAATGCTCGGGGGTCAAAAATGGGCCCCCAGCCCCCGAAAAACCCTGTTTTTCCCCCCAGCACCGAGCCCAATGTTATCCTACGGGGACCCGAGTATTTTTCGGGTTTTTACCTCGGCAGCATGGATTTACCTAAAAAATGTCAAAAAGGGGATCGGGGAAAGTGCTAAATTTTACAGGGGGGGCAGCAGGGGGAAAAAACCCCCCGGAAGCTTTTTTAGACTCCAAGGTAAAAGCTGTGAAAAATTTTGTGAGGTTTTAGGGAAATTTTTCGGACTGTCAAAAAAAAAGTTACAAAAGGGGAAACCAAAATTAATTTTCAGGGGGAAAATTTTAAAAGGGTCATACCCACTTGTGGGCCCGATTTTGGGTTGTTAGTTTTTTGGATTACATGAAGTTTTTTTTTTTTTATATTGGTGGCACTCCCCGGGCCCCCGGGAAAGGGGGGGGGCGTAAATGAAGGGGGCCCTTTAAATAAAATGCCCCCTTTTTGGGGAATGGGGTCTTTTTGTTAAAAATTGCCCCTTTTTTGGCAGGGGGGGCCAAAAAAAAATTTGGGGTCCCCCCAAGCCCTGGAAAAGACGTGCATGGGGCCTCTTTAAAAAATTTTGCCCCTTTTAAGGGGGAATTGGTCCCCTTTTTTTTGTTTTGCCCAGGCAGGGGGGGCTAAAAATTGGGGGGAACCCCCCAAGCTCCTGGATGGAGGGTTTTTTTATGGCCTTTTTTAAAAATGTGCCCATTTTTTTTAAGGAATGGGGGTTTTTTAAAAATGCCCCCGGGGGGGGCTGCCAAAAGTTGGGAGGGGCCCCAATTTCCCCCCGGTTTTTGGGCGTGCATGAGGGCCCCCTTTAAAATAATGTGCCAATTATAAGAAAGTGGGTCTTTTGTTGTATTGCCCCCCGGCGGGCTGGCTAAAAAATTTGGGGGGCACCCCAAAACTCCTGGAGGGAGGCGTGCTTAAGGCCCCCTTTAAAATTTTAAGTGCCCATTATAAGGAAGTGCGGGGTTTTGGTAGTTTTGCCCCCGCCCCGGGAGAAAAAAAATTTTGGGGGACCCCAAAGGCCCGGGGGAGGGAGGCGTTTTATAGGGCCCCTTTAAATTTTTTTGCCAAAATTTAAGGAAGTGGTTCTTTTCTAGTATTTTTCCCCAGCAGGGCAGCCAAAAATTGTGTGGTTTTTCTGATGCCCCTGGATAGAGACGTGCATGAGGGGCCCCCTTTTAAAAATTGTTTTCCCAAATTTTAAGGAAGGGGGCTTTTTTTTGGGGTTGCCCCGGCAGGGGGGGCCAAAAATTTTTGGGGGCACCCCCTTTTCCCCTGGATTTTAAAAAGGGGGATGGGGGGCCCCCCTTTTAAAAATTGTGCCAATTGTAAGGGGGAATTTTGGGGCTTTTTAAAAATTGCCCTAGGCAGGGGGGGCCAAAAAAAATTTTTTTGGGACCTTTTTGCCCTGGATAGAGGGGGGAAAAAAGGGGCCCCTTTTTAAAAATTGTGCCCATTATATGGAAGTTTTTGGCTTTTGTAGTATTGCCCTAGGCAGGGGCTGCTAAAAAAATTGGGGGGGAACCCAATGCTCCCCGGGTGGGGGGGTTTTTTTTTTGGCCTCTTTAAAAAATGGCCCTTTTTAAAAAGGGTGGGGTTTTTTGTTTTAAACTGCCTAGGCAGGGCTGCCAAAGTTGGGAGGCACCCCAAAAACCCCGGGTAGAGACGTTTTCCCTGGGGGCCTCTTTAAATAATTTGGGCCCTTTTAAGAAAGGGGGTTTTTTGTAGTGGGGTTCCCCCGGCAGGGGGTTTTTAAAAATTGGAGGCAACCCCAAAACTCCTGGAGGGGGGGGGTGCCATGAGGGCCCCCTTTTAAAAAATGTGGGGCCTTTTTTGGAAGTGGGGGTTTTTTGTTTTTATTACCCTAGGAGGGCAGCCCCAAAATTGGAGGCCCCCCCCAAAGCCCCTGGGGGAGAGACGTTCATGGGGGGGCCCCTTTTTTAAAAAAAGTGCCCCTTTTTTAAAAGTGGGTCTTTTGTAGTATTGCCCTAGGCAGGGCTGCTAAACATTGGGAGGCACCCCCCTTTTTCCTGGAGGGGGGTGTTTGAAGGCCTCTTTAAAATTTTAATTTTCCCCAAATTTTTAAGGAAGTGCGTTTTTTTGTAGTATTCCCCCGGGAAAAGGGAGCCATAAATTTGGAGGCCCTCAATCCCCCCGGATAGAGACGTGCATGGGGGGGTCTTTAAAAAATTGTGAAATTTAAAAAGGAAAATTTTGGTTTTTTCTAGTTTTTCCCTTTTGGAGGGCAGCCAAAAATTGGGGGGGGACTTGATCCCCCCGGATAGAGGGGTGCATGGGGCCTTTTTAAAAATTTTTTCCCCAATTTAAGGAAGTGGGGCTTTTGTAGTATTGCCCTAGGCGGGCACCCAAAAAAAAGGAGGCCCCCCAAAAACCCCCGGATGGGTGCATGGGGACTTTTTTTTTAAAATTGTCCCCAATTTAAGGAAGTGGGCCTTTTCTAGTATTCCCCTAGGGGGCAGCAAAAATTGGGGTGGCATCTGAGGGGCCCGGATAGAGGCGTGCATGGGGGCCCCCCTTTTTAAAAAAATTTCCCCCCTTAAAATGGAAGTTGGCTTTTTTTTGTATTCCCCTTTGGGGGGGTGTTTAAAAATTGGGAGGCCCCCCCCAAGCTCCTGGACGGAGGCGTGAAAATTTGGCCCCCTTTAAATAATGTGCCATTTTGGGGGAAGGGGGGTCTTTTTTTAAAACTCCCCTTTTGGCAGGGCGGGGCCAAAAAAATTGGGAGGCCCCCAAAAACCCCCCGGATAGGAGTGCATGAGGGCTCTTTAAATAATGTCCCCCTTAAAAGGGGAAAGGGGGGCTTTTTTAGTGTTCCCCTAGGCGGGGTGCTAAACATTGGGGGGACCCCAATGTCCTGGGGGGAGGGTGCATGAGGGCCCCCTTTAAAATAATGGGGGCCCTTATAAGGAAGTGGGTCTTTTGTAGTATTGTAGGCAGGGCACCCCTAAATTAGGAGGAACCCCAATGCCCCTGGATAGAGACGTGTTTGGGGGCTCTTTAAATATTGTGCACATTAAAAGGGGAATGGTTTTTTTAGTTTTTGCCAAAAGGGGGGAGCCCCAAAAATTTTTGTGGCCTCTGATCCCCCCCGGAAAAGAAAAAGTGCATGAGGGCCCCCTTTAAATATTTTTTTTCCAATTTAAGAAATAGGTTTTTTTAGTATTCCCCCAGGCAGGGCAGCCCAAAAATTGGAGGCCCCCCAACCCCCCGGTAGAGATGTGCATGAGGGCCCTTTTTTTTTTAAAATTCCCCCCCCCCCCCCCAAAATTTTTAAGGAAGTGGGTCTTTTTTTGAAAATTCCCTAGGGGGGCCCCGGGCCAAAAAATTGGGGGGCCTTAAAAGCCCTGGAAAGAAACATGGGGGGAAAAGCCTCAAAATTTTTTTTCCCCTTTAAAAAAAGGGCAGGTTTCCTTTACTTGTAATCCCCCTTTTTTGGGGGATGGATTTAAAAAAATTTAAAACCGGGGGGGGATACATAAAAAAATACTGCCTAACTTTTGAACGGTTTTTGGGCAAAAATCATCATAAATATGATGTAAAAAAATTATGTTTTTTGTGGAATCAAAAAACCCCCGTCGCTCTAATCATTTTTATGGTGGGGTTTTGAAAAGGGAAAGAGGAAAAAGTACGCAAGTAGCCAAAGACATGGAAGTGTGTACCCATGTGTGGGTGTGCGGAAGGTGCATGGTAAAAATACCAGCACAAATTTAAATTCCCCCATCTTTTTTGGGGTGGGGGGGGTTTTTAGTCGGCCCCCAAATTATCTTGAACAGAGTTTGCCCCTCAGCATTTTTTTGTTGACAGGAGGTGCGTTTAACAGTAATGATTCCAATGCGGCCTAAAAAAAAGCTTGATAAAAAAACTTGCGGGGGGGCAGGCCCCGGGCCTTTCCCAAAGGGTTTTTAGAGCCAATTTTTCCGTCATTTTTTTCCGGTTGGATACCCCAAAATTTTTAAGGCACAGAGGAGTCTAGGAACACTTTAGTAAAGTCGGGGGGGTACTCCCCGTTTGGCAAATTTTTTTGTCCTTGTGGGCCTTTCCCCCCACCCAGGGCCTGTGGTTGGGGAGGTGCTGAGAAAAGTGTCCCAGATCTTTGAGGTGTTTTCCCCCTACCTTGCTGGGGTTGGGTTTTGCCTCTCTCGGCCGGGGGGCGCCTTGGTTTTTTTCCCCGAATCGTGTTCTCTGCCCTTAGGGTTTTTTAAGTTGGGTTTTTTTTTATAAAAAACGGACTTGGCCTTCTAGTACTGCGCAAAATTTTTGGGGGACCTCTCCCCCTGGGAATAAGGGGAAAAAAAAATTTCTTTGTAGCGTGGGTCTAAAAGTGTCAAAACCAACCGTAATGAGTGCCACCCCAAATGTTGATAAAAACGGGGGGGGTCCCCCAAAACAGGCAACGGGGGTTTTTAGCCAGTTTCTGCCCCCTGTTTTAAAGGTATTTTCCCAAAATTTTAAAAATTGTGGGGTTTGTCACCGTTTTGTTCAGCCAAAACCTGTTTTTCCCCTTAGCGAGGCAAAAGCTTCCCCTGCTTCCAGCCCCTTTGGGGGGGGGTTTTGGGGGGGTTTTAAATGGAGGAGGAGGAGGGGGAGGAGAAATTTTCGTGCCCCGGGGGTTTTATGTGGGGGGAAACCCTGAAAAAGTTAGGGTGCAATCCTTGGTGTCGGAAAAAGGTGTGTTCCATCCCAGATCAGATGGGGCCCGGCTTCCCCGAATTTAACCCAGTGTGCCATCAGCGAGATGTACCGGCCCGGGGCCCAAAAAAAAATTGTTCACGTGTCCGTGGAAAAAGGTGGACTTTGCCTAAAAATCCCCTTTTTAAAAAGCACGTATGAGGGTTTTTTGCACGTGCTTATAAAATGGGGGGGAGGGGGCCCCCGGGGGGAAAAATAGTGGTAGCTGGGGCCCGGGAATAAAAAGGGGCAGCCGTTTTCCCTTTAGGTTGCGGATTGCTTTCCTTTTCCCCCACCCCTAAAAGGAAATTTCCGGCAAGTATTTGGGAAAATTTTGTGCTTTTTTTGGGAATGTGGCATGTGGGGCTTTGGGGGAGCGTTTTTGGGGGCCCCCGGGTTTTCCAAAAAAATTTTGTGTATGGAAAATGATCGCTGTGTTTTACAAGGACGGGGGGTTATGATGGGGCTATTTTTGCTTGTGCAACTACAGGTGAAGGACAGAAGGCTTTTTCGCATGCGTATGGACGGGGGGTTGTTTGCACGCACAACAGGGGAAAGGGAAGCAGGGGTTTTCACCCACAGAATGCTCCTGGACCCTGGTGTACATCCCCCAAAGTCGGGTGCTTTGTGCCATGTGCCTTTTTATGCGGGGGGTCGGTTGCTAGTTTTGTTCCCCTGCTGATGCTGGTTTTGGAAAAATGTTGAAAGGGCCCCCTTTTTGGGGTTTTCTGCAGACCCCTTTAAAAAAAAAACCCAAAATTTGGGGGAAGGCCTAAAAAATTTTGTACTGGCAACTTCTGGGGTGGGGGTTTTCCGGGGAACTTTTTCTGCCTTTTTTTGGGGGGAAAACCCCTCCCCTTTTCCGGCTTGTTGTGTTTTCTAGGGGCCAACCCCCCCGTCCCCGCGGGGCCCCACTCTGCGGGGCCCCCTGCCGGGTTTGGGGTTTTGTTAGGGGGTCATCCCCCAAAAGTCGTTTCCCCTCCCACCCCCCGTCCTCCTCTTGCCCTTTTTTGGGAAATTTGGGTGTCTCATCTCGTCCACCTCTTGTTGAGACACTTTTCCCCCCCCTTGCCTTCGTGGGGACAGTGGCGGACTCCAAATTTTTTGGGGATCGGAAATTTTGATCCCCTTTTTTACCAACTTCAAATGGAGCTGGGAGAGGCCAAAAGAATTTAAAAAGGAAAAAGTGAACAGCTCTTCAGGTGCAAGGGGGGTCAGTTATGTCCAGGGCCGGGACTGGGCCCCGGGGTGGGGGGAAAGGTTTTCAGGGTGGGGAAAAAGTGCGGCCCCGTTCACGGAAAATGACACTTAAAAGGGGGGGAAAAAAAACAGGGTGTTTTTTTGGGATGCCAAAAAGGACTGGAAGCATTATCAGCTATCCAAAAAAACAACCTGTTGACACCCGGGGTTGGTTTAAAAAAAGGTTTTTTTTTTTTCTGTGGTCCCCCCCGAAATTGGGACAAAAAAGGGTTTGCGAGATTATGTGGGGTTTGTTTTTGGCGCAATTCGAGCTTGCACACGGCCTGGGGGCCCCTTCCCCCACCACCCCCCGTCTAGTTCCTTTTTTCCCCTTTCCACCCCGCCTTGCGCCCCTTTTTAAAAATTGTGCTGCCTGTATTCGCTAAATGAAGGCGTCCAAAAAAAGGTTTTTTTTTGAAAAATGAGGGTTTTTAGATTACGCGGTTTAATCCCCCCGGAGCTGGAAAAAGGTCAGACACCAAACGTGATGCATACAATAAACAGGATCTTTTTTAAGGGTAAGCACTACTCGAAAAAGGGTTGTCATCCCGGCCCCCCCCCTCCCCGCACCCCCCACCCCGGTTTTTAAAACCCCCAAAAAGGGAAAAAAAAAGGGGAAAACCGTCTTCCCTGGTCCCCAAGAGTGCCCCCCCCTTCTTTTTTATGGAAAAAAAAGACAATAGTTGGTTTTTAACGGGGGACTGAGATTAGAGATTAAGGCCCTGCAGGTGGATGGTCAGACACAAACGTGACGAGAATACCCAATCTTTTGATATATTAATTTCCGTACACCCACTCCTGCTGCACTAAGTGCTAAAAGAATGCAGCAAGAGTTGGTTTTTAGCTGGACACTGAGTTAGAGGTTAAGGCCCTGCAGATGGATGGTCAGACACAAACGCTGACGAGAATACTGATCTTTTGGCGTTCCTTTTTTAGGTAAAACCTACTCCAGCTGCACTAAAATGCTAAATGAATGCAGACAAAAGTTGGTTTTAAACTGGACACTGAGATTAGAGATTAAGGCCCCGAGGTGAATGGTCAGACAAAATGCTGACGAGAATACCGAGTCTTTTGGCGTATCTAATTTACGTACAACCCATCCCGCTGCACTAAAATGCTAAAAGAAGCAGACAAAAGGGTTGTTTTTTAGCTGGCACTGAGATTAGAGATTAAGGCCCCGAGGTGAAATGGTCAACACAAACGCTGACGGAAAAACCCAAACTTTTGATATATCCTAATTTCCGTAAACCTACCCTGCTGCACTAAGATGCTAAATGAATGCGACAAGAGTTGGTTTTTAGTGGACAAGAGATTAGAGATTAAGGCCCTGCAGGTGAACTGGTCGACACAAATGCTGACGAGAATACCAAGTCTTTTGGCGTATTAATTTACGCTACAACCTTCTCCAGCGCACTAAGATGCAAAAGAATGCAGAAAAGAGTTGTTTTTTAGTGGAATGAGATTAGAGATTAAGGCCCCGAGGTGGGTGGTCGACAAAAGTGACAAGAAAACCGAGTCATTGGGCGTATCCTAATTTACGCTACAACCTACTCCTGCTGCACCAACATGCTAAATGAATGCAGACAAGAGTTAGTTTTTAGCTGGACACTGAGATTAGAGATTAAGGCCCTGCAGGTGGACTGGTCAGACACAAACGCTGACGAGAATACCGAGTCTTTTGACGTATCCTGCCCGCCTAATCCATCTGTCCCACCCGCTACTCCCCTGTCTCCCCCCTCTGCCAAGCCCTTCACTGGTTCCCTACTTCCCAGAGATTCCGGTTTAAAACATTAACCATGACATACAAAGCCATTCACAACCTGTCCCTTCCATACATCTCTGACATGGTCTCCCGATACCTACCCTCACGCAACCTGCGATCCTCCCAAGAGCTCCTCCTCTACTCCCCCCTCATCTCCTGTTCGCACAACCGCATACAGGATTTCTCCCGTGCTTCCCCCATACTCTGGAATTCACTGCCTCAATACATCAGACATTCTCCTACCCTGGAACCTTCGAAAGAAGCCTGAAGACCCACCTGT
>JARQOC010000007.1:46491190-46551283 GCA_033576535.1 Allobates femoralis
CTTTACCTGACATGCAGCCCCATATCATCAATGACTGTGGAATTTTGCATGTACTCTTCATGCAGACATCTTTATAAATCTCATTGGAATGGCACCAAACAAAAGTTCAAGCATCATCATCTTGCCCAATGCAGATTCGTTATTCATCACTGAATATGACTTTTATCCAGTCATCTACAGTCCACGGTTGCTTTTCATTAGCCCATTGTAACCTTGTTTTTTTCTGTTTCGGTGTTAATGGTGACTTTTGTTTAGCTTTTCTGTATGTAAATCCCATTTCCTTTGGGTGGTTTCTTACAGTTCGGTCACAGACATTGACTGCAGTTTCCTCCCATTCGTTCCTCATTTGTTTTGTTGTGCATTTCCTGTTTTGGAGACATATTGCTTTAAGTTTCCGGTCTAGATGCTTTGATGTCTTCCTTGGTCTACGAGTATGTTTCCCTTTAACAACCTTCCCATGTTGTTTGTATTTGGACCAGATTTTAGACACAGCTGACTGTGAACAACCAACATCTTTTGCAACATTGTGAGATGATTTACCCTCTTTTAAGAGTTTGATAATCCTCTACTTTGTTTCAATTGACATCTCTCGTGGTGGAGCGATGATTCATGTCAGTCCACTTGGTGTAACAGCTCTCTAAGGTGTGATCACTCTTTTTTAGATGCAAACTACCGAGCATATCTAATTTGATGCAGGTGTTAGTTTTGGGAATGAAAATTTACAGGGTGATTCCATAGGTTTTTCCTCAGAATTAAGTTATTCCATAATTTTTTCCCTCTGCTTGATCTGAAATAAATTACACTAATGGTATCTTTACATCTAGGGTGTCAACAGGTAACTTACTGGTTGCAGTGAAATCATGGAGACATGGTTCTATCTTGTTGCTGTGTACAAATGGAATAATGTCTCCATGATTTCACTGCAGCCAGTAAGTTACCTGTTGACATCCTAGAAATGTTGCCGCGTGTAAAGGTACCATTACTGACTTCCACATTTTTAATCTTGATTTTTTTTTTAGTGTTTCTTAAAGCCTTTTAGTTGCCATTTGAAATGACTTTAGTTTTGAGCCATGTCTGTGATCTCCTTTTTTTCTACAATATTAAACAACTGAAAGAACATCCTTCGAGCCAGGTGATTCCATAATTTTTGCCAGGGGTTGTATATCTCATTCAGAAAAAAAGGAAAAAAGTTACAGCACTTAGAATATGGAAATGCAAAAACAAATTAATGTTTTGTAAAATATTTTCAGTGTTTAAAAGAAGCAAGGAATGAAAAAAACTATATAAATCTGGTATTACTGTAACGGTACTCAAAGAATAACTAGGTCAATTTAAAGAGGACCTGTTGTAGCGCCCTGTGCCAGGTAGCCACAGGACCAACCAGTACACAAAGGGATTTCCATATCTGGTACCCACATACACACATCTTCCACTCCAGGCCTGTAGGGGGAGAACCACTTGTTGCTGTTAAGCCAGATCCCTTATAAATACAGGTGCTGGGGGCGGAGTTAGCCAGGGTGTGCAGTCGCTAGGAGAACTGTGAAGATCAGCTCAGAGCCTAGTGAGCAAAACTGGTTACTGGAGCTGAGCTAGGCCCAAAACCAGTGCACCGCCAGAGCCAGTGTGAGGGTCCAGAGAGCGAGGACCAAAGGCAGAGGTGAGGAACAGTACAGCAGGGACAGAGGAGCCATACCAGCTCACTCCAAGAGAACACTAGACACTGGAGTCCGAGTCTGCAAGGGACAGATTAGCCCAGCAGAGAATTCCAGTACACCGTAGAGGCTTAGCTACCCGCAGCATCCCCATTTGAGAGCCAGGAGCTGCAGAAGAGATAGTGGTAGCTAAGTGAGAGCCCTCAGTGCAGCAACATGGGTGTCGGAGAGACAAGAGAGGTCAGGCCTGGTTTCACACATGATTCACCGAATGGACTTAAAAACATAGAAAAAAAACTCACCAAAAATTTGCCAGGTAAATACGCATTGCACTTAGCAGCGGCTGCCAGCTCCTCTGAGAGGCAACACAGGTGTCTGTATGCCGGTACTCAATCACCTGCAACCCACACTGTGGGTTGCAGGTGATTGAGTACCGGCATACAGACACCTGTGTTGCCTCTCAGAGGAGCTGGCAGCCGCTGCTAAGTGCAATGCGTATTTACCTGGCAAATTTTTGTTGAGTTTTTTTCTATGTTTTTAAGTCCATTCGGTGAATCATACAATATAAATCAGACATGTCGCAAAAGGCATGTGGTTAGGACTGGTAAGCGTGAGGGCCCTTGATAGTGGGTTACCGGCTTACGTATTTTGGCCAAAATACCCACAAACACCTCACATTTTCATCCTTAGTGTTTTATTGCACTTTTTTTATCTGCAGTTTGAGGCTGAGCCCTCTGGGGGGCGTCTGTCACTTTGTGAGGCATGTAATCAGTGCGGAGCAGCCCGCCTGATCTAATAGAAGGGCGTGACCAATAGGCTGCTCTGACACTATGCCTTGCATGCACCGTGAGTGGCAGAGCCCTATGGTAACCTCGTGTCTTTAAATGCCACCAGTCACCTCCCTGACAGCATGGCCGGATGCTGGTGCCACAACCGCCCCCACTATGAGTTGCAGGTGATTGAGTACCGGCATACAGACACCTGTGTTGCCTCTCAGAGGAGCTGGCAGCCGCTGCTAAGTGCAATGGGTATTTGCCTGGTTTCACACATGCCAGACTTCAGGACAAGGGAGCAGGACAAGGAGGCCTATAGCCCACTCGGTGTGGAAATTCCGGAGTGAATCCTTCAACCCTGGAAGTGTACTTGTAAACCACCAGTAAAGGTACAGAAAAGACTTTCTTGTGTGTGTGTGTGTGTGTCCATCCTTCCAGCCTGTCCCACACAGCAAAGACTGCGCTACCCTATTCCACCATTCTACCCATACAGCATCGGGGACCCCACTCTACCTGTAGGGAGCGACAACACCTTGCTGTTGCCCATCACGCCGGAGGTGCCAGCAGCGCCGGTGCCATCACCAAATCTACAGGTGGTGTCTCTACATTCCTTTATAAATTCTTATCCCTTTAAATACCCCCTTTTTACTGTCACCCAAAGGGCACAGGCTCGGGCACTGACCACCTGTGACATCCTTGCACCCAACCGCCCGAGATCTGAGTACCCCAGACCCTTGTGGACCCGACACTGTCACCCTCTGGTGCATGGCAATCTAAATGCACCACTGAATGCAGCATTCCTGCTGCATTCAGGGAAGGGGACCCCCATGCCTCTAGCTTCCCTGTATTCCGAGATATATACCTTAGAAAGCTTATAGAATACTAGTCTAATGGGTGGGATCATTTTACCAACTCTTCGGCGCTGACACAGTTATCCAGCAGGGCGGGCTCAGCCGTTGACGTCATGCAAGGCCGCTCTTTGCGGCCAGTGTGATTGACAGGCTTTATTCAAATAGCAGGGTGGGAATCTAGCGCCAGATACCCGCCCTGCTATTGGAATAAAGCACAACCAGGTGACATCACGCATGGCCGCTCTGTGCGGCCAGCGTGATTGACAGACAGCAGAAGCTGAGAGTAGAGCAGTAGGCGGTGGCAGAGATCTGAAGGGGGAGGAACAACCACGCAGCAGGCTGGATGACAGTGCCAGTGCTGAAGAGCTGGTAAAATGATCCTACCCATTAGACTAGTTTTCTATAAGCTTTCTAAGGTATATATCTCAGAATACAGGGGGGCTAGAGCCATGGAGGACACCTTCCCTGAATGCAGCAGACATGCTGCATTCAGTGCTGCATTTAGATTGCCATGCACCAGGGGGTGACCGGTCCTCTTTAAGAGGGGGATTGAAGGTAACTTCCTGCCTTTGACTCAATATATCACCCATACATTGGTGCATACAAAATAACAATGACTGCCAAAAGTTGGGTTAAAATGGCCACAGCTCCTTTTATTAAATATTTACACAAAACCTGAGGTGTTCAAAACAATGGTGACCCCACAACAATATAAGCAATGTATATGTAATGTACAATAATTAGATCTGCCTCTTTAAGAAAACTAGGTCTGTTGGATGATGGGTAAGGAGAAGGAGGTAGAGAGTTAAGTTTTGGTTTCACTTTGGATGCATGCTGCAGGAAAGACTGTTCTGCTATATGATGGAGAAAGATAGAAGACAAGAATAAAGTACAGTTAAAGTTTACTCTTGTGAATGCCTCATATCGTGTGGACATTACAACTGGCGACGAGGATGGGATGATATAACCACCGGCTGCTGTGAGTACTGATGATCCCTGTTTACTGCTTCACACACCAGCATCACTGAGAGACTCTATCATGGCTGAATACTTACACAGTTTCCCACAGTTTGATATGACTGATGCTACTAATCTCTCCCATAACTGGAGAAAATGGCTAAACAGATTTGAGAACTTTCTAGAAGCCGTGGACATAAAAGAGGAGAAACGAAGGAAGGCTGTACTCTTACATTGTGCAGGCTCAGGAGTCTATGATGTATACAGCACATTACCTGCAGCCGAGACAGACACATACAAGAATTGCACCAAAGCTCTCACTGACTACTTCAATCCCAAACAAAATATCAGATATGAAAGATACAAATTCAGAATTGCTAAGCAGCTCCCAGAAGAATCCATAGACACCTATGTCACCCGGCTGAGAGAACTGGCACATGGATGTGCATTCACTGATGTAGATGATGAAATTCTAACTCAAGTAATTGTCACCTGCTCATCCACTAACATAAGGCGCAAGGCTCTGCAGCAGGATCTCTCTCTACATGATTTACTCAAAATGGCACGTGCTATAGAAACAGCAGATCATCAGGCTACTGCAATGGAGAGTGGGGATCATTTACATGTGCATAATCTCAAGCATAAGAATGCCCAAGACAAGCAAACCCCAAAACAGAGGAAATGCTATAGATGTGGACAGGATTTCCCTCACCACCTGAACAAATGTCCAGCCATAGGACAGACATGCAGTAAATGTGGAAAAGGGAATCATTTTGCAGCTGTCTGCAGGTCAGCACAATACAAGTCTTCTTTGCCTCTGACAAAGCCCGCAAATATAAAAATGATAAATCAGGACACAGAAGAAATGTCTGGGACGGAAAACTATGTGTTCACCACTTCTGCCACTGGCTCCGTGCAGTCTCCCTGCATCACACTCCCACTCTGCAACACCAATATCACCTTTACAATAGATACGGGTGCTTCAGTGGATATTATAGACAGCACTGCATATGAACAATTGGAAAATAAGCCAGTTTTACAGCAAGTGAACACAAAAATCTTCCCATATGGATCTACAACACCTCTAGCCACAAGAGGACAATTTGACACGGAAATCAGCTATAAAGAAAACAGACATAAAACCACTTTTCACACATTACAAGGATCGGGAGGATGTCTTCTCAGCTATCACACTGCATTGAAGCTAGGTCTCATCCAGATTATTCATACCATAACTGACCCAGCAGACATGGATGTACAGGCCATGGTAAACAGTTTTCCCTCCTTATTTAGTGGTTTGTGGAAATTAAAGGACTCTCAAATACATCTTCATGTGGACGACAGCGTTCGTCCGGTAGCCCAACCACATAGACGCATTCCTTTTCACCTGAGAAAGAAGGTGGAAAAAGAACTTCAATTCCTCATGGATGAGGACGTCATTGAAACTGTTACTGGTCCCACTCCGTGGGTCTCTCCACTTGTGGTAGTTCCAAAACCAAAGACTCCAGAGCAGGTGAGACTGTGTGTTGACATGCGCCTACCCAACACCGCTATCCAGAGAGAAAGACATATCTCACCCACGATTGATGACATCATTCATTTATTAAATGGAGCGACTGTCTTTTCAAAGCTCGACCTCAATAAAGGCTATCACCAATTAGAACTGAGTCCAGAATCCAGATACTTAACAACATTTTCCACACATGTGGGCCTCAGAAGATATAAAAGATTGACTTTTGGAGTCTGCTCAGCAGCAGAAATTTTTCAGGATTCGATAAGGAGCGTCATTCAACACGTTCCAAATGCCTTTAATTACAGTGATGACATACTGGTGTTTGGTAAAACTCAAGCTGAACATAATCGTGCTCTATACAACATCTTTGAATGCCTGCTCTCTGCTGGACTCACTTTAAACAAAGAAAAGTGCGAATTTGATAGAAGTTCATTAGAGTTCTATGGTCACATCTTCTCGGCAAAAGGAGTACAACCTGACCCTAAGAAAGTAGAATCCATCCAGACAGCCTCAATTCCACAAACTGCCAGTGAAGTACGCTCTTTTCTTGGAATGGCAAGCTACTGTGCTAGATATATTCCAAATTTTTCAACTATCAGCAGTCCATTAAGAGAACTTACAAAGCAAAATTGTGTTTTTCAATGGTCTCAAGACTGTCAGACCTCTTTTGAAGCAATTAAAAATGAACTTTGCTCAACCACTATCATGGCTTATTTTGATCCGGCACTTCAAACCGAATTAATTGTGGACGCCAGTCCCGTGGGGCTGGGTGCTATCTTAGCACAATATAAGGATAATAATCAAGATCCTCACATCATTTCTTATGCAAGTAAAAGTTTAACAAGCACTGAAAAGAAATATTCACAACCTGAAAAAGAAAGCTTGGCAGTTGTCTGGGGATGTGAACACTTTCACTTATTTCTCTATGGAGCTCCCTTCACCATTGTCACTGACCACCAAGCACTCCTTACGATCTTTGGAAATCCCAGAGCTAAAATGCCTGCATGCATTGAAAGATGGGGTCTACGTCTACAGGACTATAACTACAAAATTGTTCACAAACCTGGAAAATACAGCAATCCAGCTGACTATCTTTCAAGACATCCTATGAATGATGCCTCACCTGAGCAATCCTCCATTGAAGAATACATACGCTTCATTACAGCTCATGCAGTGCCTAAAGCACTCTCCATTGATCACTTTGTGAATGCAACAACGAGTGACAAGACGCTATGTGCCTTAATACAAATCATACAAAATCGAAGGTGGCATGAAATTCAAAAAGAAAAATTTCCAGATTCTGAGATTGATCTGAAGGAATTAAAACTATTCTCAAGTGTACGGGATGAATTATCAGTCACTGAAGAACACCTCATTCTTCGAGGTACCAAACTAGTTGTACCTAAGACTTTGCGCAACTTAGTCATACAGATCGCACATGAAGGTCATCTGGGAATTGTTGGTACTAAAAAATTACTTAGAGAAAAAGTGTGGTTCCCAAACATGGATCAATTGGTGGAAGAGAAGATTAGACATTGCTCCACCTGTCAATTCATTACTCCATCATCAAACTTAGAACCACTGCAAATGTCTCCGCTACCCACTGCTGTCTGGGAGGAAGTGGCAGTCGACATATATGGACCATTACCCAATGGCCAGTACATTCTAGTAACAATGGATGAATATTCTAGATACCCTGTCATTTCTTTCATATCTTCAACATCTGCCACTAGTGTCATTCCAGAACTGGATGACATATTCTCTGCATATGGCATTCCAAGAGTGGTTAAAACAGACAATGGACCTCCGTTCAATGGACATGTGTTTACACAATTTTCTGAATACTTGGGGTTCAGTCACAGGAAAATCACACCTTGCTGGCCACAAGCCAATGGTATAGTAGAACGTTTCATGCGCACTATGGGGAAAAGAGTCAAGGCAGCGAGTCTGGAGCACACCCCGCTGAAACAGTCATTATACAAATTCATGCGCAATTATCGTAATACGCCACATTCTACTACTAATGCTGCTCCAGCTCATCTAATGTTCAACAGAACTCCACGGATACGTATCCCTGATGTGACCAGTCATCCCTTACCAAGTGACTCTTCTGTGCGATCAGCAGACTCTGCTAACAAACAAGCTATGAAACGTTATGCAGACAGAAGGCGAAGGGCACAGCCAAGTGCCATCAAAAAAGGGGATGTTGTTGTCGTGCGTCAAAAACCAACCAACAAGACCTCAGCTACTTATAAGCCTGCACAATACAATGTCACTGATAAGAAAGGCAGCATGGTCACGGCTGAGCGAAATGGACACTTCATAACTCGAAATTCTTCACATTTTAAAATCATACCGCAAAATGATGGTAATGATCTTCCTCTGGTGGAAGACTTGGTACTCGATGGTGGAGAGGACCACCCGGAAGTGAACAATTCTTCAATAATGGACACACTCACGGAGCCCAGACGCTATCCAACACGAGAAAGGAGGGCTCCATCGCGGCTTATTGAAGAAGTATAAAAGAGGAAAGAACAGAAAACATGCAGAGTTCTTTTTGGTTGTTTTCTTTTTTGTTGTCTTTTGTGTTTTTTTTGTTTGTTTCTCTTTGGTGCCTGATTTGAATAGACTAAATAGGCCAAAACCGACATATATATTTATTGGACATTTTCACATGGTTATATTGTCAGTGTATTTCTTCTAAGTTGTAAAAAAAAAAAAAAAAGGGGATGATGTAATGTACAATAATTAGATCTGCCTCTTTAAGAGAACTAGGTCTGTTGGATGATGGGTAAGGAGAAGGAGGTAGAGAGTTAAGTTTTGGTTTCACTTTGGATGCATGCTGCAGGAAAGACTGTTCTGCTATATGATGGAGAAAGATAGAAGACAAGAATAAAGTACAGTTAAAGTTTACTCTTGTGAATGCCTCATATCGTGTAGACATTACAGTATATATAAAATTACTCTAAACAGTTAATAGATCTAGTCCAGAGGCAAACTCCACAAGCTTACAAACTTCCCTGACCACCCCGCACCAGCCCAGGGAGAGGGGTATGAATATCCCATAATGAATACCTCTAACTGTTGCAGGATCTATGCCCGCTAATTAAATTACTGCACCAGAAGCCACTATTCCCAAGTAGTGCCTTCACACCAACGAACTGGGTAATGATGGGTAGTGATGGAAAGACCAGACTGTTGGCCAGCAAGCACAGTATGCCAGACACACTTTGCACTTGCCATCATGCTAATGCACACCCTTAAGGGCTGGGGTAGGTTTCAACTGCCTTATGGCTCTGGAAGGGGATTTTGGCAAAATCCTTCCAAGGTGATAAATAGCTGGGTGGCTGGTGGCTGGGCACATAGGCCGCAGTCAAATCAAACACATAAGTTTAAACAGGAGCAGTGCAGATCCTAACTATGTATAAGGAGAGGCTAGAAACAAAGCCAAGACCAAAAAACAAAGTAAGAGAGCAAACCAAAAGAAACAGAAAAAGTACTAACCTTTTCACCCAATTAAAATTGAAAATAATCAACACTTAACAGAGGATATAACAAGTTTAAATATCCCTCTTGTGAATTAGCTGACACTACTGAAGCAATGCCCAGTCTACATCCTCATCCCAGGGAGGCAAAGGAGTGCGCAAGAGGAGTGGAGTGGGAGGAATTTCCCACCACATGGCTGGACACACAGTGTCCCATATCTCCAAGCAACAGCTGACACTAGGGTACCTGGCTTCCCAGGACCCCTGAACAGCATAATTGCTGGGAAAACGGTGTCCCATCTCCCAGAAACCCTAAGAGAGTGCAATACATGGGTGAAGCGAGCACCTGCACTAGCTCCACCCTCCGGAGGCAACACCCGAACCCTTCATGGCCAGTGAGAGTGGACGGGTGACCTGTTGAAGAGCAAGCGATAGCGTCGAGCACAGAGGTATGGGAAGAATTAACACCTCTAACAACCAAAGGTCTGCCCCGACACCTACCTACATCCAAATCACCAGGCCTGACACAACAACCAATTAACCAGCCTCTGAACCAGATCTATTCCGTACCACAGGCCTGGCCACGTGACACCTTACGCGGTCTGGATTCATCACCAGCAAAACTTGCTTGATACAATCCTTCACACACAATATCCACAAATCATTGCCAATTAGATTAAGATATACACCATTGAACCGTACATAATCCCTTGAAGGTGTCTCCAATTTCTGAAGACGTTCCCCAATCCCACAATTCTTGGCAACAAAAAGGCAACAGCCTTATTTGTTTTAATCTTTGTTTTGTTCAGTTAATCAATTGACTTCTTGACGTTATACCATAACTTCTACCCCAAGATATCTGACCATATAATAGCAATACCTGCAATAAATCACCACCACTGCAATAAATCAAATATAATATCACACATTCATTGCAGGGAAGACACATCAATACTGTCATTATCTCCCACCTGTACAGAAAGAGTGGCATCCCTGCGGGGGATTGCCACAGGTTCCACCGGTGCAAGGAAGGACTAACCCCTTGGTTAGCTCAGCACACACCACCTTCCACCCCAGACCTGAAGGGGGAGCTCTACTGGCTGCATTAAGTCAGTTCCCCTTTAAGAACACTCAGGCTGAGGGGAGGAGTCAGTTAGTCCCAGAGTTCAGTTGGAGCTAGTTCCTGTGAGGAGAAGGAAGAGAAAGGAGGCAGAGCTGCTGGCCGCTGGGGAGAGATTCAGGCCAGGACCAGGGACGACTGACCCAGAGAAGGGGCCGGAGGCAAGTGGAGGAGACAGGGAACTGAGAAGGGAATCTGAATTAATAGCCCTTTAGTACACACGGACACTGGAGTCCGACGCTGCCAGCTTGCGGAGCTACAGCGAAAGCCCAGTGTACTCAGGAGGAGTTCAGCCCTGAGGAAATAAGGCAAGAGACACTAAACTGACCAAGCATAGGACCAGGGGCCACAAGAGAAACAGGGACCCCGCAGAAGGACCTCATTATCAGCTTAGGACTAAGACCAGAGAAGAAGAAGTGGTGAGTTCAGGCTCAGGCAGGACTCATCCCACACTGTAGAGCACAGACACAAAGGAGGCCTCATAACTTTCTAAGGTAGAAGTCTCAAATTGCACCGGGGACCTGGTTACTACTCTGAACTGTACCTGTTACATTACCACCAGTAAAAGATACTGAAACAACTACCCCAGTGTGTTTGTGTGCCTGTCTAACCTTCACAATTCACAACTGAGCCAGAAAGGACTTGACTACTACTCCCCTCATCCATCCCTGCTACCCTGAGGTAAAGCTCCACCTATGGGGAGGTGTTCCACACTCTGCTGCACCCACCATCACCTCAGCGGCCGGCTGCAGCGCTGATAAACCGTTACCAGGTAGCATAGGTGGTGTCACGTTCAATTGTAAATAGCCCCCTTACCCCCACCGTTCCCCGCCCTTGAGGGTCCAGGGCACGGGATCGGGGATCGACCAGCCGTGATCCCCCATCAGAACCGCCATCAGCCCCGGTACCCGAGAACCCCATACCCTGTCGACTGCCTCACAAACATACTCAGTGGTTGGTCCTCATTTTAATAGTATGAGCATTTTGCTAATACCCCACATCATATCACATTACGGATTACAATCCACCTGATTCGTGCCAGGGGCCTAGCTTGTCCAGCTAGTGGTCATCAAGATGAACGTCAGTTTGAAAAATTCCCCCAGAACACATATGAGAGCCGAGGATCCAAACTAAGCATGCTCTCTTATTAAGGCTGGGGTCACACGTGCGGCAGGGCTCTGTGGATCCTGATCCGGTTTTGAGCAGTGAAAGTGCTCATAACCGGATCAGAAACCGCATCCTATAGGAGCCCATTATAGTAACCGGATTGCAATACATGCAATCCAGTTACCGCTTGCGGAATTGCAGTCTGCGGTAAAAATCATGCAGGCTGCAGTTTTTGCAGCGGTTTGCAAACCGCAGGAGGCTTGCTATAATGGGCTCCTATGGGAGCCCATGCAGATGCCGCAAGGCACATGTGAATGCCTGCGGCAACCGCATGCTTTGTTCATCCCTGCTGCCGCAGGGATGAACAAAGGGTTAAATGTTAATAATATATGTGGGCAACATGTCTCTAGGGGGTGCCGACCCTCCCCCGAGACATGCTGTCCACTCAGGTGGGCATGTCAGGGGTTAATATGTGTCATTATAGTATTGCTGGCTATTGTCGGCTTTTTCAATTTTATGAATGAATGCGGCGGCGCCTCACTGTGGAGGAGATACAGTACGCAATCTACGTACTGTATGAGCCCCCGGCCTTGGTCCTTAAAGTTGTAACATTAAGTCTATGGGCAGCGCACCACCATAGACCTAATGTTAAAGCTTTCAGGCCCCTGGATAGCGGCAGATACAGTACATAATCTGCGTACTGTATCTCCTCCACAGCAAGGAGCCGCTGGGTTTCATTCAGAAAATAGTAAATGCCAACAATAGTCGGCAATACTGTAATTGCACATATTAACCCTTCACATGTCTAACTATGTGGACAGCATGTCTCTAGGGAGGGTGGGCACTCCCTACAGACATGTTGCCCACATCTATTATTATCATTAACCCTTTGTTCATCCCTGCGGCAGCAGGGATAAACAAAGAATCCGGCAACCGGATTGCACAGTCTGAGCAATCCGGCTACCGGATGGGCTCCCATAGGAGCCCATTATAGCAGTCCCGCTGCGTTTTACAAACTGCTGCGAAAAACACTGCCTGCATGATTTTTCACGCTCAAAACTAGTGATGGGCGAATCCTAAATTACTCGGAATCGCTTGACTCTAGCGAGTCCGAGCACAGGAGTCGCTACTCGTTGCGAGTCTAGCGAGTCCAATGTTAATGAATGGGGAAGCGAGTAATAGCGAGTAGTGTGAGATTTACAAATCACAGATGTGTCTCGGAAGCTTCAGCCTGAAGCAATCCTAGTTTTGTCATTTATTTGCATTGGACTCGTTTACTTTGCAACTGTAATCGCTGGGAAACTCGCATAGATAAGAGAAGAGTCCTGTCTGCTCTGTGCAGCTCCAGGGTCCTAGAGCCTGCCTGCTGCCTGATGTAGCAGTGCTGAGATTGTTCTCAGTCTGCTCATTCCCTGTGTACAGACATGAATGTCTGTGCACAGAGATGATGTAGCAGTGCTGAGATTGTTCTCAGTCTGCTCATTCCCTGTGCATAGACATCTATATCTATACACAGGGGATGTAGCAGAGAGGACATCGCGTTTTGGACTGCGTCGGACGGAAGAGGATTTTTTTAATTAAAGATGGAGTCCCTAATGGCTTTTTTTTTATTTCTAATAAAAAAAGTCTCTGTGTTGTGTTTTTTTTAAAACAATTTAATAGAAATTCATGGCGGTCATGTCTAATATTGGCGTGACCGCCATAAATTTCGGGCTTAGGGCCAGCTGATAATACTGGCCCTAACCTCTATTACCCAGCGTGCCACCGCCACCAGGGCCGCTGGAAGAGCGGGGTTCAGCGCCAGAGGGTGGCGCTTCAATGAACGCGCCATCTTCTGGGGCGGCTGCGTGCTGCAATTTGCAGCGGGGGGTGCCCAGAAAGCTTGGGCATCCCTGCGCTGCGGATTCCAGCCCCCAGCTGCTTAGCTGTACCTGGCTAGACATAGAAATTGCGCGGAGCCCCACGCATTTTTTTGACTCCGACTCCGAGACGACTCCGACTTCGAGACGACTCCGACTCCGACTCCGAGACGACTCCGACTCCGAGACGACTCAGACTCCGAGACGACTCAGACTCCGAGACGACTCCGACTCCGAGACGACTCCGACTCCGACTCCGAGACGACTCCGACTCCGACTCCGAGACGACTCCGACTCCGAGACGACACCGACTCCGAGACGACTCCGAGACGACTCCGACTCCGACTCCGAGATGACTCCGACTCCAAGACGACTCCGACTCCGAGACGACTCCGACACCGAGACGACTCCGACTCCAACTCCGAGACGACTCCGACTCCGACTCCGAGACGACTCCGACTCCGAGACGACTCCGACTCCGAGACGACTCCGACTCCGAGACGACTCCGAGACGACTCCGACTCCGACTCCGAGATGACTCCGACTCCAAGACGACTCCGACTCCGAGACGACTCCGACTCCGACTCCGAGACGACTCCGACTCCGAGACGACTCCGACTCCGAGACGACTCCGACTCCGAGACGACTCCGACTCCGAGACGACTCCGAGATGACTCCGACTCCGAGACGACTCCGAGACGACGACGACTCCGACTCCGACTCGACTCCGAGACGACTCCGACTCCGAATCCGAGATGACTCCGACTCCGACTCCGAGACGACTCCGACTCCGAGACGACTCCGACTCCGACTCGACTCCGAGACGACTCCGACTCCGAGACGACTCCGACTCCGAGACGACTCCGACTCCGAGGCGACTCCGACTCCGAGGCGACTCCGACTCTGAGGCGACTCCGACTCTGAGACTCCGACTCTGAGACTCCGACTCTGAGGAGACTCCGACTCCGAGACTCTGACTCTGAGCCTCTGACTCTGAAATTCATTAAATAATAAAAAAAAAAATGCGTGGGGCTCCGCGCAATTTCTATGTCTAGCCAGGTACAGCTAAGCAGCTGGGGGCTGGAATCCGCAGCGCAGGGATGCCCAAGCTTTCTGGGCACCCCCTGCTGCAAATTGCAGCCCGCAGCCGCCCCAGAAGATGGCGCGTTCATTGAAGCGCCATCCTCTGGCGCTGAACCCCGCTCTTCCAGCGGCCCTGGTGGCGGTGGCACGCTGGGTAATAAAGGGGTTAATTCCAGCTTTGTTATACAAGCTGGTATTAAGCCCGAGATTCTTAATGTCAGGCCACGTTTGACCCAGCCACTAAGAATCTCCAATAAAGGGTTAAAAAAACACAACACAGAGAAAATTTTTTATTTGAAATAAAAAAAAAAGCCATTAGGGACTCCATCTTTAATTAAAAAAATCCTCTTCTGTCCGACGCAGTCCAAAACACGATGTCCTCTCTGCTACATCCCCTGTGCATAAATATAGATGTCTATGCACAGGGAATGAGCAGACTGAGAACAATCTCAGCACTGCTACATCAGGCAGCAGGCGGGCTCTTGGACCCTGGAGCTGCACAGAGAAGACAGCTGGACTCGGCTCGCAAAGAAACAGCAGTTACTTTGCGAGTTTCCCTGCTATCACTGGCACAGTAGCCAGTGATTACTTGCACGAGTCTAATGCAAACAATGGCAATCCTAGTTTTGTCAGCGTTTCTGACAAAACTAGGATTGATATTGATTTGCATTGGACTCGTGCGAGTAAACGCTGGGAAACTCGCAGAGTACCGAGTCCTGCGAGTCCCTTACTACTCGCCGAGTAACGAGTCCTAGCGAGTAGATTCGCCCATCCCTACTCAAAACCAGATCCGGATGAAAAAAAAAACGCTAATCTGACCCTAGCCATAATCTTGGTAAACCAAGAGACAAGCGACTAAACATCTGTTTACAAATATAACAATTATATTTATTTATCAAAAATTCACAAAGAGGGGACATACACGACAAAAGAACAGACAACCCAAAGGGGTGTCTCCCGTTATGAGTATTGGTGCATTAAGGTACATAATTTTACACATGGATCATAATCCAACAGAAACTGGCACAACAGTGGAAACTCTTTACCAAAAAATCACTATTGAATATCCCAATAGGGTTCATGATTAGCATATGGGCTTCCAAACTTTTTATACAGTTGCCCATATACGACAACAAGTAAAGTGCAGGTGCTTATATAAATTTACATGATTTTTTGGTAAGACAAGGATACACACATAAAACATTCAGATCACCCCCAGTGGGTTCACAATGTAGACAGAAGTACCAATAGAACTGTTGTTACAGAGACATAACATACAATGTCCAAGGTGGTCTTTTAGTACCCTTATTAAACAGATATTAGACAAGAATCTGTCAACCTGAATGTAACAGGACAGAAGCTGCTGAAAAAGTGATCACAAATGCTGCATCAATAGGAATTCTCACCAGTAAGGTGCTCAGTTACGGGAGACACGGACCCCGATGGCCATTTCGAGACCTTCGTCAGGGTGTACTGAGTCACATGCAAGATGGGGCTTTAAAAAGGCCGGCCGGCACTGTAATCATCATGATCAGCTGTGTATCATGTGACGTGCGGCTATTGCGACGGGGGCAAGAAGCGGAAGTGCTGCCGCGTCATCACCGGGCGCGCCCAACGTCATAGCACGTGACCGTGACCAGCGAATCAGATGGCGACACATCGCACCGCTTCCTCATTCCCCGGCAGCAACAGCGCACGTCACAGCAGAACATGTGATGGGTTTATTTACCTTTTACGAGCTTACAAGCAAGGCAGAGTATCGCGCTCTTAGTTACAGGGCAACAGTCTGCAAAAGCAGGGGACACAGGAGCCGTACATTATTAGAACGTACGAAATAATCAAATACCAACAAATACATGTACATAATAGATGTTTGTTATCAAAAGCAACACATGGAGATGTTTAACAATAGGTACATATCACTGCAAAAGAGCAGCATTAAATCTAGTTGCTCAGATACATAATAGTATCTAATATATAAACAGATATTGTATTACTAGCTGTGAGCCCGATGCGATTGCATCGGGATTCTAGAACTGGTGTATAGTTTATTAAATTAGATTTTTAACTAATAATCCAATTATTCCATGATAGATGGCGGCCCAATTGTAAAGAATCGGGAGTGTAGCATGCATATATACATTATTCATTCAAATTTGACAATAATGCACATAACACATGATATGTATCTATCAACTACCAATGTTTATATGGTACATGTCAGTGTAGTACATGTCATGATTCTAAGGCAAGGCTTTTCGTACAGATACTGGCACTGATGTTTTGTACAGATTACGTATATTCAATTTATATATGAATATTAATAATCTATGATTAAGCCAGTACATGTTTCCCCACCAACCACGGGAAGGTAGCCTTACAACTGGTGGGACCTACTCTACTCTACCCCTAATAATTAATAGTTAGACTCCTTTTAAAGCAGATATTTTTTGGCTATTTGCAGAAGGTGTAGAATAACCAAATACAATTTCTGCACTTCGCACCAAAGGACCTACCTACAGCTCACTTTCAGCAAGTAACATGTAATGTATATGGAACTTGCAATTAGCTTGCAGTAAATACGGCAAGCACAGCTTTAACAGGTTGACTAAATGCAACCACTAAAAATCAGAGCTAACTGTGATTTTGGCAGTTGAAACTGTTGAAAGCACATGTGCCGCAACTACTGCAAGTAAAGCACAAATTCCATTAACATTTCATGCAACTTACAGTAAGAGTGCTGTAGGTCACCATTAGACAGCAAGTGTCAAAATTGATGTGTTCACACTATAAATTCCACAAATAGCAGAATAAGTCAGATTTAAAATGAAAATGTCTATTCTTTCCCTATGTGTCTAAATATGTACCTATATGTATGTACGTATTTATATATACAGAACACACTTCAAGATAGAGATGTGTGTGAACAGCTGTCCCACCCGTCTCTAATGCTGCCTTCAGACTTGCAGATGCATCTGCAGCATTTTGCAGATGCATCTGCATGCAGACAGTAAACCCTATCTTTATAATGGGACGCACAGTGTCTGCAGATGCTTCCAGACAGCCGAGCACACCCATTCACTCCTATATGTGATCTCTGCGCAGGCAGATGCTTGGGTACAGATCACAGACTCTCCTCCGCACCAGGGACACGACATGTTGCATCCCTGGTGAGGGTGGAAGTGTGTGATTTGTATGCAGGCATCCGCCTGCGCACAGATCACATATAGGAGTAAATGTGTGCGCACGGCTGCCTGCAAGCATCTGCAGACACCGTGCGTCCCATTATAAAGATAGGGTCTACCGTCTGCATGCAGATGCTTGCAGATGCATTTTCAAAACGCTGCAGATGCATCTGCAAATCTGAAGGCAGCCTTAGCTGTTCACAAAAACCTCACCCTGTGTAAAAAGAAAATGAAATCTCGCAGCAGCTATCCTGCTGGAGCTTCAGGTTCTTATCACTAAATGCAAGCATTTAGATCATGGGTGGGGAACTCCAGTCCTCAAGGGCCAAAACAGTGCAGGTTTTCAAGATTTCCTTAGTATTGCACAGGTGATAACATAATCACCTGCACTGGTGATGATTCCAAGCCCTGTGCAATCCTAAGGAAATCCTGAAAACATGCACTGTTTGTGGCCCTTGAGGACTGGAGTTCCCCACCCTTGATTTAGATGATACACATCTACAATCTACTACAAAATGTGTGTTTATATACATATACAATGAAATGTAAAAAGAAAGTTTAAAAGCTAAAAAAGTAAGTACTATATATTTTAAATAACTATTTTATATCTAAAACCTATTTATAATATCTTTATAACGAAAGTAATATTTTTGCTATTTTTGTCTATTTCTATTCTTCTACATCTATAACTAAATTAAATTATTGTAATATTTGT
This sequence comes from Allobates femoralis, assembly GCA_033576535.1. Lineage (NCBI taxonomy): Eukaryota > Metazoa > Chordata > Amphibia > Anura > Aromobatidae > Allobates > Allobates femoralis. The sequence continues at coordinate 46,509,491 of JARQOC010000007.1, forward strand.
GTTTAATTAGAAAGTATGTATCTAAATAGAATATGTATGTAAATAATTGAAAGTAAAATATTTTTATACACTATATTTTTAGTGAAAAGTGAAACTAAGGACTATATTTCTTAAAGACCTATTTAATATCTAATAACTAATTATAATGTCTTTATCTAAAACTAAAGTAATTTGTTTGGTATTTTGGATTATTTCTATTGCTATACATCTATTTGTAAACTATTTTTTTATAAATTTTTTGGTCAATTCCTACACATCTATGGGTAAAGTAATTTTTTTTTTTTTTTAGGACTATACATCTATGGCTAAACTATTTTATGGGAATATTTTTGTTTAATTAGAAAATAATTATGTATCTAAATGTAATATGCATATAAAGAATTTAAACTAAAATATTTTTATATACTATATTGTTATTGAAAATGAACACTAATGACTATATTTCTTAAATAACTATTGTATATATAATAACTAATTTTAATATCTTTTTGTTATAACAAATAATTTTTTTTTTTTTTTTTTTTCTATTGCTATACATCTATGGCTAAACTAATTTATTGTAATATTTGTATTTAATTAGAAAGTAAGTATGTATGTAAATCTAATATGTATCTAAAGAATTTAAAATAAAATATTATTAGAGAGAATATTTGTAGTAAAGAGTATTTCAGTACTGGGCAGCAATTTGACTTGAATGGATGTATCCAACACTTTCACCTTAACATTGCATCGTGTTTTCACTCGTGAAAAATCCACATATAACTGTCCATGTCCAAAAACTGTTTGTGACAAAAAAATCCCTACTTTCTTCACTGTATGGCCTTGGGATTTGTTGATGGTCATGGAAAAAGTAGACTTCACAGGAAATTGTTGACGTCTTAACTTGAAAGGTAAGGCAGTCTCTGATGGAGATAAATAAATCTTTGGAATAAACACCACATTTCCTTCTGCAGACCCAGAACTGACTTTTGCTTGAATGAGATTGTCAAACAAAGTGATCACAATGAAGCGATTCCCATTGCAAAGACCTTTTATGCTGTTAAAGGTGTGCAAAAGCATGACAATGGTACCAATGTGTAATTTGAGGCGATGATAAGGCATTCCCATTGGTGTGAGTGAATTGAAAAATTCCACTGGATATTGGTCTGAATCTTCAGTCTGAATGGAATCATCACTAATGTACTCAGTGTATTCACCAGCAATGCAATCCATAACCTGAGAGTTCACCATTTCCACATAGACATTTTTAGGACAAAGATTGTCATGTGATGCAGCAATGTGAATGCTTTCATTGTTATATCCATCATGTATGTAAATGTAATATATATCTAAAGAATTTAAAATAAAATATTCTTATAGACAATATTTTTTGTAAAGACTTTTTCTGAATGAGGCAGCAACTTTCCTTAAATGGGTGTATGCAGTACTTTCACCTTAACAATACATCTTCTTTTCACTCGTGAAAAAGCCACATAACTGTCCATGTCCAAAAATGGGTTGTGGGGCAAAAAACCCCTACTTTCTCCAATGTATGGCCTTGGGATTTGTTGATAGTCATGGCAAAAGTAGACTTTACGGTAAATTGTCGATGTCTTAACTTAAAAGGTAAGGCAGTCTATGATGGAGATAAATCAATCCTTGAAATAAACACCACATTTCCTTCTGCAGACCCAGAACTGACTCTTGCTTGAATGAGATTGTCAAACAAAGTGATCACAATGAAGCGATTCCCATTGCAAAGACCTTTTATGCTGTAAAAGGTGCGCAAAAAGCATGACAATGGTACCAATTTGTAATTTGAGGCGATGATAAGGCATTCCCATTGGTGTGAGTGAATTTAAAAATTCCACTGGATATTGGTCTGAATCTTCAGTCTGAATGGAATCATCACTAATGTACTCAGTGTATTCACCAGCAATGCAATCCATAACCTGAGAGTTCACCATTTCCACATGGACATTTTTAGGGCAAAGAATGGCATGTGATGCAGCAATGTGAATGCTTTCATTGTTATATCCATCGTATGTAAGTGTAATATATATCTAAAGAATTTAAGATAAACTATTCTTATAGACAATATTTTTAGTAAAGACTTTTTCAGAATTAGGCACCAACTTTCCTTGAATGGGTGTATCCAGCACTTTCACCTTAACATTACATTGTCTTCTCACTCGTGAAAAAGCCACATATAACTGTCCATGTCCAAAAATGGGTTCTGGCAAAAAAATCCCTACTTTCTCCAGTGTTTGGCCTTGGGATTTGTTGATGGTCATGGCAAAAGCAGGCTTCAAGGGAAATTGTCGACGTCTTAACTTGAAAGGTAATCCAGTCTCTGATGGAGATAAATCAATCCTTGGAATAAACACCACATTTCCTTCTGCAGAGCCAGTAATGACTTTTGCTTGAATCAGATTGTCAAACAAAGCAATGACAATCAAGCGAGTCCCATTGCAAAGACCTTTTCTGCTGTTAAAGTTGCGCAAAAGCATGACAATGGTACCGATTTTTAATTTGAGGCGATGAGAAGGCATTCCCGTTGGTGTGAGTGAATTTAAAAATTCCACTGGATATTGATCTGGATCTTCAGTCTCATCAGGATCAATGGAATCATCACTAATGTATTCAGTGTATTCACCAGCAATGCAATCCATGACCTTAGAGTTCACCATATCCACATGGTCATTTTTAGGGCAAAGAATGGCATGTGATGCAGCAATCTGAATGCTTTCATTGTTATCTACATCAATGACAATGTTTTCACCAAATATAGCAAGTATAATTGAGCCAGTGCAGATCATGTCTTATGGGATTTCAATGGTATCATCTCCAAGGTTGAAATCATTGGACAATTCACCATTTCCCAGTTGAAGTAACCAACGGCTATAATCAGGATCAATGGAGCGCATATTGTTGAAGTGGCAATTGAGTGAAAAGCTGCCATTGTCGTGAGTATTTAATACAACTCTCTATAATGTCAGTTCTTGTACCATGTGGGATCATAGGCAGACACTGTCGAAAGTCTCCTCCCAGAACAATGACTTTCCCTCCAAAAGGTGTTGTATTTTTATTGGAGATATCTGTTGTCATGACATCCCGTAAAAGTTGATCTATCACATGCAATGCATATTTAGATAACAGAGTGGACTCGTCAATAATGAAAAGTTTGGTACTTTTCAAATGTTGTGCAGCATCTGTATCATTTTTAATCCTTGAAACGGAAGTTTCATTGATTGGAATTGGTATTCCGTAAAGCGAATGGATGGTTCTACCTCCTTGCAGTAAGTTAGCTGCAATCCCTGTACTGGCTGCAGGTGAGACAATTTCGCCTTCTCCTCTTAGTTCATGAATTAATAAATCATACAGATATGTTTTGCCACTACCACCTGGACCGTCAATGAAAAAGCACTTAGGTTGTCCACTTCTATCGTGTAAAGCTTGATTGATCGCATCATAGGCCAAAAGTTGTTGGTCATTTAAAGTAGCTTTCATTTGCTGAGCTCTTCTTAACTCATCATCCTTGTTGTATAGTGGAGCGATGTATGGCTTTCTTTTTGGTCGTGGTAGATTAAAATCAGTAAAAGTTTTGCCATGAAATTTTAGAATAGTTTGGACATCAGTCATAGCATATCCTTCACAATTCTCACACTCCTCAGTGTTGGAGTGATATGCATGGCAGTAGTCTTGGATAAAGTCTTGTTTAAATTCTTTCCACAACTCCAATGGATGAGCTGGAGGACCAAAAATACATATATATGCGAACATATCACGAAGCTGTGCAGGCATGTTGAGAACACAGGCATCCAATAAAGTATTTCTCCAAACAGTGTCATCAAAGAGCAATCCAAGAGCTAATGCTGCCTCTTTGAAAGTTGGGTATGTCACTTCATTAACAGTCTTAATGTTGTCAAAACTTGTTGCTCCTTTGACATGCAGTAACAACAACCTTAAATAGTACCGTTATTGATCTTTCATACTGACAGTATACATTCTTCCAATCACTGAAGAACCTCCTCGCTTTCTAATTTCCCATGCACCTTCTTTCCAAACATAGTGCTCTGGAATTTGGCGGTAGAAGTAATCATGAGCATGCGGGTCACTCTCATTCAGCTCAAAGTAGCCCATAAGAGTAGATTTTCTGTGCATTGTGTAACTGATGTCATCAACAGAGTCATCCTCATGAAAATAAAGTGGTTGAGAATGTGGGAGATGTACGGCCAGGCGAATAATGGAGTGCGATTGTCTATGCATCGGGTAAGCAAATATTCGCCAAGCTGCCTCCGGTGCACTCACGTATCTTGAATCCATGAATTGATGTGTTTCATCATGGTGGATATTGGTTTGGCAAATTTCAAGATTGGCTTTATCATGTCCTTTGTAGACATATTTGAATAGGTATTTTACACTTTGAATGGAAGCACATACCTCAACATTAATATGACACTTGTATGTTAATAGTAGGTAAGGGTTATAGGGAACAACCCAAGAATTATCAATCATCTTTGAACGGATTTGAAAGGATGATCCTTCCTTTCTTTGATAAGTAGGGTATGCATCCTTAGCTATGAGTGTTCTTGGTTGGAAATCTTTAGGAAAACCTTTCTTACACTTGCCAAGATCCATACATGGAGAATTGGGGTTGTGTTGTCCACAGGGTCCATGAATCATGTGTTGCATCACAATGTCATGGAGCAGAGGGTATTCTTCTGGATCAGGGATTTCAGCCCAAACTATTTTATCCACTTCAACCTCAGTTCTTAGTTTGGATTTGCTATCCAGAATGATCAAAATGTGAGCGTGTGGTAGGCCACGCTTTTGGAATTCAATCACATGAACCATTGCACAAACTTTGCCAAATAATCCAGTGTTAATTTCTTTTAATAGGGCTTCCAGTTTAATTCTGAAGACACGGGCGACTAAATCAGGTCTATGTTCCACACGCTGCCATGGCTCTAAATTGTTTGTAATCTCCCTCCATTTAGGATTACAGGTCATGGTTACAAAAAGATCTGGTCGTCCAAATTTAGTCACAATAGCCATGGCATCCTGATAGCGTTGCTGCATGTTTCTGGGACTGCCTTCAAAGGAAGATGGTAAAATCACCGTCTTGCCAATGGGAATACCTTTCTCAACAGATTGTTTCAGGAGATGTTCCTGGAGTACGCAATAATCCTCCACTTTTAAATCCTTTTGATGATGACGGATAAAATTTAAGCGATTAGCCTCAATTTTCACATACGCATCCACTAAGTACTGCTGTGTTAGTTTGCCACCATTCAGGATAGGATTGAACTGATTCCGTACAGACAGCAAATAGCAGTAATACTGGAGCTGTGTAACCCCGCGTTGACTTTTGCCTTGATGCTTGAGTCCCTCATGCCAGCCTTGTTCTCCATGAGGGAAAAATAGAGGATAGAGTAATGCATCTAAATTGCTGTGTAGAATACTGACTTGCTGTGTTTTTGGGGCCAAGGGGTTATTTGGATCAGGTTTAAAATGAATTAAAATGTCTCTATTGAATGGTGGCTCTCCATCAGCATTTTCAAAGACCACAGCAACTTCATTGGCAGTAGGATTGTTATAGCGTCTCGGGTCTTGGCCTCTGTCTTGTTTAATGGCCATGATAATATTTGGCATGACGGTGCCATGTTCTACTGCCTTCTGTTCTTCTTCTAATTCAACGTGACGTAGCATTTTGTAGGCCGAAACAAAGGGATTAATATTATCCAATTGAAGAGCAATGATACTCATTAAAGTAGGATTACATTTCAAATTTTCTGGAGACTGTATACATTGTTCTACAGCGCTTGCAGTATCTAAAATGTACAATTGTGCATATGCTGGAGGTTGATCTTGAGCAGGATGGAGTGTTCCAGTGCGATGATAAATTTGCCCATGAATACGGAAGCAGTATGGGCCATGTCCAGGAGGTAGAGAAACATGGGCACCCATGGAGGCAAAAGCAAAAGAACGATTAATGCTCCTTATATTCTCCATCAAATTTTGACTGTACTCACTCTCTCCTTTCAGAAGGCGTTGGAACACGTGCGGGTATTGAGGTAATGGTACCTTTACTTTTCCCTTGTGGCAACAAAGAGTAAACTGTTGATCTGATGGTCGTTCAGCAGTAAAATGTCGAACGTCACAATGTTCACATATAACATTCATGAAACCACAGAAATGTTCTACAATAACATGATCCTGATCAATAAATCCCATTTGATGTAGGAGAGGTGAATAGAATAAACGTAGAAGTTTATTATGTAATCCTACATAGATGAGACGTGGAAGGGATGTAGATTCCAAACATTCAATAAATGAAGAAGTGGAATATATATTCCATTCTGCCTCTTGCAATATAGAAGTGGAAGAAGAAGTTTGGCATTGTTCACGACTTAATGTAGCCAAATTGGCCAAGTGGACTTGTCTAGACGTAGGAGAATCTGTATCTTGACGCATCTGTCTTTTCCTTTTAAGCCTCAAAATTTTACACTGTGTGCTGTATGGCGTCTCCTCAGCACAGTGTTTTCGTTTTGATGTGGCCTTGCGATGCGGTAAAGGCTGTTCAGTTGTAGTCAAGATAGTAGAAGAAGAGGTGGCAGCAGTCTGAGCATCAGACAAAGAGGTGGCAGCAGTCTGAGCATCAGACAAAGAGGTGGCAGCAGTCTGAGCATCAGACAAAGAGGTGGCAGCAGTCTGAGCATCAGACAAAGAGGTGGCAGCAGTCTGAGGATCAGACAAAGAGGTGGCAGCAGTCTGAGGATCAGACAAAGAGGTGGCAGCAGTCTGAGCATCAGACAAAGAGGTGGCAGCAGTCTGAGGATCAGATGAAGAGGTGGCAGCAGTCTGAGGATCAGACGAAGAGGTGGCAGCAGTCTGAGGATCAGACGGATCTTCTACAGGCATTAACTTTTTCTGTTTGCGTCGTTGAGGCAGAGGCATTGATTTTTTGCCTAATCGTTCTGTCCTTCTTTCTAAAGACTTTATTGAAACCGGTGTTTTCAAAGCAGCCTTTTCCTTGTCCAAGGGAAGTTGTCTTTCTTCAGAACTCTCCTCCACACCCGTCTTGCGCATACGCACAGACACCTTGCGAACCTTTCCTTTTTTGATTTCCAAAGAGGTAATGGGAGGTGTTAAAGGCAGTTCACTTGGTAGAATGTCAGTACACGAAGAGGCTGGAGTAGCATCTGTGTCAGACAGTTCTTCAGTGACTGGAATGTTTGTTTGTTTGCATGTGGAACGTGCAGTCATGGCTCTTGTTTGCATTCGTTGGCTTGTTTTTTCAGAAGACACTTGTGAAATACGTGTATGTAAAGCAGTCTTCGCAGCATCCAACCGAAAACGTCTCAGTGGAGAAGAGAGTTTACCAAACCGTTTGAGTTTAGCAGCCTTAGCCCTATCTAACCGAATACGTCTCTCAGCAGAAGTCTCATTTGCAATACGTTTGGCGTAAGCAGCCTTAACACGATGTAAGCGAATACGTCTCTCTGCAGAAGTCTCATTTGCAATACGTTTGGCGGAAGCAGCCTTAACACGATGTAAACGAATACGTCTCTGTTCCGAGGTCTCCTCAACAGTGCGTTTCGCCTTAGCAGCCTTATCACTATCTAAGCGAAGACGCCTCTCTTCTGAAGTCTCCTTTGCAGTACGTTTCGTCTTAGCAGCCTTACGCAGATCTAACCGAACACGTTTCTCTTCCAAACTCTCCTCTGCAATGCATTTAGCTTTAGCAGCCTTATCACGATCTAACCGAAGACGTCTCTCTTCCAAAGTCTTGTCCGCACGCTTCTTCTTAGGTGTAGATGCAGCCTCCTTGGCAAGAACGATATTTTGTGTTGGAGAGCTCATCTTAGTAAGAATAAGCAGTGTTTGAAATCCAAAAAGAGCTAGAGTGTGTTAGTTAAGGAAACAATTAATAATAACTGTGTAAAAAGACAAAAACAATAAAACTACAGTGTGTATTTCAAAAACCTGTTATAATGAAATGATAGACTTCTTTAAAGTAACAAACAAAGATGTAATGATGTTTACTGTATGGAGTATTGAATGGCAATGAGTGTGTTAAAATTCCTTAAAAACTGCCGTGAAGGCAAAACAAATGGATGTAAGGGCCCTTTCCGATACGCGCTATCAAAGCAAATTTGCAACATTGTAATAAAAGCGTTAATAGAAGCAGGATGACATCAATTTCTGCATAACCACCAGCAAGGTTGTAGTTTCATAAGGTGTTGAAAAATGGCAGAGTTAGGGTTAATTTATAGCAAGAACTGAAGGTTTTGGTATTATAGCAGAAGTAGTGGTTTTTTATTTTTGTTGGTGGAGTAGGGGAAACAGCGGCCTTAACGTGAAGTATGAAATGGCAGAATGTGACAAAGCAGGGTTAAAAAAGAAATAAGGCAACTTGCGTATGAGATATTGAAAGAGGCAGGTCAATGTAAAAAGTAACGTAAATGCGGTGATGTAGTGTAACGTTACGCAACTGCAGCCCTGGTGACGGGTATGGAGAAGTGGCGTTTAAAATTTAAATCTTAGCCCATGTTATGGAAGTATGTAAATGTGCATATACAATGGACGTGTGAAAGGGGACCCAGTCAGTAATAGAATGTAAAATATTAGGTATGTAAAAGTAGTGAATGTCCTACTGGGATGACAGAGACTTTGACATGAGCGTTAATTTCAAATAGCATCATAACCGTTGGAAAAACAGCATCTGCCGCATGTGGCGCATAGCCACAGCATAACTGCAGGACTTGCAGGCGGTTATGTGAATCCCCATAGTCATTATAATCGCCATAATAGTCAGTATGTATTTATTTGCAGCAGGTGCAGCAATTTGGGTTTTGCACTTGTAGCAGGTGCTGTATGGAAAAAAAACGATGGGTGACCACGCTTTTCATGGTGGCGGGACCTGTGGCAAGTTCCCCTATACTTACTATGGGGATTAGCGGAACGACACCGCAAGTGCAGTAGTTATGCGGTGGCAATGCAGCAAACCGAGCTGATGCGATTCTGTCAGGACATCTCGTGCGATTTCAAATAACCGCTGATGTGAACTGGGCAGGTAGCATTACCACCAAACTGTTAAATATAAGACAGGTAGTAGTGCTACAGAGTCATTACTATGAAAAATATTAAAAATTGACATATAATGGGTTAACGTACTCGTAACCGTGTGATGACTGACTCCTAACTCCCAAAAAAAAATCAAAGAGCCTGTAAGGAGTTAATATAGCATTTGCACGCATAAAAAATACTGGACAATTAAAAAAAATAAAAATAGTATTAAAGTATTTAGTAATGAAATGCCAGTAGTAGACCACATAGTGACATAGAGAGTGAATAGGCAAAACAATAGAAGACGTTAATGTACCACTTACATCCTATAAAAGAGTGTGGATGTTAAAATAAATAACAAATAGTATAGAAGAGTTTAATTTGCAAATGTCCTGAGTACAGCACCTAGTAACACAGTTAGTGAATAGCAAACCGAAAGTAGGGGGTTAATGTAGCATTTCGAACCCTATAAAACATAGTGTCGTAAAACAAAATGGCAAATGGCATAGAAGAGGATAATGTATAAATGGGCTTAGTGGACCACAGTGAGATAGCAAGTGGGGCAGAAATAGAATAGAACGGGTAAATGTACAAATTGCCTTAGAGCCCTTTCACATCAGCTCTTTTGATAAAATTGCGGTAGATGCAGTGATAAAAATGCATCTGCTGCGATAGCCACATTAACATTGCACTTGCAGGGCGGTAGCGGTAATCCGTATAGAAACCATAAGGGGACTTGCGGCCGGTGCGATGTAGCAGTTGCGTCAAGTGTTGCTAGAAAAAAAAACGAACTTGCCGCACCTGCCGCAAGTGTTCCTATAGTTTCTATCGGTATTGCCGCAACTGCGCCGCAAGTGCAAGGTTTAATCGGCAATCGCAGCAGATGGGTTTTTTTCAGCCCATGTGTGGTGAAGTTGTAAAATGGCAGATGTCCAGCACATAGTGACACAGTTATTGAATAGCAAACAGAATAGAAGGGGTTAATGTATGAGTTTAAACCCTATAAAATAGTCATGGTGCAACTAAAATAGAAAAGGCATAGAAGAGGTTAATGTAAAAATGTCCTTAGTACAGCAGATAGTGAGATAGCAAGTGGAGTAGAAATAGAATATAAAGGGTTAATATTAAAAGGGTCTTAGTACAACTCGAAGTGAGATAGGCAGTGTAGCAGTAATAGAATAGAAGGGGTTAATATAAAAAAGGCCGTAGTACAGCACATAGTGAGATACGCAGTGTAGCACTAATAGAATAGAAAGGGTTAATATTAAAATGGCCGTACTACAGCAGATAGTGAGATAGGCAGTGTGGCACTAATAGAATAGAAAGGGTTAATATAAAAAAGGCCGTAGTACAGCAGATAGTGAGATAGGCAGTGTAGCACTAATAGAATAGAAGGGGGTAATATTAAAATGGCCGTAGTACAGCAGATAGTAAGATAGGCAGTGTAGGAGTAATAGAATAGAAAGGGTTAATGTAAAAAAGGCCGTAGTACAGCAGATAGTGAGATAGGCAGTGTAGGAGTAATAGAATAGAAGGGGTTAATATAAAAAAGGCCGTAGTACAGCAGATAGTGAGATAGGCAGTGTAGCACTAATAGAATAGAAGGGGTTAATATTAAAATGGCCGTAGTACAGCAGATAGTAAGATAGGGAGTGTAGGAGTAATAGAATAGAAAGGGTTAATATAAAAAAGGCCGTAGTACAGCAGATAGTGAGATAGGCAGTGTAGCACTAATAGAATAGAAGGGGTTAATATAAAAAAGGCCGTAGTACAGCACATAGTGAGATAGGCAGTGTAGCACTAATAGAATAGAAGGGGTTAATATAAAAAAGGCCGTAGTACAGCACATAGTGAGATAGGCAGTGTAGCACTAATAGAATAGAAAGGGTTAATATTAAAATGGCCGTAGTACAGCAGATAGTGAGATAGGCAGTGTAGCAGTAATAGAATATAAAGGGTTAATATAAAAAAGGCCGTAGTACAGCACATAGTGAGATAGGCAGTGTAGCACTAATAGAATAGAAAGGGTTAATATTAAAATGGCCGTAGTACAGCAGATAGTGAGATAGGCAGTGTAGCAGTAATAGAATAGAAGGGGTTAATATAAAAAAGGCCGTAGTACAGTACATAGTGAGATAAGCAGTGTAGCACTAATAGAATAGAAGGGGTTAATATTAAAATGGCCGTACTACAGCAGATAGTGAGATAGGCAGTGTAGCACTAATAGAATAGAAAGGGTTAATATAAAAAAGGCCGTAGTACAGCAGATAGTGAGATAGGCAGTGTAGCAGTAATAGAATAGAAAGGGTTAATATAAAAAAGGCCGTAGTACAGCAGATAGTGAGATAGGCAGTGTAGCAGTAATAGAATAGAAAGGGTTAATATTAAAATGGCCGTACTACAGCAGATAGTGAGATAGGCAGTGTAGCAGTAATAGAATAGAAGGGGTTAATATAAAAAAGGCCGTAGTACAGCAGATAGTGAGATAGGCAGTGTAGCAGTAATAGAATAGAAAGGGTTAATATTAAAATGGCCGTACTACAGCAGATAGTGAGATAGGCAGTGTGGCACTAATAGAATAGAAGGGGCTAATATAAAAAAGGCCGTAGTAGAGCACATAGTGAGATACGCAGTGTAGCACTAATAGAATAGAAGGGGTTAAAATTAAAATGGCCGTAGTAGAGCAGATAGTGAGATAGGCAGTGTAGCACTAATAGAATAGAAAGGGTTAATATAAAAAAGGCCGTAGTACAGCAGATAGTGAGATAGGCAGTGTAGCACTAATAGAATAGAAGGGGTTAATATTAAAATGGCCGTAGTACAGCAGATAGTAAGATAGGCAGTGTAGCACTAATAGAATAGAAAGGGTTAATATAAAAAAGGCCGTAGTACAGCAGATAGTGAAATAGGCAGTGTAGCACTAATAGAATAGAAAGGGTTAATATTAAAATGGCCGTAGTACAGCAGATAGAGAGATAGGCAGTGTAGCACTAATAGAATAGAAGGGGTTAATATTAAAATGGCCGTAGTACAGCAGATAGTAAGATAGGCAGTGTAGGAGTAATAGAATAGAAAGGGTTAATATAAAAAAGGCCGTAGTACAGCAAGTTGAGCAGAAATAGAATAGAAGGGGGTTAATAAAGTATGAAAAGAAGAGGGCAGAATGGTGAAATGTAGCTGATATTTAATTTGTATAAACAAAGGGTTAATGTAAGGATAGGCATTAGGTACATATACTCTGTTGTGAGATTGTACTGTGAAAACAGCTTTTTCACTTTTACATTGTTCACAAATTCAAATTTCCCGCTCTAAGATGGCGGACGCGAATAGTTTATTCATAAAAAGGCGGCAGACGCCAGCCGCGGTGTGATTGGGCAGCGAAAACTTCATAAACATGGCGCCGTGAATCCGGTTGGTCGGCGCTATTGTGTGAAGATGCCGCTGTCCAATCACAACTCAACGGGGCGGAGCTACAAACTTCCAGCCGGCCGAACGGCATATCCGAAAATCGTACCAGGCGCTCGGCAAGAAAAGTTCCGAAGTCCCCGCTGTGCGCTGACCAATCGGAATCAAAGCGCCATAAACAACAACCAATCAAAATCGCGCCTCATTTGTCAATGGATGTCTATGGGAAGTCGACATCCAATCACAATCGCGGCGCCAATTTTGAAAATGCACTGAACTTTCGTTGCCGAGCGCGTGGTGCGATTTTCGGACACGGCGTTCGGGAGAGTGGAAGTCTATAGCTCCGCCCCACTGAGTTGTGATAGGACAGCGGCATCTTCACACAATAGCGCCGACCAACCGGATTGACGGCGCCATGTGTATGAAGTTTCCGCTGGCCAATCACACCGCGACTGAAGTCTACCGGCATTTTATGAATGAAGATTTCGCGTCCGCCATCTTAAAGCGGCGAGTTGTACGGTCGGCGCCTGCCTGCGTGTTCGGACACAGCGGTCTCATAGACCACGGAGGCCGCTAGAAGCGCCGAAGTTTGCGCTTGTAGCGCAGAAGTCGGCGCTTGCAGCGGCGAAGTGTCCGAACTGTGGCGCACGCTCCATGCAGCGGCGATTGGCGCTGCATGGCGCAAAATAGTAAAAGTGGTGAAAAATAAAGATAGTAAAAGAGGTGAAAATAAAACTCCACATCAGGACTATAGGCTCTGATGTGAAAAGGTAGATTGTCCAAAGGATATCTTAGCTGATCAATGGTAGATCCCGATCCGGCGCTTGCTTCCCGACGTCCCGCACGAAGGATGGATATCTCGGCTCAAATGTAGTCGAACAGACGGTCCAGCGGTAGCTTCTCGTTGTCCTTGAAAGACCCTCACGAAGGATGGATTTCTTGGCAGAAATATAATCCAAAAGATAGTCCAGCGGTAGGTTCTCGTTCTCCCACAAAGAGGATTCAAAGAGGTTGAAGATTCAAAATTGCCGCTATAAATAAGCGGGCTTATCTGATTGGAGGGCGGCAACTTCAGAAAGCTGGCGCCATGAATGTGATTGGTCGCTATGTATTTTCAAAAAAGGCGCGGCGATTGTGATTGGACGGCGCCTTCCTATAGAGATAGATAGAATAGATAGACAAAGGAGGTGATTTTATGGCCGAGCCGCTGGTTCTATTTCCGGCCAGACGACTCGGCTCAGAGGCATCATTCGACGGGGCCGAAACTGGGAATCAGCGAATCGCGGCGATAGGTAGCGTATTAGCAAGCACTGTGTGTGGTTATTTATTTTATTTTTTGTTATTATTTTTTTTTATTGAATATTTTTTTTTTTTTTTTATTATTTTTTAATTATTATTTAATTTTTTTTTTATTATTAAATTAATTAATTTTTTTAAGTGAGGCTGAGAGAGAGTTCTCGTTCAGGTCCGCTTATTTAATTTTTTAGTATTATTTTTTATTTAATTATTTATTATTTTTTAATTATTTTTTTATTATTTTTTAAATATTATTTAATTATTTTTTTTATTATTAAAAAAATTTTTTTTTTAAGTGAGGCAGAGAGACAGTTCTCGTTCAGGTCCGCTTATTTAATTTTTTAGTATTATTTTTTATTTAATTATTTATTATTTTTTAATTATTTTTTTATTATTTGTTAAATATTATTTAATTATTTTTTTTATTATTAAAATATTTTTTTTTTTTAAGTGAGGCTGAGAGAGAGTTCTCGTTCAGGTCCGCTAATTTAATTTTTTAGTATTATTTTTTATTATTTTTTAATTATTTTTTATTATTTTTTAAATATTATTTAATTATTTTTTTTATTATTTAATTAATTATTTTTTTTAAGTGAGGCAGAGAGAGAGTTCTCGTTCAGGTCCGCTTATTTAATTTGTTAGTATTATTTTTTATTTAATTATTTATTATTTTTTAATTATTTTTTTATTATTTTTTAAATATTATTTAATTATTTTTTTTATTATTAAAATAATTTTTTTTTTTAAGTGAGGCTGAGAGAGAGTTCTCGTTCAGGTCCGCTTATTTAATGTTTTAGTATTATTTTTTATTTAATTATTTATTATTTTTTAATTATTTTTTTATTATTTTTTAAATATTATTTAATTATTTTTTTTATTATTAAATAAATTATTTTTTTTAAGTGAGGCAGAGAGACAGTTCTCGTTCAGGTCCGCTTATTTTATTTTTTAGTATTATATTTAATTTAATTATTTATTATTTTTTAATTATTTTTTAATTATTTTTTAAATATTATTTAATTATTTTATTTATTATTAAATAATTTTTATTTTTTAAGTGAGGCAGAGAGAGAGTTCTCTTTCAGGTCCGCTTATTTTTTTATTTAGTATTATTTTTTATTTAATTATTTATTATTTTTTAAATATTTATTTATTATTTTTTAATTATTTTAAAATTATTTTTTTTATTATTAAATGTATTTGTAGACACATTAGCGGTATGTCGGCGATTTAATGGCCGGGCACCTGGTTGTATTTGTCGGGCGTAAAATCGCGGAGACACCGCTAATGCATGTGTATGGGCAGTGAGCTCGAATTCTGATTGGTCTGCGTCCAATCCGAAATGGGTTGGACTGGCCATAGACATGCATTAGCGGTGTGTCCGCGATTTTAGGGCCGACAAATAGAACCAGGTGGGCGGCCATAAAATCGCCGAGAGACCGCTAATGTAAGTGAATGGGAAATGAGGGGCTCTTCTGATTGGCTGAGGGCAGTAGAGAGCGACCAATCAGAAGAGGCCCTCACATATCATTGAGGTAGAATGGTGGATTTGTCGTCCATTCTATCTTAATGATATGATAAGTGAAGAGTACGTCGGAGAATGAATTTGGCGGAAAGAAGACAGAAGAGCCCGGGGGCCGGACGAAGAGCCGGAGATGGCGGAAAGAAGAGAGAAGAGCTGTGGTGCCGGAGGAAGAGGACGGCTGGCCGGACGAATGGATTGTGGATCGGACGGACGATCAGATGACTAAGAAGGCATGTAAGTGATCGACGGGGGCGTTAGGGTATGGGACAGCGGGGGATTCGGGTGTAGGTGCTTAGGTGTTAGCGGCGGGAGCTTAGGAGGCGGCGGGGCTTAGGGGATAGGGTCTTAGGTCCAGCGGGGCTTAGGGGGCAGGGGGGGGTAGGGGTTTAGGTGCGGCTTCGGGGTAGGGGGTTAGGTGCGGCTTAGGGGGTAGGGGCTTGCGGCAGAGGGTAGTGGCTGCTGCGGGGTAGTGGCTTAGGGCGGCAGGGGGTAGGTGGTTCTGCGGCGGGGTAGGTTAGGGTGGCAGGGGGTAGGGGCTTGCGGCAGAGTGTGCCTGCGGCGGGATAGTGGCTTAGGGGGGTAGGGGCTTCGGCGGCGGGGTAGTGGCTTAGGGGTTAGGTGCGGCAGAGGATAGTGGCTGCGGCGGGGTAGTCTGCGGCGGGGTAGGTTAGGGTGGCAGGGGGTAGGGGCTTGCGGCAGAGTGTGCCTGCGGCGGGGTAGTGGCTTAGGGGGTAGGGGCTTCGGCGGCGGGGTAGTGGCTTAGGGGTTAGGTGCGGCAGAGGGTAGTGGCTGCGGCGGGGTAGTGGCTTAGGGCGGCAGGGGGTAGGTGGTTCGGCGGCGGGGTAGGTTAGGGCGGCAGGGGGTAGGGGCTTCGGCGGCGGGGTAGTGACTGCGGCGGGGTAGTGGGTTAGGGCGGCAGGGGGTAGGGGCTTGCGGTAGAGGTTAGTGGCTGCGGCGGGGGGCGGCAGGGGGTAGGGGTTTGCGGCAGAGGGTAGTGGCAGCGGCGGGGTAGTGGAGGCGGTGTGGTGGGGATAGGGGCTTGCGGCAGGGGTAGCGGCAGAGGGTGTGGCAGCGGCGGGGTAGTGGAGGCGGCAGGGTGGGGGTAGGGGCTTGCGGCAGGGGGTAGTGGGAGCGGCGGGGTAGTGGAGGCGGCGGCAGAGGGTGTGGCAGCGGCGGGGTAGTGGAGGCGGCGGGGTGGGGGTAGGGGCTTGCGGCAGGGGGTAGGGGCTTGCGGCAGAGGGTAGTGGGAGCGGCGGGGTAGTGGAGGCGGTGTGGTGGGGATAGGGGCTTGCGGCAGAGGGTAGTTGTAGTGGCTTAGGGCGGCAGGGGGTAGAGGCTTTGGCGGCGGGTTAGGGGGATTCAGCGGCGGGGTAGTGGCTTAGGGCGGCAGGGGGTAGAGGCTTTGGCGGCGGGTTAGGGGGATTCAGCGGCGGGGTAGTGGCTTAGGGCGGCAGGGGGTAGTGGCTTGGGCGGAACTTAGGGGACTTAGGAGGTAGGGGGTAGTGGGTTAGGGCGGCAGGGGGTAGGGGTGTTTTAGAGCATGGCGCTGTAGTGTACAGCGCGATGGTATACTACAGTCCCATGGCGCTTATGGGCATGGGACTGTAGTATACTATAGCGGTGTACAGTAGAGTAGTATGGGCTTCTGTGGTTTGGTTAGTGGTATGTGTCAGCGACTCGCAATGCCCGCTTCGCGGGCATTGCTTCGCAAGGCTGCAACGACTCGCAATACCCGCTTTGCGGGCATTGCTTCGGGAGTCGCCGTGGCCGCGTAGCGGCCACGGACAGAGTCCAGGAGAAAGAAACAGCTCGCTAACCAAGCCACCGGAAGTTGCGCCGCTCCGACGGAAGTCAGCTACGGCAATTATATTGTATTATTGGATATATACATCTAAATAGCATTCCACTTTGTATTCATAAGATAAAGGTCCAGATGTCAGTCCATGATTTGTACGGTCTAAAGTTGGTATATAGTGAATAAGGTTCTATGTCCCAGCAAATGCAGATAAGGGTACAGCATGCCTATATGAAAAGATTAAATTACAAACCTGATTAATTACAGGTAACAAATACAGAAACAGGACAGTGCAGATCAGAGATATCGGGCGTAACTAATATTCTCATTTAACCCATTGGGGCGCAGAGTACCGAGTAACCAGATCCAATTAATTTCCAACATGGCAACTCGTTTAGCCAATGGCCCACCACGAATCCCCAGGTCCACGGAGTCAATCCCCTTCACCTTCAAGAGGTCACCACGAGATTGGTGACACTCAAAAAAGTGCCTTGGCAGTGTCTTAAGGAACTTAGGGTCTTCGCATCCCTTTGCCCCCTCAATAGCCCCCAAAAAATCTATCATACCAAAGATAGTGACTGAACAATCTATCCTTATAAGAATACCCCACTTAGGCTTTAATGCCAAAAACCTTCCCTTTCTCCCAAACCTTACTATATCGACATCAAGTCCTATTTCCTATTTTCTTCCTTTAAATATGGGATGTGTTTTATAATGTGGTGCATTTTCTAATTTGCAAAATACTGTACTTTTTTTTATTTCTCTAATACCTGTGTAGCACTGGAAGGGTAAAAACAAAATTCCTGACAGCAATTTGAAGTATTTGAAGGGTGCAGATTTTAAAATGATAATTATTTTTGGGAAGTTTGCAATATATAGGCCCTTTAAAATCCACTTAAATCTAAATATGGCAGGTTTTGTAAATTTTATGAAAAAATATCAAATTATTGCTAAACGTTTAACCATTCTATCATCCTAACAAGATAGAATGACATTTGAAAAAAGATGCAGATGTAAAGTAGACATATGGAAATTGTTATTTGTTGTTAATATTGTAAAGTGTGACCAACTAACTGGTTTATGGATATAAAAATTAAAAGTTTGAAAATTGCAATACTTTCTAACATTTTACAAAAATTCCAATAATTTCATAAATAAACACAAAAAAATTCGACCAAGATTTAATAAAGTGCAATGAGTCACAAAAAAAACAGTCTCAGAATCACTGGAACATGTTGAAGCAATACGGAGGCATTATCTCATAAAGTGGTCAGATTTAAAAAATGTCTTCTGGTCATTAAGGTGAAAAATTAGCTCCGTCACTAAGCTAATAAGTGTGATTCAATTTGTTGGGTAAATGAGATGCATTGTTGGGCTAACGGTTGAGTCTGGCCCTGACTGGGAGGAGTCCGGCAGACAAGGGAGTGGTTTCCTGGGACAGGAAGATAGTACTAAGATTTCAGTAGTGCAATCTAGTAACCTATTCATAAGACAGATAATCAATATGAGATCAAAGAGGGCTGCTACATATTTTAACTTTTTATAATAAAAAATTTGATTTTATGGAATGCTGGATCTTATGAAACCCTTCATGATTTGACTCAACCAGTGAGGAATTGTGGCGCCCTGTGACTGAATGTTGACATCTAGTACCCACATACACACAACATCTTCCACTCCAGGCCTGTAGGGGGACCACCACTGGTTGCTGTTAAGCCAGATCCCCTATAAATACAGGTGCTGGGGCGGAGTTAGCCAGATTGTGCAGTTGCTAGGAGAACTTTGAAGGTCAGCTCAGAGCCTAGTGAGCAAAACTGGCTACCGGAGCCGTGCTAGGCCCGTAACCACTGCACCGCCAAGAGCATGTGAGGGTCCAAAGAGTGAGGATCGAAAGCAGAGGCGAGGAACAGTACAGTGGGGACAGAGGAGTCATACCGGGTCACCACAAGAGAACACCGGTCACTGGAGTCCGAGTCTGCAAGGGAGAGTTTAGCCCAGTGGAGAATCCCAGTACACCGCGGAGGTTTAGCTTCCCGGACACCCTCTGCACTCTCCATTTGAGAGTCAGTAGCCACAGAAGAGGTAGCGGTAGCCAAGTGAGAGCCCTCAGTGCAGCAACACAGGTGTGAGAAAAACAAGAGAGGTCAGGCCTGGTTCCACACACGCCAGACTTCAGGACAAGGGAGCAGGACAAGGAGGCCTATAGCCCACTCGATGTGGAAATCCCAGAGTGCACCCTTCAACCCTGAAAGTGTACCAGTAAACCACCAGTAAAGGTACAGAAAAGACTTTCTTATGTGTGTGTCCATCCTTCCAGCCTATCCCACACAGCAACGACTGCACTACCCTATTCCACAATTCTACCCTTACAACCCCAGGGAGCCTGCGATACCTTTTGGGAGCCATAACACCTTGCTGCCGCCCATCACCCCGGAGGCCCAACCAGCGCCGGTGCCATCACTGGGATCTACAGGTGGCGTCACAACATTCATTTATAAACTCTTATCCCTGTAAATTCCCCCTTTTTTATTGTCACCTCAAGGGCATGGACTTGGGCACCGACCACCCGTGACATCCTTGTACACAACCGCCTGAGATCTGAGTCCCCAGACCCTTATGGGTCCGACAGAATCCAAAGCACTCTTCACGCAAGGGACACAGACTTATCTTCTTGGGCACAGTAAACAGTGGCAAGTATTTCTGTCTTATGAATCACATAGAATACACTTGGACTGCTATATATATCACATTGTAGATACTGAGACTCTGCTCTATATACATCACAGGATACATTGAGACTGCTGTGTATAAATCACAAAGGAGACACCAAGACTTGTGTATACATCATGTAAGAGACAGTGAGACTGGTGTACTGTATATACATCACATAGGAGACACTGAGGCTGGTATACATGCATTCCACAGGAGCAGGTCGGGAGCACAGAATGTGTTAAATCTGCCTGCAAACAAAATCCTGACACTGAAACAAGCCAGTGTTAGGACATAAACTAGCATTACTTCCACTGTCGTGTGCCAGAAATCTAGAAAAAAAATTTAAATACTGCGGCCTGTTGGCAAGTTGCCCATGGGTAAAAGCAAATAAAACTTTGGGCATAGGTTCCCTACCCCTGCTGTAATATATTCAAAGTCTTCATATCAAAATCAGCAAAGCAGCCAAACAACATTATGAGTCCTCCATCATGTTTCACTGTAAGGTGCATATTTCTTTATAGGCTTCAATTATTGTCTACTAAACATATTGCTTGTATACATTGCTAAAGAGCTCTAGTTTGGCATCAAGTGGCCATAAACGTTTTTCCCAGAAGGTTTGTGAGTGCCCATGTAACTCTTGGTATGGAGCAGACTCTATTTCTTTTGCTGTTCTTTAAGCAGTGGTATCCTCCTTGGCCTTCCCTCATAAAAGCCTGTTTTATTAAGTTTGTGGCATAATGTATATATCAAAATTATCACTCCAGATATCTTAAGCTCAGCCTGAAATATTGTGTATTTTTATAGGATTCCTTTACCACATTTTGAGCCAAGTTTTATTAGGTTCTCTCATTAAGCCTTTTCTTGTATCCACATTCTGGAAGGTTCTTCTGTTGTAAATGAGTAGCAAACGTCTTGTTAACATTTCAAACTGTTAAAACCAGGGTGCCAAGGTCTATAGAATTTGCTGTGTACCCTTTAGATTGCTTGTGCTTCGTGATAATAGTCTGCTCAGATATCTCTCTTGACTTTGCCACTATTAACAGGAAATACAACAGGCCTTTTAGTTTTAAAATAACCATTCATAGGCTAATTATATTCAAGTGAGCACTGACAAGGTAGGGAAAGGCATGTGAATCTGATTTCTAATTAATCAGGTAAGGGTGCTTTCACATCAGCGGTTTTCGCCGATCGCGGCAGTTGCGGTGAAAAAAACGCATAACCGCTGCACTTGCGGCACAGTTGCGGCAAGCCCCATACAATGTCTATGCGGGCTTGCGGCAGGTGCGGCAAGTGCGGTATCGGCACTTGCCGCAGGTGCAGCCGCACCTGCCGCAAGTGCCGAAACCACACTTGCCACACACTTACCGCAAGCCCCAACCGCTGATGTGAAAGGGGTCTTAGTCTGAATTTATCCTTTGTTTCGAGCTGAAAAAAGTTGTCATTATTTCTGACCTGGCATTGTTTTCAGTCTCATGTCCTTTTTAGCTGCTTAGTTCCCTTCGTACCAACCGTGGAAGAAACAGAACAAACACTCACTTTTGTTGCTTCCGCTTGTTTGGTACAAAGGCGGCGAGATGGAAGCCAGCAGTGACTGGACGCGGGGCTTGCGTGTCATCACTATGTCACATGAAGTCCGATCACAGGCAGTGGTGGAATGGCAGTATGGGAAGTGAGTACATGATTTATTATTTTAACAGGCAGAAATGACCCACCCCAAGGCCTTATGAACTCGGATCCCGGGCGTTGATTACGGTTGCTGTCACTGGTGGCCGGTGCCCGGGTCCGTGGCCCTGGCGTTCGCTGAAAAGTGTTGAAATTAAAATAATAAAAGTGTAATTGTCGTGACACCTCCTACGGTTTCTGGTGAATTCACCACCACTGGTCTCAGACCTCTGGGGATGATGTTATTGCAGCCAGATGGTGTCACTCCCCGCAGGTGGAGCAGAATCCCCAGTGATGAAGCTGTAGTATTTGTTGTCGTGGTCGCAGGCACAGGGAGGCAGCTCTGCAGGCGAGAGGCTAAGTTATTTCTCACAGCAGGAAAGAATGACACACCACACGTTGCTGAGTCTCTGTACTGGTTTACTGATAACCGTCAGGCACTAAACAGGTTTACAGTCTCGGGTAGCTGGCCTGGGTAGTTACCAGTGAATGAGGTGTCTTTTGGTGGCTTTCAACGGTGTTCTTTTGGCTTCGCCCTCTGTCCTCACTTTCTCTACCTGCGCTGCTCCTACTTCCTTAGCGTGGCCCTGCAGTGATCCACTTGTCCTGCACCAGGCCCACAGGTCTGCTAGAAGTTACCCTTCTCACCCTGAGGGAATCCTTCTCCAGAAGGGGCTCAAACCCTGCACGGAGATCCTGGTAGGGATGTGCTTGGACCTGGGTCGCGTTTGCCTGAAGACCCACGACCCTCCGGGGTTGGCGGTTCAGAGCTGGACTTTCCTGCACTGCACTCGGAGCCAGTTCTCTGCTATTGGGACTGGGATCCCCCCACACCGGGTATTAGATCGGTCTGACGCCGGGTGTTACCAACACCCTCAGGCTCCCCCTTCTCATCTGGGTCACCCCTCTTTCTGGGAGCCCTTCTCGACGTCGCTCCTGGCTACCACTCAACTCAACTACTCTCCCACTCTTCACTACCCACTTATATAACCTCCCACCGGGACCGGTTACCCTTGTAACGGGTTTAACCAATTGATCCCCTGGCTCTAAGTGTGTGAATGCGTTGATGAAAGCCACATGCAAAACTCCCTATCCACTGGCCACTGGGATACTACACACACTGGTCTGGGTGCAGTACCCCTTCGTTGGGCACCGACCAGTGAGGCGCCTTAGAAACAAGTCAATTAAAAAGGGATTGTCCTAGCAGTCCAGTCCAAGTTGTCCAGGCAGCAGCATGAATCAGAAACTTGTGTGAGATTAAAGCAAGGTATGTGTTATGCTGAAGCGCTGTAGTGCTATATACTTTGAAAAAACAGTCAGTTAGATGTGGCACCCCACTGGTCTGGTCTTCGCAAAGGGGTACTGCACTCACTGAATGGATGTGGTGTCCTAGTCCTAGAGGAAATGTAATGCTAGACCTAAACCTAGACGTCCAACAACACACCCACACAACCTAGGACCCAGGGGACCATGGGCGAACCCGGGGAGAGGGCCAAGTCAAAAAAGGGGACAAGGGAAGAACAGACAGTGGGGAGTTAGTTAGTGAGTAAGGAGTAAGCCAAGGAGGTGGAAGCAGAGTGTGCAGGCAAGAACAGAGAGAGAACCCAAGGGGCACAGGTGGAGTGAGAACAGCCTGGGTGCCCAGATCCGGGACTAAGATAGTCGGAAGGAGGGGTTAGTCAAGAACCAGGGAGCCGGCCCTGAGCGTGGCACGGATGCTGTAAGCCCAAAGCACCGAACCAGCGGCCACACAATCTCCAGGAGTGGTGGCCGCAACCCGACGCACCCGTTGAGAAGGCAGCTGAATAAGGGTCAGGAGACAGGTACCAGTTGCCCAACAGGACCAGTGGCTGCTAGATCGGGGCACTGCATGCGGAGGCACTGACAGGAGAAGTGAAGAAGTAGCTCTAGGAGAGTGACCAGAGAACAAAGAGGCACATGAAGGGTTCCTAGGCGAGCTATCCCGATTCATTGTAGACAGGTCAGCCTGGACTTGGTAGAGAGAAGTGCCCGGTGTCCAACTGCAACTGAAGTGAGTAAACCGAGTACAGAATTCCAACGCTGTGTGAGACTATGTTATCTCTCACCTGTGGAGCCGCTGACTGCCACAGTACACGAGACACGAAGACCCAGCATAATCATGGCCTAACACACTCTTTCTACTAAACACATCTGCCCCAGGGTACTGCTCCACCTGTGGGGAACGACGACATCAGGCTGCCATACCAACAGCCCCGGAGGTCTGACCCGCAGCATTGGTCCACGCTGACCGAGTACCATAGGTGGCATCACAAACATTCCCTCTATAAACTTTATTCCCATTCAACACACTCCAGAATCTGATCCCCAGCCAGACAGTACTCCGACTCTCCCGGGGTCACGGAAGCCGGGTCTCGACCCCTGTGACTCCCCCAGCAGAACTGTTAGCCCAGTTCCGAATATGGCCCCAGAGTTGGGCGAGTCAACATTTGGCGTCACGAACAGGATGCGAACGTCTCATTGAAACTGGGTCTAGTGCACCTTGAAAAAGACTTTTATGAGACTGTATGTGCTTTCAAAAATGGCGACGATGGAGGACTGACGTCATGTGCTGGTCCGGGGGCGTGCCTCGACCCTCCATCATGGGATGGGCCCGCACAAGGCATGAAACAGCAGACCCGCCCCGAGTGCCAGCAGAAAACCAAAGGGGCATGTATGAGGCCCCGCCAACTCCGCCCAGAGGAGTGGGTGACGGCCGGAAGGGTGAGGTCGAAGGATGAGAGGGCGGAAGAAAAACAAGCGGAGAAAGCGTGGTGTGCAGAGCAGGAGCGATGGAGGCAAAGGGTCATGAGAACCTGACGGGTGGGAAAACTGGAGAATCCCCGTTGATGAGGAGGGGAGTGCAGATTTGTCACTTCTAGTAGACTCAGACTTCTGGAAGGCCGCAATGAAAGACTTGACTGTGCAATTCAACTGGGCCCAGGGTTGGGCTTTCAAGAAATGGAGGAAAAGCGTAGTGGCGCAGCTTGCCAAATGAACAGCAAGCCCGAGAACCCCAGCACTGTTAAGGGGGAAATCGGAGCTGGAGAATCCACTGCCAACAAACCGTGATGCCACTATCCAGGTTGAGAGTGATGCCCTGCAAGTACCTGGGTCGGCCCTGCAGACACCAGACCTCCGGGTCAGGAGTGGCAGGGTGTGGACCAAGTGGTGGAGAGGTGGAAAGGGACCCTGTAAAGCCCTCAAAAACAGGCCACGCCGATCCACTGGGTACAACGGCAGGAGTAGCTGGCGGAACTTCAGGCTGCCGCCCGGATGAGAAATGCCCGTGTGGACAGCGAGACTGAGACCAAACCTGACGGGAGCAAAGATTATTGGTGGCAAAGACAGCAGGCTGAGGAAGAGGAGAGCCGCCGAGGCCAGGCCAGATGGTGGGCCCAAGAGGAAGAGAACCTGAAAGAGAAGGAGCATGCCCGGAAAACTCCTGCTACAGACCTGGCTCAGCAACACCGCGGAGAGGTGGTCAACTTCCACCTAACCAACTGGTGGGGGTTCATTAAAGAGCCAGGCCTAGAGGAAGAGGTCTTTGTAAGTCGACGGGATGTGGAGTCAAAGGGAGACCCGGGCAGAGGCCTTTATCCGGGGGATGAGGTGAGCTACTCCCGGTACATGGGGCAGAGAAGGTGGTATGCCCTGAGGGTGTACAAAGCACAGCCTCCCCGACTCGCATATGAACTTAAGTAAGAACTGTAAAGAATAAGTGTATTGTATAAAGTTACCGGTAGTTATGCATAGTTGCTAGTAGTGGATAATGTGTAGTTGTTTAGATAAGTGCCTGTAGACGTTAGATCAGTAATAGACAATAACCGCCGAGAGAAAAAGCAGTGTAGTGGAGTCTGAGTCAGAGTCGTGGAGTCTGAGTCGGAGTCCATTTTGGTGGAGTCGGAGTCTGTATAAGATGGACAGACTCCGACTCCTAAAATATATAATAAATTGGGTACAGTATTTCAATGCAAAATGCGCTGAATATTTTTTCATAGGAATTTGGGAAAGTTATGAAATGTCCTATAAATGGCTGTTCTATTCCTGAGCTAAGGCTACAATCATACACAGAGTTTTTGCTGCGTTTTATGAGGATACGTTTTTCAGATGCAAAAGCAGATCAGCTTTTTAAAAAAATGCATCACCTAAAAGTTTATGCGTTTTTGCTGCATTTTTTACGCACTTGCATTTTTTGAGCTCATAGATAATGGTTTTAATAGCAAAAGCAGATTAGAAAAACGCCAAACAAACTGACATGCTCATTTATTTTGAGCTCAAAAACAGCTCCTCACAAAATGTTGTGTCTGAATGTCATATCTTGAAACCCATTGACTTTGCTGGGATGTCCAGTCACTGCATTTCACTGCAAAAAACGGATCTGCAAAAAATGCAGCAAAAACTCTGTGTGAATGTAGCATAAGGATCTAAGCTTTGTCTTAGCTGAGATAAGTCTTGTGAGGTAGCGGCGGCGGCGGCACGGTGGAGACAAGGGATCCAGGCACCACTGGTCACGGCACACAGGTTTATTTGCCAAAAACGTGGGACAAAAACAATAGTCGGGTACAATATTCCAGATTCCCCTTACTTCAGGGGCCGCTACTTAGCTGCATCCAAAAGGACATACCCCGACAAAACCAGCCACAGTGTCTCAGGCCTGGCTCAGGGATGCTTCTCTCTCAGAAGCTCAGGGAGTTGTCTTCACTCCCCCACTAGAGACCACACCCCGTGGTCTAGCTTCGTTTTATCACACCCAAGCCAGTAAAGCAGAACCAGCACAAAATCCCGGGATGGAGTGCGACCTGTGAATATGGAGGACGCACCCAGGGAGGCACACACCGGTCGCAGGGGCCCGACCCGGTCGGTGCCTCACACACCCCCCCCATGTTCAAGCGTATAGGGCCGAACACAAGGCTATAACCCCGGGCCCTGCGTGCAGACCGCGTCACGGCGTGGAGAACCGGCGGAGCCAAGCAGGGGCACCCGGGGATACCAGCGGTGCCAGACCCCATGAGCAACCAACCCGTTCAGACCCCCGGCACCCACAAACCCCGGACGGGCATCAACGACAGCGGCCTGGGGCCCCACGAGCCACACGGGGTCTGCCCGCGGCACTGCTGCACCGCTCCGGACGGCGAGCCGGCGTACTGGTCTCTGCACCCGGGAATCAGTCACATCAAGTCCTCTGGGTATCCCGGCGGCGGGAGTCTCGGGCTCTGGGCCCTGTCCGTCCTTCCTCCGGAGGGCCATATACTCGTTCCACAATACCCGGAACAAGGGCATATCCCTCCCCAGCACAACATCATAAGGGAGATCCTTTACCACCCCCACGACATGTTGAACCCTCCTGGCTGAGGTAGCAAACGTGACACGCTTCGTCGGATACCTACGATGATCCCCATGGACACTCATCACCCTGACCTTCCGGTCAGTGGGTTTGGTCCTGGAGACCAAGGAGGCACACACAAGGGTCACGTTGCTCCCTGAGTCACTTCATGACCATTAAGCCGAACGCGGCACAGTACATTCCCAGTGTCCCTGGGGTCCGAGCGCCCTTTCCCGGCAAGGTGGGCGAACATGGACCGCCTCCGGGAGTAGTCGCAGTCCATGGGTTCCCCGTTGAGGGGACACTGTGCCATCATATGTCCAACCTCCTGACACCTTCTACATCGGGGTTGACCTCCGTTATACCAGGGGCTGAACGGCGGCGGTCCGCAACGCCGCTTTGCTGCAGCAGGAGGACCGTTCTTGGCCTGAGTCGGGTGCTCGCTCACCCGGGGTCCGGATTGGGGGTCCCTGCTTTCTGGTGTGGTGGGCGCGGCCTTGCGGTTGGTTCGCAGTGTCCCTGATCAAGTCCTGTGTGGCCACATGGCGCTCCACCACATTTACCACCTGGTCTAGGGTACCCGGGTCACTGTGTCCCACCCACCGTTGTATGGGGATGGGCAGCGTACGCACGAAGCGATCCACCACCACCCGCTCTACCATCTGGGCCGGGCTCAGTGCTTCAGGCTGCAGTCATTTCTTAACCAGGTGTAGCAAGTCATAGGCCTGAGAGCGCACAGGTTTGCCTTCCTCGTAGGCCCATTGGCTCACCCGTTGTGCCCTCACGTAAGTATTAACCCCGGTACGGGCCAATATCTCCCCCTTCAGGGCTCCATAGTCCAGGGCATCCTCGGTACACAAGTCTATGTATGCCTTTTGGGGATCACCAGTCAAATAGGGCGCCAGCACCTCGGCCCACTGGGCGACCGGCAGTCTCTCCCGTCCAGCCACCCGCTCAAACACGGCCAGGAATGCCTCCACATCATCCCCCGGCGTCATCTTTTGCAGCGCTTGTCTTACCCTTTTCCGGATGCTGCCGTCATCACCTGGTCCTCGAGGCAGATCCCCCGGTAGGGCCCGCACAGCCTCGGTCAACAGGGCCATCTGTTCCTGGTGTCGGTGTTCCTGCTGCTGCAGTGCTTGGAACTGCTGCTGCTGAGCCTGAACCAGGTGTTTGAGTACCTCCTCCATGCTGGTGGTGGGCTTGTACTGGAATGTAGCAGCTTGAATCCTGGACATGCGCTGCCGGGCACACCACAAGAGACTGGCTGCTCCTCTCGCTTAGCAGCCGCTCATTAGTCTCATGAAACAGTCACTTCCCCACCGTAACTGAGGGCAACAGTTGCGCCGGCTACATCTCACCGGGCCGGCAATGCCCGCATTCTCCACCATATGTGAGGTAGCGGCGGCGGCACGGCGGAGACAAGGGATCCAGGCACCACTGGTCACGGCACACGGGTTTATTTGCCAAAAACGTGGGCATACCCCGACAAAACCAGCCACAGTGTCTCAGGCCTGGCTCAGGGATGCTTCTCTCTCAGAAGCTCAGGGAGTTGTCTTCACTCCCCCACTAGAGACCACACCCCGTGGTCTAGCTTCCTTTTATCACACCCAAGCCAGTAAAGCAGAACCAGCACAAAATCCCGGGATGGAGTGCGACCTGTCAATATGGAGGACGCACCCAGGTAAGCACACACCTGTCGCAGGGGCCCGACCCGGTCGGTGCCTCACAGTCTGTACTGCACTTCAGCACCAGTAAAGCTCCTCCTCTACAGCAAGGGTAAAAAGTAAACACACTCAGAAAGAAGGAAGGTCTGCACTCATCTCAGATTCGCTAGAGTGAAAAGGATAACAACATTAAGGTAATTATTTCATAAAGCACATTTAAACTTTCAATAAACTGTGCATAGTCAATAGTCCAGTATAGAGATGAGCGAGTACTAAAATGCTCGGGTGCTCGAAGCTCGGGCCGAGCATCCCAAGATACTCGTGTACTCGGCCCGAGCACCGAGCCCAATGTTATTCTATGGGAGACCCGAGTATTTTTTTGGCATGACCTCCGGCAGCAAGGATAAACCCTAAAAATGTCACAAAAGTATCAGAACAGTGCTCAAATGACATGGAAACAGCATGGGGAAGACCCTTGGAAGCATTTCAGACTCCAAGGTCACTGCTGTGAACAATGTTGTCAGAGTATTACGCCACTTTTACTGTCAAGAAAATGTTACAAAACTAAATCAAAATTAATTTTCATGGAGAAAATATTAAGGGCTCATACCCACTTGTGAGACAGAGTTGGTGTATGTTAGTTTTTTGGATTACATGAAAGATTTTTTTTTTTTTAAATTGTGTGGCACTCCCATGTCCCTGGGAAGAGACGTAAATGAAGGCCTCTTTAAATAATGTGCCCATTTTAAGGAAGTGGGTCTTTTGTAGTGTTGCCCTAGGCAGGGCTGCTAAACATTGGGAGTAACCCCAATGCCCCTGGAAAGAGACGTGCATGAGGGCCTCTTTAAATATTGTGCCCATTATAAGGAAGTTGGTCTTTTGTAGTATTGCCCTAGGCAGGGCTGCTAAACATTGGGAGGCACCCCAATGCTCCTGGATGGAGGCGTGTATTATGGCCTCTTTAAATAATGTGCCCATTTTAAGGAAGTGGGTCTTTTGTAATACTGCCCTAGGCAGGGCTGCCAAAAGTTGGGAGGCACCCCAATGCCCCTGGAGGGAGGCGTGCATGAGGGCCTCTTAAATAATGTGCCCATTATAAGGAAGTGGGTCTTTTGTAGTATTGCCTTAGGCAGGGCAGCCAAAAATTAGGAGGCACCCCAATGCCCCTGGATAGAGACGTGCATGAGGGCCTCTTTAAATAATGTGCCCATTATAAGAAAGTGGGTCTTTTGTAGTATTGCCCTAGGCAGGGCTGCTAAACATTGGGAGGCACCCCAATGCTCCTGGAGGGAGGCATGCATGAAGGCCTCTTTAAATAATGTGCCCATTATAAGGAAGTGCGTCTTTTGTAGTATTGCCCTAGGCAGGGCAGCCAAAAATTAGGAGGCACCCCAATGCCC
The DNA here is from genome assembly GCA_033576535.1 of Allobates femoralis. Taxonomy (NCBI): domain Eukaryota; kingdom Metazoa; phylum Chordata; class Amphibia; order Anura; family Aromobatidae; genus Allobates; species Allobates femoralis. The sequence goes on from JARQOC010000007.1 coordinate 46,539,348, forward strand.
CTGGATAGAGACGTGCATGAGGGCCTCTTTAAATATTGTGCCAATTGTAAGGAAGTGGGGCTTTTGTAGTATTGCTCTAGGCAGGGCAGCCAAAAATTAGGAGGCACCCCAATGCCCCTGGATAGAGATGTGCATGAGGGCCTCTTTAAATATTGTGCCAATTGTAAGGAAGTGGGGCTTTTCTAGTATTGCCCTAGGCAGGGCAGCCAAAAATTGTGTGGCACTCTGATGCTCCTGGATAGAGACGTGCATGAGGGCCTCTTTAAATATTGTGCCCATTATAAGGAAGTGGGTCTCATCATCGTCCACCTCTTGTTGAGACACGTTCCCACCGTTGCCTTCGTGAGACAGTGGCTGCTCAAATATTTGGGCATTGGTACATACGATCTCCTTATGACCAACTTCAACTGGAGCTGTGGTCCAGTCTCACGGCTACTGACACTTGACCGTGTGGAAGACAGGGTGTTTGTGGTGATGCCAAACTGACTGGAAGCATTATCAGCTATCCAACTAACAACCTGTTGACACTGGTCTTGGTTTAAAAGTGGTGTACTGCTGCAGTCCCCTAGAAATTGGGACAAGAAGGTTGTGCGAGATTATGTGGGCGTTTGTCATGGCGCAATTCAAGCTTGCACACGGCCTCGGCCTCTGCCTGCACCACCATCACGTCTAGTTCCTTGTCCCTTGCCACCGGCCTTGCACATTTTCAATGTTGTGCTGCCTGTATACAGCTAAATGAAGGCGTCCAAAAGATGGTTGTTAGCTGCACACTGAGATTACAGATTACAGCGGTTTAATCCCGGCAGCTGGAACGGTCAGACACAAACGCTGATGCATACAATACACAGGATCTGTTGAAGAGTAAGCACTACTCGAAACGGGCTCTGTCATCCCGGCACCTCCCTCCCCGCACCCTACACCTGGTGTAATACCGCGAATGGAATAAAGAAACCTGTCTTCACTGGTCCAATGAGTGCCGCCTCCTTCTTTCTTTATGGATAAAAACAGACAATAGTTGGTTTTTATCTGGACACTGAGATTAGAGATTAAGGCCCTGCAGGTGGACTGGTCAGACACAAACGCTGACGAGAATACCGAATCTTTTGATATATCCTAATTTCCGCTACAACCTACTCCTGCTGCACTAAGATGCTAAATGAATGCAGACAAGAGTTGGTTTTTAGCTGGACACTGAGATTAGAGGTTAAGGCCCTGCAGGTGGACTGGTCAGACACAAATGCTGACGAGAATACTGAATCTTTTGGCGTATCCTAATTTACGCTACAACCTACTCCAGCTGCACTAAGATGCTAAATGAATGCAGACAAGAGTTGTTTTTTAGCTGGACACTGAGATTAGAGATTAAGGCCCTGCAGGTGGGCTGGTCAGACACAAACGCTGACGAGAATACCGAGTCTTTTGACGTATCCTGCCCGCCTAATCCATCTGTCCCCCCCGCTACTCCCCTGTCTCCCCCCTCTGCCAAGCCCTTCACTGGTTCCCTACTTCCCAGAGATTCCGGTTTAAAACATTAACCATGACATACAAAGCCATTCACAACCTGTCCCTTCCATACATCTCTGACATAGTCTCCCGATACCTACCCTCACGCAACCTGCGATCCTCCCAAGAGCTCCTCCTCTACTCCCCCCTCATCTCCTGTTCGCACAACCGCATACAGGATTTCTCCCGTGCTTCCCCCATACTCTGGAATTCACTGCCCCAATACATCAGACATTCTCCTACCCTGGGAACCTTCGAAAGAAGCCTGAAGACCCAGGTGTTCCGCCAAGCCTACCACCTGCAATAAAACCCGGTCCACCACACCACCTCACGATTGGAACTTCCCCCTCCCACTGTATCCCCACCCGTCCCTCGTAGACTGTGAGCCCTAGTGGACAGGATTTCTCCCCTCTTGTATCTGTAAGAACGAATTGTCCACATTTATTGTTACTTGTATTGTCACTATGTTACTTGTCCTAGTCTGCCCCTTTTAGCATGTAAAGCTCCATGGAATATAATGGCGCTATATAAATAAATAATAATAATAGTATCCTAATTTAACAAACGCTGACGAGAATACAGAGTCTTTTGGCGTATTCTAATTTACGCTACAACCTACTCCTGCCTATAGAGAGGATTAATCTCTAAAAGCACTGTTTTGGGATGGATGAGATTTCCAGCCTGTCCACCAGCCCAGATGTGATACAGGCTGGTATACTGGCACAATGAAGTTTGCTATATACCCTGCCTCCCTGCCTGCCTGTATACAGCTCTATGAGTCCTCAGAAGGACTGTTGTGGTAATTATGTTGGCAGCCCTGTGCCTACACTAGCTGAAAGGCCACAAATCTGTCCCTCAATCAGCAGCACCTCTCCCTACACTGACTGTCTGTGGAGCAGAGTGACGAGCACAGCGCGGTCAGGTCTTATAAAGACCTGATGACGCTGTGCGGCCAGCCAATCACTGTAATGCCACAACCAACATGGCTGTGGCATTACAGTGTCTGTCAGGCAATCCCTGCATGCGGGCTGGCTCTGTAAAGAGCGCCAACATGCAGGGAGGTGGACCCCAAGCATAGCAAGAGTATCGTGATATTACTCGGTACTCGCCGAGTACCCAAGTACCAAGATATTCGTGCGAGTACCGAGTAGTGACAAGCATACTCGCTCATCCCTAGTCCAGTATACTGTATACTGTATGTTCTCTCTGTATGCTTGATGCTTGTTTGTTTTTTCTCTGAACTCATGTACGTTTGGAAGGCTAGCTTCTATACAATATACATACACTATACAGGGAAAATACAGCACCAGGATTGATGAGGACTTATATGAGGACTTGTATAGATATAGAAGCCAAAACATCAAGTTTCTAGCTCTTTGTTATCAGTTTCTTTGTTCCTGGAGTATGGCCTTGTTCACACTCACCTGCGTTTTTCTGCAGTTTTTCAAAAACGCAGATGCGTTAACGCAGGGTGCAATTGAGTGTAGCTGCGTTTTTTCACTACACTTGCGTTTTTCCCCCAGTCCAAAAAACGCTGCATGCAGCGTTTTTTGGGTGCTGGAAAAAAACGCAGGGGTTGTTTCCAAAAACGCATGTGCTTTTTTAACATGGGGCCCTTTGGGAAACGCATGCGTTAACGCAGGGCACATATAGCCACCTGCGATACCGCATGCGTTTCCCATAGGGCCCCATGTTAAAAAAACGCATGCGTTTCTATAACATGGGGCCCTATGGGAAACACATGCGTTTTTAAAAGGCACATAAAGGCACCCTGCATTAACACTTGCGTTTTTGCCTGCGTTTTTGAAGAAAAAATGACAAAGTCCAAAAAGGATTCTAATCCTTTCAGACACACAAGGGACATTTTTTAGCACTCCTAAAAAAACGCATGTGGTTTTAGGAGTGCTAAAAAAAAACGCAAATTGTGTGTGAACAATGCCCATGATACACAACAAACTTGCTCCCTCCCTACTCCCCTCTTCACAGACTGAAGCAATCTGATGTGAAACATTTATTGAGCTGTACCCTAAGAAAAGCCTGAGATTGGAAATTCAAAGTAAAGCTATCTAATAACATATTTTACAAACTTTATATTTGTCATTTGTACTATTGATTTATGCAAAGTTTGTCTTAATTCCATCTAAAATTATACAGTGGGGAAAATAAGTATTTGATACACTGTCGATTCTGCAAGTTTTCCCACCTACGAAGAATGGAGAGGTCTGTAATTTTAATTATAGGTACAATTCAACTGTGAGGGTACCTTTACACGTCGCAACATTGCATGCAATTTCACTTGCAACTTACTGGCTGAAGTGAAATCATGGACACATTATTACATTTGTACACGGCGACAAAATAGAACAATGTGTCCATGATTTCACTGCAACCAGAGATCTGTTCAGAAGTTGGTCACAGACGTTGGTGTGTGTAAAGCGGCCCTAAAGGTACCCTCAGAGGTGAAGGCTACCTGCAATAACAATTATAGACCTCTCCACTCTTTGTAGGTGGGAAAACTTGCAAAATTGTCAGTGTATCAAATACTTATTTTTCCCACTGTACATGGTTCCCTGTTCTTGCTGGAATTATAATATACATATTTTTTTTTATAGGACAAAATTATTTTGAGAGTGGATTTATATGATTACAAAATGTCCAAGAAGATTCCTATGAAGTCAGCTTTATTTTAGCATTTCACACTGACTCAAGATGAAAAATATTTTGTGTACTCAGGCAGTGATAAAAATGCTTCTACAAGAGCTTCCAATCTAAAAAGACATTTACAACACTTCCACCCAAAAGTTTTCAAAGCTGTGACTGAGAAAGATAACAGCAGCACCAAAAAAACAATGCCCAGCACTTCCTGACGCCAAGGCAAAGGAGGAGGAAAGAGCATCTCAAACATCATTAACAAGATATTTTGTAAGTGACAAAGTTACTGTAACAATGACAGCAGATATGTTTAAAAGACAGCTCATACAGCTTGTTGTGAAGGACGGTGTACTATTATCATTATTTGCACGACCAGCTTTTACAACTCTTAATGGAGAAATGGTCCGCAAACTTGGTGTTTCTCTGGAAAGAGAAAGTATTAGAAAATTAGTGATTGAAGAAGCCCTTAAACAAAAGGAAGATCTTAAAAAGACTCATATTTCTTAAAAGTTACCTCAGGGGAAATGGATGATATCCCTGAGGAAGACACTAGGACAGTGTTGAAACGCGTAGGAAAGGAATAAATGGATGATTGATGCAACCTACATATGGTTTCCGGATCGTTTTCTTGGGATTTCAGCAGCGCGGACACTGATACACCATTTCCCCTGAGGTAACTTCTGGATGATTCCCACGTGCATGTGGAAGGTGGAAGTCCTGCAGCAGCTGCATTTAATGCCAAATGCTTTTACACCAGTTGTGGGTCTCACAACTGTGCTAGGTGAGTGAATTCATACCCACCGCATACATTAGTGTCACTAGTGATAGGGCACTATTGCGCCTCTTGTTCCCCCCCCTATTTTTTTACTTTGATATTTCTTAAAATGGATGCCTGCACACGTTACAGAGTGAACTATTTTGCCATTAATGTTCAATATGTTTGTGAAAACAAAGAAATTGTTACCAAGACACTGGCAATAGAAGATACTAAAGCTCATCACACCAGCCAGTTTCTCCAGGCCTTAGTGGAAAACGTTCTGCAAGATTATGAAATCAAAAAAGAACAGGTTCTTGCTATTGTAATGGACAATGCTTCAAACATGATAAGTACAATTAAACTAATGAATGAGAGTAATGAAGATAAACACCAGCTAGGAGAAAATTTAGGATTCAGTATTTTTGAGATGGAAGGCCACAGTGCTGTCCATGTAACTGAGGAACAAACAGACATTACTACAGAAGAACAGCAGAATGATGCTTTTGATACGGCTTCAACAAGATCATCTAATTCTAAACACTTTCATATTCATCACATGCGCTGTGTTGTGCACACACTGCAGCTGGCAATAAAAGATAGTCTGCAAGAGGGACATGCTGGAAATCTGATTAGAAAAGTGAGGAAATTGGTTATTGCCGCCAGAACCCCTAAATTTGATCCATCTAGAAGAGACATGCTGGGAAAGGGGCAATTGTTGATCAAACCACTCGGTGGGGCAGCACTTATTTAATAATTGAGCGATTGTTTGAACTAAAACCGTTTCTTATAGTTATGGTGAACCTTCAGGTAACCCTAAATGAAGGTCAATGGACACAAGTGGCTGATTTGAAGGTATTGCTTAATCACTTATTTACCGTGACTAAAAAATTACAAGCTGAGGATTTAACTACTGGCATTTTCTTAAGGGAGTGGAAGAACTTGCTATTTTGCCTGTCCAAAGAAGAGGTTTAATCGCAGATGGAATTTCTGCTTCAATGAAATGGAGAGAGGCACAGCTATGGGAAAATAAAATTCTTCTGGCAGCTGTTTATGTGGACCCAAGTCATCGTATACTGCTTGATGATCAACAGCTTACTAAAGGAAAAGAAGCTCTAACTGAGGTAGCAGTTAGGATGAGTGGACTACAGGACTGCAAGGCGCAAGAGGACTTGGGTCCTGACACTGCTACTGCTGCCATATCTTCAGCAAAATTTTTCACTTGCTCTCAAAGAAATAGAAAAATTCAACCGTTCATCAAAACTGAATGAGGCAATTCCTTTATACCCGGAGATTGTTAGAGATGTTGCCCATGTGGTTACGGCTTTGCCTCCAACCCAAGTTAATGTAGAGAGGTTGTTCTCTAGCCTTAAAATTATTAGGTCAGATTTGAGGTCATCTATGAAGGAGGATCTGATGGAGGCAATTCTAATCCTTAGAACAAATTCATATACTGCACAAATGTTATTTAGTATGTTTTTGTTGAAAACAGTTTTTTGACATTTACATAGTGTATTACATAGTGTTATATATATATATATATACAATATATGTATATATATGTAATCTATAATACATAGTGTATTACATATTTACAATTTATTACAGTTTCTTGTGTTCTAAAGTTGTATTCCAATAAATATTTTATCCTATTTTATCTTATTTTTAGAATAAGCTTTGTTATGCGACGTTAAACTACCGCACCTCCCGTAAGGGAAGCCAAAACAATCGTGTGTTTTCCTGTTGTTTATGCATGCATATAAAAAAATTAGTGAGTTCTGTGTAACATCTTTATAACCCTTTTCCAAGGGGGAATGTGGCGCCCCACTGTCTGGTCGTCCTAGTCTTAGAGGTATGTGCCTTGGTGAATTAGATGTCTGTGGTCTTCAGCTGACTTCTCCCCATTAAGAGCCAGCTGACTGACAGATGTCTCACTGTGTGCGTATAGTCAAAGACCTTAAAAAATAAACTGGAAAAAGGGAGAGAAAAGCACAATAGGGTCTTATTATTGATAGAAAGGTGGACTAAATTTAATTAGTTCCTTACCTGAGGGGATTGTGTAGCACACAACCAGCGTCAAAGCAAAAGGTAGTAGCTGCTGAAAGGATCCACACCACAATAATCAACGTAGTCAGGAAAGCAAAAGGGTGGACGGTATATATGGACCTGCGCTGCAAGGACCAATGAATCAGAAGTGTTCATCATTATAATTTTTATTTCCGACGCGTTTCGGAGTTAGTCCCAACTCCTTCCTCAGGGAATAGTACACTACTATTCCCTGAGGAAGGAGTTGGGACTAACTCCGAAACGCGTCGGAAATACAAATTATAATGATGAACACCAACTGATCCATTGGTCCTTGCAGCGCAGGTCCGTATACACCGTCCACTCTTTTGCTTTCCTGACTAGTCAGAGACCTGACAGACAAAGAGATCAAGGTCAGGAGAAGCCAGCTGAAGACTACATCATACTACTCAGCTAAGGCACATAGTCGCTGGCCCTGGAGGAATCTGATTTTTCTCCTGGACACAAATTTGGAGCATGCACCATTTTTGTGTCCGGGGAGAAAAATCTCCCCAAATTGGATCCTCCCGGATTCTCTCGGATACGGGGCAATCTGACGCTCCATAACATGGGAGCCTATGGGGCCGGATTGCCCCGGCCCGGGAGGATCCGGGAACCAGACACCTGCGGCTGCACACCGCTGATATTTCAGGACCGCGGCTAGCTCCCCACGAGCCGCGGTCCTGAATCATCAGCAGCGGCAGCTGCGTCCGGCTGCACACCGGACCGGAGGGCATATTTGTCCACCGGTTCTGTGTGCTGATCCGGTCCGGGGCTGTCAGGTTCATCCCTGACAGCCCCAGATCGGATCTTGCCGTGGTGTGAAGCTGGCCTTATTTATGTTTCTAGTGGTTCTGGCTACATGAATCTGATGACAGGTTCCCCTTAATATTCAGGAGTGACATTAGTGTTGACTATAGGTGTAAATATGATTTCAAGTATTTGTAGTCCACAAAGAAAAATATACATATATAAAAAAACAGTATGTATATAAATATATACAAATATACATACGGTAAAATATATGTTTGTTAGAGATATGACAAAAGTTTCAACCAAAAGTGGGAATGCTGAAAGACACCAACAGGAACAAACTAACTGAGCCAGAAGAGATTAAGTAAAGATGGAAAGAATACACGGAGCATCTCTACAAAAATTAGTCATTGATACAGGAGGAAACTGAGACTGGACATGATAGCGAACTGAACATCTTGAAAGACTACTGGTAAATGGCCCAAGGACTGGACAAGAACGGTGTTTATTCCAATTCCAAAGAAGGGAGATGTTACTAATTGTGGAAACTATCGGACTATTGTGCTCATACATCATGCCAGCAAAATACTGCTGAAGATCCTACAAACATGGCTACATCCTTACTTTGACAAAGAGTTGCCAGAGGAACAAGCAGAATTTAGAAAAGGCAGAAGAATAAAAAACTGTAATTGCTAACATGAGATTGATAATGGAAAAGGCCAAAGAATGCAAAAAGAAGCTCTATTTCTTGTCCAAATATCCCTCCAGGGAAGGACCAAGGGGTGGTTTCTTGCGGAGAACACCATAATCACCATATTAAGTGGCCCTTTCAGTCAATATCCAGCTCTTTTACAAGTTTAAAGATATAACAAGGGAATACCAAGGCCAGGTATCCATCCACAGACAGCTGTTTCGGGGGGTTAGCCCCTCATCAGTGTGGAGTAGAATTCTGGCTAGTTGGGAGCAATGCCTAGTAGACCAACATCACAAAACATTCACTGATCTCAGGGAGACCAGTCCAAGAAAACACTGCAGGCAGCCGGCTAAAGTGCTCAACACAGTGAATTCCTAGGTGCATTGCCCCCTGGGAATTACGAATATGCAAATAGAGTCTGTGGAGCCTCGTTTAGGAGTCTCAAACACAGGACTAGCCAGATATCCCTCCATCTGATCAGCCTCATTAAGAACCTTTACATCAACCAAGAAGCAACAGTCCTAACAGAATTCGGTGACACAGCATGGTTCAAAGTAGAGAGAGGCATCAGACAAGGCTGCATCCTGTCACCATATCTCTTCAATTTATATACAGAAGCAATTTTCAGTAAGGCTAGACTTGCCGAAAATGAATAAGGAATCAAAATTGGTGGAAGAATCATCAACAATCTAAGATACGCAGATGATACTACACTGATAGCAACAAGCGTAAATGGAATGAATGTCTTATTGCAAAGTGTCAAGATGAAAAGCTCGAACATGGGTCTACTACTCAACACAAAGAAGGCAATGATTTTGACTGCGATCAGGTACAACAGGGACACATTTGATATGGATAGTGATGAACTAGAAGTGGTAAAGGACTTCAACCTACTCAGATCAATGATAACTCAAGATGCAGCAATGACACCGGAAGTCAATAGGAAAATAGCTATAGGAAAACCAACAATGGAGTCACTGGACAAGATCTTCACATCAAGGAATATTTCACTGTCAATGAACACACGGCTCATACATAGTCTGGTCTTTTCTGAAGTAACATAGGGAAGTGAAATATGGACGATAAAGAAACAAGACAGAAGAAGAATCAAGGCCTTCAAAATGTGGTGCTGGAGAAGGATGTTATCAATACCATGGATGGCAAGGAGAACACACTAATCAATTTTGAACAAATCAAGCCAGACATGGCACTCGAAGCATCGATCACTAAGCTACGACTTGCCTACTTTGGACACATCATACGAGGAGAAAAATCACAACAGAAGGACATTATGGTAGGAAGAATAGAAGGTACAAGGAGAAGAGGAAGATAACAAGACAACAGTGGAGAAGACCCTGGTGGACCTATCTAGGCTTGTGCAAGATTGATCTTCCTACAGAGCGTTGATCCATCAAGTTGCTATGGCTCAAGATCGAGCTGAAGGCTGATACATACCGTAACTGTTTGTACTGTGATAACAATAGGTAGAAAAAAATTTTTAAAAATCCGAGAGACTTCAGTGGTTGATACCTTTTTAATGGCTAACTGAACATATGGTAACAAATAGCAAGCTTTTGAGACTCTCAGGTCTCTTCATCAGGCAAGGTGTAGCACAAAATCTGAAGAGTCACATGTTTATACACAAAAGGACATAGAATAGTGCAGTAAATAACACAAGTGGAGTGAAGCAGAACAATCAAATGTCCTGTTGCTTATAAATATGTGTCTCTTCAGATTTTGTGCCTGATGCCTGATGAAGAGGCCTTAGAGTCTGGAAAGCTGCTATTTATTACTATTTTTTCAGTTAGCCGTTAAAAGGTATCCACCACTGAGGAATATCAATTTAAAGAAAGATATTCTGGTCCAATAATAAAATTAACTGTCTCCTTATGGTTGCAGGCAAACTCCTCTCCATAAGGTAGATAGCGAGTTCCCAGACCATGTCTTAGCCCACTCACACAGCCAGATCAGAATATCCCACACACTACACTGATGAGGGGCTTTTACCCCGAAACATAGCGTCTGTAGTTTGGGGTCCTGATCTGGCACAAATCCTTAGTCATATTAAAAGGCTTGTTAGAAAGCCAACTATGACTTTGAGGAGCTACCTAAAGGTGGCGCTACAGTTCATCCACTTCCTCACTGGAGTGACAATTAGATCCAATAATAGGAATTGATGGAGTTGTATATTTTTTCAAACTTTTCATGTTGATTTATGTGAATGTTTGTAAGTATGAACATTGCCTCTTTACCAACAATAAATATATTTTATAAAAGATCTAAGGTTATAGTGAAAACTAAATTTGTATTTTTCTTCTATTATAAGCTTTTAATTACGAAGCACAAAGCCATAATGTTCTTACTTTGAGAAAGTAATCTAAGTCTACTGAAAAGAATGCAGGAGTTCAATCACTGGCTAGTTTCATTATTTTGTAGCTAATTGCAACATTTGTTTCCATATGACAATGACACTTCTATAAGAAAACTTTTCATGTATTTATCATCATGTTTTCTCATCCTATGTTTAGCCCTATCATTTTCCCTGAATATACCTGCAGTCTGCAAATAAAAAAGAGAATTTTGTTTACTTACCGTAAATTCTTTTTCTTATAGCTCCTATTGGGAGACCCAGACATTGGGTGTATAGCTTCCGACCTCCGGAGGACACAGAAGGCATTACACCTAAAAGTGTAACTCCTCCCCTACTGCCTATACACCCCCTCCCAGGAGAATCCCATCAGTTCGGTGCACAAGCAGGAAGGAGGAAAGACCACCCGCGCCCAGACCAACAGGACTGGGAAATAACAAACGGCCAACAGGGCCAACACGCGAGGTGAAAAACGACACCAGGCACTAGCAGAGAACAAAGCCCCAAAAAGGCACAGGGTGGGAGCTGGGTCTCCCAATAGGAGCTATAAGAAAAAGAATTTACGGTAAGTAAACAAAATTCTCTTTTCTTTTGCGCTCCATTGGGAGACCCAGACATTGGGATGTTCAAAAGCTATCCCAGGGCGGGAAAAAAAAACAAAAGCAGGCCCATCATAAATGAGCAACCGCTGCCTGAAGGATCCGCCTGCCCACATTGGAATCAGCCGATGCCACAGCATGGACTTGATAATGCTTAGTAAAGGTGTGAAGACTAGACCATGTGGCCGCCTGACACACCTGAATAGCTGAGGCTTGATGACGCAAAGCCCACGAGGCCCCCACAGCCCTTGTGGAATGAGCCTTAATACCAGTAGGTACAGTCAAACCAGAGGATACATAAGCCTCCCGAATAGGAGTTTTGATCCACCTAGCCAAGGAAGACTTGGAGGCTGGCTCACCCTTCTTCTGACCCACTGTCAGAACGAACAGCGCATCCGAATGGCGAAATGATGCCGTTCGGGACACGTAAATCCTGAGAGCCCTGACCAGATCCAAAGTATGGAGAGCCTTCTCATACTGGAGAACCGGATGCGGGCAAAAAGATGGCAGGACAATGTCCTGATTCAGATGGAAAGGGCAGAGCACCTT
>JARQOC010000007.1:46551383-46607270 GCA_033576535.1 Allobates femoralis
AAATTATTAGGTCAGATTTGAGGTCATCTATGAAGGAGGATCTGATGGAGGCAATTCTAATCCTTAGAACAAATTCATATACTGCACAAATGTTATTTAGTATGTTTTTGTTGAAAACAGTTTTTTGACATTTACATAGTGTATTACATAGTGTTATATATATATATATATACAATATATGTATATATATGTAATCTATAATACATAGTGTATTACATATTTACAATTTATTACAGTTTCTTGTGTTCTAAAGTTGTATTCCAATAAATATTTTATCCTATTTTATCTTATTTTTAGAATAAGCTTTGTTATGCGACGTTAAACTACCGCACCTCCCGTAAGGGAAGCCAAAACAATCGTGTGTTTTCCTGTTGTTTATGCATGCATATAAAAAAATTAGTGAGTTCTGTGTAACATCTTTATAACCCTTTTCCAAGGGGAATGTGGCGCCCCACTGTCTGGTCGTCCTAGTCTTAGAGGTATGTGCCTTGGTGAATTAGATGTCTGTGGTCTTCAGCTGACTTCTCCCCATTAAGAGCCAGCTGACTGACAGATGTCTCACTGTGTGCGTATAGTCAAAGACCTTAAAAAATAAACTGGAAAAAGGGAGAGAAAAGCACAATAGGGTCTTATTATTGATAGAAAGGTGGACTAAATTTAATTAGTTCCTTACCTGAGGGGATTGTGTAGCACACAACCAGCGTCAAAGCAAAAGGTAGTAGCTGCTGAAAGGATCCACACCACAATAATCAACGTAGTCAGGAAAGCAAAAGGGTGGACGGTATATATGGACCTGCGCTGCAAGGACCAATGAATCAGAAGTGTTCATCATTATAATTTTTATTTCCGACGCGTTTCGGAGTTAGTCCCAACTCCTTCCTCAGGGAATAGTACACTACTATTCCCTGAGGAAGGAGTTGGGACTAACTCCGAAACGCGTCGGAAATACAAATTATAATGATGAACACCAACTGATCCATTGGTCCTTGCAGCGCAGGTCCGTATACACCGTCCACTCTTTTGCTTTCCTGACTAGTCAGAGACCTGACAGACAAAGAGATCAAGGTCAGGAGAAGCCAGCTGAAGACTACATCATACTACTCAGCTAAGGCACATAGTCGCTGGCCCTGGAGGAATCTGATTTTTCTCCTGGACACAAATTTGGAGCATGCACCATTTTTGTGTCCGGGGAGAAAAATCTCCCCAAATTGGATCCTCCCGGATTCTCTCGGATACGGGCAATCTGACGCTCCATAACATGGGAGCCTATGGGGCCGGATTGCCCCGGCCCGGGAGGATCCGGAACCAGACACCTGCGGCTGCACACCGCTGATATTTCAGGACCGCGGCTAGCTCCCCACGAGCCGCGGTCCTGAATCATCAGCAGCGGCAGCTGCGTCCGGCTGCACACCGGACCGGAGGGCATATTTGTCCACCGGTTCTGTGTGCTGATCCGGTCCGGGGCTGTCAGGTTCATCCCTGACAGCCCCAGATCGGATCTTGCCGTGGTGTGAAGCTGGCCTTATTTATGTTTCTAGTGGTTCTGGCTACATGAATCTGATGACAGGTTCCCCTTAATATTCAGGAGTGACATTAGTGTTGACTATAGGTGTAAATATGATTTCAAGTATTTGTAGTCCACAAAGAAAAATATACATATATAAAAAAACAGTATGTATATAAATATATACAAATATACATACGGTAAAATATATGTTTGTTAGAGATATGACAAAAGTTTCAACCAAAAGTGGGAATGCTGAAAGACACCAACAGGAACAAACTAACTGAGCCAGAAGAGATTAAGTAAAGATGGAAAGAATACACGGAGCATCTCTACAAAAATTAGTCATTGATACAGGAGGAAACTGAGACTGGACATGATAGCGAACTGAACATCTTGAAAGACTACTGGTAAATGGCCCAAGGACTGGACAAGAACGGTGTTTATTCCAATTCCAAAGAAGGAGATGTTACTAATTGTGGAAACTATCGGACTATTGTGCTCATACATCATGCCAGCAAAATACTGCTGAAGATCCTACAAACATGGCTACATCCTTACTTTGACAAAGAGTTGCCAGAGGAACAAGCAGAATTTAGAAAAGGCAGAAGAATAAAAAACTGTAATTGCTAACATGAGATTGATAATGGAAAAGGCCAAAGAATGCAAAAAGAAGCTCTATTTCTTGTCCAAATATCCCTCCAGGGAAGGACCAAGGGGTGTTTCTTGCGGAGAACACCATAATCACCATATTAAGTGGCCCTTTCAGTCAATATCCAGCTCTTTTACAAGTTTAAAGATATAACAAGGGAATACCAAGGCCAGGTATCCATCCACAGACAGCTGTTTCGGGGGTTAGCCCCTCATCAGTGTGGAGTAGAATTCTGGCTAGTTGGAGCAATGCCTAGTAGACCAACATCACAAAACATTCACTGATCTCAGGGAGACCAGTCCAAGAAAACACTGCAGGCAGCCGGCTAAAGTGCTCAACACAGTGAATTCCTAGGTGCATTGCCCCCTGGGAATTACGAATATGCAAATAGAGTCTGTGGAGCCTCGTTTAGGAGTCTCAAACACAGGACTAGCCAGATATCCCTCCATCTGATCAGCCTCATTAAGAACCTTTACATCAACCAAGAAGCAACAGTCCTAACAGAATTCGGTGACACAGCATGGTTCAAAGTAGAGAGAGGCATCAGACAAGGCTGCATCCTGTCACCATATCTCTTCAATTTATATACAGAAGCAATTTTCAGTAAGGCTAGACTTGCCGAAAATGAATAAGGAATCAAAATTGGTGGAAGAATCATCAACAATCTAAGATACGCAGATGATACTACACTGATAGCAACAAGCGTAAATGGAATGAATGTCTTATTGCAAAGTGTCAAGATGAAAAGCTCGAACATGGGTCTACTACTCAACACAAAGAAGGCAATGATTTTGACTGCGATCAGGTACAACAGGGACACATTTGATATGGATAGTGATGAACTAGAAGTGGTAAAGGACTTCAACCTACTCAGATCAATGATAACTCAAGATGCAGCAATGACACCGGAAGTCAATAGGAAAATAGCTATAGGAAAACCAACAATGGAGTCACTGGACAAGATCTTCACATCAAGGAATATTTCACTGTCAATGAACACACGGCTCATACATAGTCTGGTCTTTTCTGAAGTAACATAGGGAAGTGAAATATGGACGATAAAGAAACAAGACAGAAGAAGAATCAAGGCCTTCAAAATGTGGTGCTGGAGAAGGATGTTATCAATACCATGGATGGCAAGGAGAACACACTAATCAATTTTTGAACAAATCAAGCCAGACATGGCACTCGAAGCATCGATCACTAAGCTACGACTTGCCTACTTTGGACACATCATACGAGGAGAAAAATCACAACAGAAGGACATTATGGTAGGAAGAATAGAAGGTACAAGGAGAAGAGGAAGATAACAAGACAACAGTGGAGAAGACCCTGGTGGACCTATCTAGGCTTGTGCAAGATTGATCTTCCTACAGAGCGTTGATCCATCAAGTTGCTATGGCTCAAGATCGAGCTGAAGGCTGATACATACCGTAACTGTTTGTACTGTGATAACAATAGGTAGAAAAAAATTTTTAAAAATCCGAGAGACTTCAGTGGTTGATACCTTTTTAATGGCTAACTGAACATATGGTAACAAATAGCAAGCTTTTGAGACTCTCAGGTCTCTTCATCAGGCAAGGTGTAGCACAAAATCTGAAGAGTCACATGTTTATACACAAAAGGACATAGAATAGTGCAGTAAATAACACAAGTGGAGTGAAGCAGAACAATCAAATGTCCTGTTGCTTATAAATATGTGTCTCTTCAGATTTTGTGCCTGATGCCTGATGAAGAGGCCTTAGAGTCTGGAAAGCTGCTATTTATTACTATTTTTTCAGTTAGCCGTTAAAAGGTATCCACCACTGAGGAATATCAATTTAAAGAAAGATATTCTGGTCCAATAATAAAATTAACTGTCTCCTTATGGTTGCAGGCAAACTCCTCTCCATAAGGTAGATAGCGAGTTCCCAGACCATGTCTTAGCCCACTCACACAGCCAGATCAGAATATCCCACACACTACACTGATGAGGGGCTTTTACCCCGAAACATAGCGTCTGTAGTTTGGGGTCCTGATCTGGCACAAATCCTTAGTCATATTAAAAGGCTTGTTAGAAAGCCAACTATGACTTTGAGGAGCTACCTAAAGGTGGCGCTACAGTTCATCCACTTCCTCACTGGAGTGACAATTAGATCCAATAATAGGAATTGATGGAGTTGTATATTTTTTCAAACTTTTCATGTTGATTTATGTGAATGTTTGTAAGTATGAACATTGCCTCTTTACCAACAATAAATATATTTTATAAAAGATCTAAGGTTATAGTGAAAACTAAATTTGTATTTTTCTTCTATTATAAGCTTTTAATTACGAAGCACAAAGCCATAATGTTCTTACTTTGAGAAAGTAATCTAAGTCTACTGAAAAGAATGCAGGAGTTCAATCACTGGCTAGTTTCATTATTTTGTAGCTAATTGCAACATTTGTTTCCATATGACAATGACACTTCTATAAGAAAACTTTTCATGTATTTATCATCATGTTTTCTCATCCTATGTTTAGCCCTATCATTTTCCCTGAATATACCTGCAGTCTGCAAATAAAAAGAGAATTTTGTTTACTTACCGTAAATTCTTTTTCTTATAGCTCCTATTGGGAGACCCAGACATTGGGTGTATAGCTTCCGACCTCCGGAGGACACAGAAGGCATTACACCTAAAAGTGTAACTCCTCCCCTACTGCCTATACACCCCCTCCCAGGAGAATCCCATCAGTTCGGTGCACAAGCAGGAAGGAGGAAAGACCACCCGCGCCCAGACCAACAGGACTGGGAAATAACAAACGGCCAACAGGGCCAACACGCGAGGTGAAAAACGACACCAGGCACTAGCAGAGAACAAAGCCCCAAAAAGGCACAGGGTGGGAGCTGGGTCTCCCAATAGGAGCTATAAGAAAAAGAATTTACGGTAAGTAAACAAAATTCTCTTTTTCTTTTGCGCTCCATTGGGAGACCCAGACATTGGGATGTTCAAAAGCTATCCCAGGGCGGGAAAAAAAAACAAAAGCAGGCCCATCATAAATGAGCAACCGCTGCCTGAAGGATCCGCCTGCCCACATTGGAATCAGCCGATGCCACAGCATGGACTTGATAATGCTTAGTAAAGGTGTGAAGACTAGACCATGTGGCCGCCTGACACACCTGAATAGCTGAGGCTTGATGACGCAAAGCCCACGAGGCCCCCACAGCCCTTGTGGAATGAGCCTTAATACCAGTAGGTACAGTCAAACCAGAGGATACATAAGCCTCCCGAATAGGAGTTTTGATCCACCTAGCCAAGGAAGACTTGGAGGCTGGCTCACCCTTCTTCTGACCCACTGTCAGAACGAACAGCGCATCCGAATGGCGAAATGATGCCGTTCGGGACACGTAAATCCTGAGAGCCCTGACCAGATCCAAAGTATGGAGAGCCTTCTCATACTGGAGAACCGGATGCGGGCAAAAAGATGGCAGGACAATGTCCTGATTCAGATGGAAAGGGCAGAGCACCTTAGGCAAGAACTCCGCCACAGGCCGAAGCACCACCTTATCCTGGTGAAACACCAGAAAAGGAGACCGACATGACAAAGCGGCCAACTCTGAAACTCTCCGCAGAGATGGCAACTAAAAAGGCAACCTTTTGTGAAAGCCTGGAAAGTGAAACCTCCTTAAGAGGCTCAAAAGGCGGCTTCTGCAATGCCGCAAGGACCAAGTTAAGGTCCCATGGGTCCAAAGGACGTCTGTAGGGAGGAATGATGTGACTCGCCCCCTGAACAAACATCCTCACCTGAGGAAGCGTAGCCAGACGCTTATCAAAAAGGACCGACAGGGCCGATATCTGTCCCTTGATGGAACTAAGAGTCAAACCCTTATCCAAACCCGACTGGAGGAAAGCCAGAAGGGTCGACAGAGAGAAAGGCCAGGGAGAACTGCCGTGAACACGGCACCAGGAGAAGAAAATCTTCCATACTCTGCGGTAGATCCCTGCAGAAACCGGTTTCCTGGCCTGTCTCATGGTAGCTACGACGTTAGAGGAGAAACCACGGGACGTCAACAACCAGACCTCAAGCGCCACAAAGTCAGGCTCAGGGCCGAGGAATTGTGGCGGAAGAAGGGACCCTGAGACAAGAGATCCGGCCGATCCGGGAGCCTCCATGGATCCCCCACCGACAGTCTCCACAGGTCCGGGTACCAAGCCCTCCTGGGCCAGTCCGGGGCGATGAGAAGTGGTCCTCTCCCACAGCAAACCGCAGCCATCGCTGGTGAGCAGGAGCAATGGGGATGTGGAGGTAAGCATCCTTCACGTCCACCGAAGCCAGGAAGTCCCCCTGAGACAGGGACGCTATCACCGAGCGTAAGGATTCCATCCTGAAGGGCCTGACTCTCACAAGTCTGTTGAGGAGCTTGAGGTCCAACACCGGTCGAACTGACCCGTCCTTTTTCGGAACCGTGAAGAGGTTGGAATAAAACCCCCGAAACCGTTCCTCCGACGGGACCGGGACCACAACCCCGCTTTGTAGCCCGTTGAAAAGCCGCCGCCCTTACCGGAGGTGGCGAAAAGAGGCAGAACCGAGTCGGAGGCCTCGACTCTAGTTCGATCCTGTAGCCATGAGAGGACCTATGGGATCTCTGGTCCTTGTCCGGACGGGAGGAGGTTGACGAGGATGTGGTCGATTTTGAGGAGGGACTAAAGGAGCGAAATCTAGCATGCAGCTGACGCTGACCGGTCTTCTGCACCTTAGATTGCGGCAAGGAGGTGGATTTTCCACCCGTAGACTCCTTGATGAGATCGTCAAGACGTTCCCCAAAAAGTCTATCTCCCGAAAACGGGAGGCCCTGGAGGAACTTCTTAGACGTAGCGTCCGCCTTCCAGTCACGCAGCCACAACATCCGTCGGGCTGCCAGCAAATTAGCTGAAGCCACCGCAGAATGACTAGCAGATTCCATGATTGCGGATCTAGCATAATCCGTAAACGCCTCAGCCTGAGACGTCAGGATCGCCACCTCAGGAATCCCCGAAGAAACTCCAGGGATCTCCGAGAGACAAGCTGACACCGCCTGAAGGGCCCACACAGCTGCGAAAGCTGGAGCAAAAGAGGCACCCGTGGCCTCAAAAATGGACTTCTGCAGAAGCTCAATCTGCCTGTCCGTGGGGTCCTTGAGAAAGGACCCGTCCGCCACCGACATCACGGTGTTGGCAGACAACCGAGAAACCGGAGGGTCCACTCTCGGGGAAACAGACCAGCCCTTGACTACCTCTGGTGGGAAAGGATAACGGGAATCCTTCTGCTTCCTAGCAAATCGCTTGTCAGGACAGGCCCGAGGGGTCTGAACCGTAGAGCGGAAGTTAGAATGATCTAGGAAGAATCCCCTGGACCTGGCCGGGGGAGAAACTGATAAAGTTCCTATGACACGGAAGTATCCACCGGCGGCGCAGGCGCCGTCAAATCCAACACCGTATTGATAGAAGACACTAAGTCGTCCACCAAAGAACCCTCGTCCTGGTCCTCGTCAGGAGCCCGGACGGAGTCTAAGTCCTCCTCCTCCTCCAACAGTGAGCCCGCAGCTTGGGAACCCGCCTGCGAGGGCGCAGGGGAAACCGCCTGGCGTGGCCATTTAGGAGGTCGCGGGGCCAGAATTGTCGCCAGAGTCCAAACCCCTAATCGGGGAAGAACCACTCCGACGCCTACGACGAGTGGCGGAGGACCCAGGGGAACCTTCCCATCCACCTGACAGGGACTCCTGTAAGGCTCTGGTCATAGCAGCCATAGACTGAGACACAGAGTCAGAAATAGACTGAGCAAAAACAGCCGTCCAAGGCGGAGGTACTGTTGGGTCCACCGGGCCAGGCGGAGACGCCAACGACCCAGAACTGGGGGGTGGCTCGTGGACCAAGGCAGTTACTTGGATCACATTAGCCGGCGAAATATCAGCCTCCTGCGGGGCACAAGCCGAGCAATGAGGGAAAGAGGATCCAGCAGGCAGCTGAGCCTTACATGCTTTGCAAGCATGATAACTTGTCTGCACCCTGGGAGCTTTGCTCCTGGAGCTAGACATGATGTCCCCACAGTGCATCCAGTGATAGATCTCAAATGAAGGGAATTGGGGTGTAACTGCAGAGAAAAGGGGGGATAATGGAGCACCACCAGAGACTGGGGTGACCTACCGCCCCTTGTGTGCCCTCCAGAGACGCTCAGACCCTGCAGCCAGCAGCAAAGTGCAGGGACAAGAAGCCCCCAAGATGGCCGATGGAGCTGAGAGAGAGGAGTGCCCGGGAGTGTCCCCAAAAGCGCGCGAATCTGGAGGGCAGGCCCTTTCCCCACTGCAGAAACGCCCCCTAAGCTGCAGGGCAGCCTTTCCCATAGGGGATCAGGGCTCGGCCTGCCGCGGCCGGCCTCCCGAGGGGCGGGCACCACTTCACATGAGGACGAGGTGCAGCTCCGCCCCATGAAGCCCCGGCGCGGCTCCAGAGAGGCTAGGCCGCAAGCCGGGCCTAAATTTATCACCGCGGCCGCCTGCCAGCAGGGGGCCAGCGCGGTGCACCCGCGAAAGTCGCGGGAGTGACTGGCCAGGATCCCAGGAGGCCGGGGGAGACAGTGCTCCACTCCCAGCCGGCCTAATGCAGCTGCAAAGGCATCCCAGACCCCCACAGAGTACCTCATTAGTGGTGCAGGGTCCGGACCCAGTGGATCCCTCACGCAGGCCAGCAGACACCCAGGGCGCCGTGGACTGTGTGGATGAGCCCAGAAGAGGGGGCCAGGGGGATCCCACTTCCCCAGAGCCCCTAAGGGATGGGGAAGGATACGCAGCATGAGGGCTCCAGCCCGTTGTACCCCAAGGGTACCTCAACCGCCTCCGCCCTGGGGAAGAGGAAGGAGACATGCTGGGGATCAAAAGATTCTCTTTGCTTCCATCCGACACTAAGTAGTGAGAGAGCATGAGTGTAGAGTGTGCCTCCTTCAACAAAAACCAAAGAACTGATGGGATTCTCCCGGGAGGGGGTGTATAGGCAGTAGGGGAGGAGTTACACTTTTAGGTGTAATGCCTTGTGTGTCCTCCGGAGGTCGGAAGCTATACACCCAATGTCTGGGTCTCCCAATGGAGCGCAAAAGAAAGTAAAGATTGAGTGTAATGTAGGGCTAGGGTCAGTCTTGATTCATCCCACTATATGAATGTCTGGAAGATCTGTTAACTACGGAAATATTAGTTTAGTACCCAAACCTTGAAGACATGTTTAAAGAAGGAAATGCTGTAAGACTTGTACGGTCAGAGCCTAGATGTGATTATGCTGTTGTTATGATTTTTGGGGTGCTATATGTTTATTACAGCACAAGTGTCACGATACAGTTTCCAAGATGGTGCTGCCGATGTTGATTATATCAGGGCAGGAGCGCGGATACGTGCGTTTATGTGCACCTGAACAATATGGCACTTTTTCACTTTAATGAAGGAAGCGATTTGCCCTGACTTCCTATTTTTTGGTAAAACATGCACATCTATCTATTATTTATCAATCTATCATCTTTGCACATCTTTAACACATAAAATTAAATATTTTGGAATGCCTTTAAAGGGAACCTGTCAGCTCGTTTATGGACCCCCCCCCCCCAGCTATCACTATCTGTCCCTGCAGCTTCATAATACCAGTCCAATCATCCCTGTGTGAGCTAATAGTGTAATGTGAAAGGTGAAAAAAAAGCATATATACACTTACATTTTCTTATGTAATAAGGCAGTCAGTCCCCAGCTTGGAGGACGGAGACTGTTTGGCAGGTTAATAGTTAACATTTCAGCTGAATGTCAGAACATGCTGCGAGACCCGGTGCTACACATACGCAGTGCCGAACATAGACATTTTCATGTGAACGCAGCGGTGATTGTCCACACGCGTTCACATGAAAATGTCATTGTGAGTCGCCCGACCACCTAATTAGCGGTCTCGGTGGCCGAGAGGCGGAGATCAGCGACGGAGGTCTCTTCCTCCCAGCCGCCCCCGCTGGGTCATTTAAAATAGCCGGCAGGAAAGTCAGCGGTGAAAACACTTCACCACCGGCTTTCCCGCCGGCTATTTCAAATGAATAGCTGGTGAAAACACTTCACCGGCAGCTTTCCCGCTGGCTATTTCAAATGAACAGCTGAGCATCAGCTATTTATTCGAAAAAGCCGGCGGGAAAATCGGCGGTGAAGTGTTTTCACTGCCGACTTTCCCACCAGCCATTTTAAACGAACCAGCGGCGGCCGGGAGGAAGAAGAAGAACAAAGAAGAAAGAAGAGGAAAGAAGAAAGAAGAGGAAAGAAGAAAATGAAGAAGAAGAAGAAAAACAACAAGAAAGAAGAGGAAAGAAGAAGAAGAAAGAAGAGGAAAGAAGTAGAGGAAAAAAGAAGAGAAAGAGAGAACGCCAGGACAAGATTTACCTGGGGATGACCTTATCTTCCGCTGCGTCTGTGCGCTTGCTAGCAGATGGCAATGCGCACAGATTCACTTTCATTCATTATGTGTGTGCTGCTGTCTGCTTACGTATAAAACACACACAAAAAATCCAACATTTTGCATTCGGCATGCGCATAAATTATGCACAGACAAACACAGACGCACCTGAACGCAGCCACACACAGGCACTATGCTTTGCCATGTTAAACATAGGAACACATAGTGCCTGCGTTTTGCTGCGCTCCGGACGCTGCGTTCACAGCACAAATGGTGCGCAAATATGAAACCAGCCTTAGAAATAGTGAGGGAGGCCATATTTTATTCTTCTAAACTCTATGTGTACTCTACAGGAATGCTGCATATGATATCCTCCAAATTGTATGTTGCTGATATAGTGTTATTGACCAGTCCTGGCTCCAGCACCGGGCCTTGATCTCTTCTCCCATGGCTGCCACTCATTGCACTAATTCACAATAAGTTTCTCAGGTAACATGGCAAACTCTTCTGTCATCATCACCATAAACATTTTAAGAGAATCTTAATAGGATCAGGCCTCTTAAGCCATGAATATGGACATATAGTCATAGAAAGTTGAATGAAAAAATATAATACCTTGATATCTATGATCTGATGTCTCAGAGAAATACACATTTTTCTTATATGTAAATGAGCTGTTAAGATCTATGGGCCGGATATAGATCTCCCTGAAAATCTGCCTCCTGAGCTTATTTTAAATGAAAGGGGGCATTAGCAGTGTGAGACATGTAATAACTGACTTTCATGAGCCATATGTCTCACACTTATAATGCCCCCTTTCATTTCAGCTTCAGCAGGCAGTCTATTATCTCCTCAACTACTCCTTACTGCCCTGCTACAACCAGCATTATTTACAAGCTCTGACCAACTTTCTAGTTGTTCCCCACACTAACCTCTCAACACACAAGTTACCGAATCCTCACACCAGTTCACACCAGGCCCATGCAGTCAAGGTTATGCATTTCTTTAAGCATGTCTCCAGTTTGCATTGACTTATGACTTACCGTTGCCGGGGACTCCGGTTTAGACAGGCAGTAGCTTCTTCCTCCTTGTCACAGGTGGACCGCGCCTGCCGGTAGTGGGGCCCGGTTGAGTGCAGATCAAAAGGGTTGAAGACGTCTTGTGGGAACAGATTAAGGGGTTAATTGTTTCGTGACGCCACCTATGAGTAGTTCGGTAAGTCCTACCGACGCTGCGGAACCTCCGGGGGATGGATAGCAGCAAGATGGAACGCTCCCCACAGGCTGAGCGGTGATCCCCGGAGGCTGGAGCTGCATAAGATGTTCTGCGGCAGCTACGGTTACCTTGTGTGCAGACGGACGTAGTCATAAGGAAGCACGGACACTGTAAGTCTCTGCAACGGGTATTTTACTGTAACCAGCAAGCAGTACATGGCATACAGTGAACGGGTAGTGGACCGGGTGGACTCAGCAGTGATAGGTGTCCCTCAGAGATCCTCGGTGTTCCTCCATTCTAGCTAAGTGTTTGCCTTTATCGCCCAGGAATACCAGAACGGGTACGGGAGGCTGCTTCAATGCCCTATCCAAAGTATACGTGATGGATGTTTTGGGGAGCCTTGGATCCCTCGGCGGGTACACCGCTGGTTAGATGACTGGAATTTGGCGGGTGGTGGGGTGCTCCTGTAAAGCTGCTCCTCCACTCTTCTGGTTTGCGTAGCAGAGGTGAACTGCTGCCAGCTTCGGTACCAGCAAACCGGCTGTGTAAGGGCGCGGGGTAGTTTTGAACCCGCTTTTGGATGCCCAAGTTCGGTTGGTGATGCACCGGGAGTAATGGTGCTCAACCGTGGCGAGAGTGAGGAGATGGCCGGTAGAAGGTGGCCAGGGGGCTGCACCGACTGTGCAACCCCCTCTCCTAGGTTGCAGAGCTGGGAGTCTGCAAAGGTCTTCTAAGTCGCTGTTGCTTCTCCAGACCCGAGACTAGAACTCTCTAAGCTGGACTAAACATTTACTACACACTACCCTTGCACTCCGCCCACCAGGACCTTGATTGGCCCTCTATGCTAAGTGAGGCATGCAGGGTATGAATCTCTGAGCTAACCACATAACTACTGGGTCAGAGAATATTGCTGCTGCATTTATGGCTGCAATACCCTCCTGTGACGCACTCGTTGCGGGGCGCCACACTTCTTTGTTACATCACAGCTCCTATCCATTGCTCTGTAGGAAGATAACAGACTGCATAAAGAAATGCAGTTACTCCTGTGTTTAACCATTACTCTGCAGGAAGATGCCAAACTGCATTCCTGTGATGAACTACTTCCCTGCCACCAAGATACCATTTTCTAATACAGTTATGTTTCCCATGCGTATCCACACACCTGGCTCTGCTTCATCTGTACTACCTACTCCCCTTGCTTGTCTGCTCCAGTCATGGCCGCCATTAGACCCTTATAGGTCTTAATCATTAAGGGACCCGGCCAATCATTGGAGGGGCATGGCTATCAGGGGCCCAGGCAAGCTAGCGAAGGGCGTGGCTGTTGGAGCAGGGAGGCCCACCCACCGGCGGCGGCCAGCATGCTCTTTGCGGCATCGGAGCTGCGGCACAGATCATGAATGATGATTGTTGCTGTTGTGATTGATGATCAGTCACTAGTCTCAGTCAGAGACAACATGCTGGCTGCCTACAGCTGCAGCAGATGCCGCGTAGCACAGTGTCACGCACAGCCTGGCTGTAACTGTGACACTACATACCATGCGTCAAGTGCTCAGCGCTGACTCTCTCTGACTGGTCTTCCTGAGCGGTGGCACCGGCGGCCAGCATCCGCCGACAGTGAGAATCTGTGTGCAGCCTCGTCACAGTGCAGAGGCCATGCCCCAGCCCGCCCACTCTCCATTTGTGTAGTGAGTCAGTCAGTGTGTATATGTGGGGCCCGGACTGGCCATCCCCACCCACCTCAGGCCCCACTGACACTGCACAGGGGGCTGCCCACACCCACCCACCACATCCAGGGCCTGCCCTGCCCATCCCTGCCATGCCCATCCACCCAGAGCATCTCAGCATTTCATCCCTATACATCATCCCTGCCCCCCCCATCTTTGCACCCCATCCCTGCACCCTATCCCTGCACCTCGTCCCTGCTCCTCATCCCTGCACCCCTTTCCTGCACCTCATCCCTGCCCCCCATCTTTGCACCACATTCCTGCACCTCATCCCTGCACCTCATTCCTGCACCTCATCCCTGCACCTCATTCCTGCACCTCATTCCTGCACCTCATCCCTGCACCTCATCCTTGCATCTCATCCCTGTACCTCATCCTTGCACCTCATCCCTGCATCTCATCCCTGTACCTCATCCTTGCACCTCATCCCTGCACCTCATCCCTGCCCCATCTTTGCACCCCATTCCTGCACCCCATCCCTGCACCTCATCCTTCCACCTCATCCTTGCACATCATCCCTGCACCTCATTCCTGCACCTCATCCCTGCACCTCATTCCTGCACCTCATCCCTGCACCTCATCGTTGCACCTCATCCTTTCACCTCATCCCTGCCCCCCATTTTTGTACCCCATTCCTGCACCCCTTTCCTGCACCTCATCCCTGCCCCCCATCTTTGCCACCCCATCCCTGCACCTCTACTGTGTACGACCAGCAGTAGTCTCTATTGTTTATTCTCTATTGCGTGTATAGCCAGCAGCAGTCTCCATTGTATATACCCCTGCAGCCATCTCTATCGTGTATACAGCTAGCAGCCGTCTCTACTGTGTATTCTCTATTGTTTATACAGCTATTGTGTATTCAGCCCACAGCAGTCTCAAATGTGTGTGTGTGTAATATATAATTGAGAGAGAGTGTAAATAAAGGAAAAACAGCACAAAAATATAGAAAAAAGTGGACTTTTGTTATGATCCGGTGACCTTGGAGCTGCATGAATAAAATTCACAGGAGAAGTGGTTACCTGTACTAACCGCAGTTCCTGATTTAACTCTGCAACTAAAAGTAGCCGTGGGATGTGACTAACCATACCCTAGACACCTCAACATGGCCGGAGAACTAGCTACCCCTAAAGAGAAAAACTGGAATGATATCTTGCCTCAGAGCAGAACCCCAAAAGGATAGAAAGCCCCCCACAAATATTTACTGTGAGTAAGAGGAAAAGACACACTCCGGCAGAAAACAGAATCAAGCAAAGATGAGGCCACTTCTAGCTAGATAGATAAAGACAGCACAGGATACTATTGCAGTCAGTATAAAATCCCTTAAAAAATATCCACTGCAGATAATACAAAAATACCCTGAGTCTACTCAAGACTCGGCGCCCTCTAGATCTATAAACCTCCTGTGAATCCTACAATTCTCAATATATGTATACTGACACAAAAAGCTGAACAAGCCCATAACAAATGAATAGCACAAAAATCCTAGGAAGAAAACTTCCTAACAGAGAGCATGTTAACACAGCATGCATTCTGAGCAAAAATAGACCATTTCAGAAAACAAGCACACAGCATGTGCTCCACAAAAAGACTAAACCATACACTTAGCTTGGAAGTCTTGCAGCAGGGCAGGAGAGACCAGACAGAGGTGAAACACCTCCAGGAACATTGGCAACTGGCAAGGACTGAGGAAATCCTGCAACCTTAAATACCCCAGTGGGAATTGCAATTATCCAATTCACCTGACCAAGAGTGCAAAACAGGATCAACTGCATTACCAGCCACAACTGCAGGAGGGAGCCCACAAGCAGAATTCACAACAGTACCCCCCCCCCTTGAGAAGGGGTCACTGAACCTTCACCAGAACCCCAGGCTTATCCGGATGAGCCAGATGAAAAGGACGAACCAAATCAGGGGCATGGACATCAAAGGCAAAAACCCAGGAATTATCCTCCTGACTATATGTGATAAAAATGTGATAAGAATGGCGTGTGGATGTGGATAGAATAGGTATAGAACAGGTAATCATAATTAGAATAAGTGACCACAGGACTTATCATTCATTCAATAAATGTATCAGTACTCCGTTGAAATATGAAAGGGTGAACTCTTCTTGACATTATGCTGTTATGATGAAATCATGAGCTGAGCTGAAATTCTTGAGACATACACATCCTGTAACAGGAAAACAGATGGGGTGTATTGCACAGCCAGTCACAGGAAGACGTGAATATCTTGTGGCTGATGGTCACGGCTGGATCATGCCATCAGCGCATGATCAGGGATATTCTAAAATGGTATAAATTGAAGCTGGTCACATTCAGTGAGTTGGAAGGAAACCCTTTCCAGAGGCCAACATGAATGGATATCTCTGTGAAGCAAGCCGTGGTCCCTTCTCCCTGATGACGAAGGTGAAGCAGCTACAATACACGGTAAACTATTGACGCTTATTCGCTATAATTAAGTCTAGGTATAATTGGTATAATTTATGTTAAGCCTGTATTCAATTGGTGACAATTCATGTGCTACTTTGTAATCAAATAAATTTAATCTTGCTATAAAGAATATTATTATTCATGTCTGATTTGTAAGTCAGTGAGCGCTACGTAAGTACGGGCTCTGCTCCGATCCAGGTAAATTTAGCAAGACACCATAACCCTTCCATCTGACAAGGTACTGAAGCCTCCGCCGCGAAAAACGAGAATCCAAAAGTTTCTCAACCACATACTCTAACTCCCCATCGACCAACACAGGGTCCGGAGGAGCGACAGTGGGAACCATGGGCTCAACATACTTCCGCAATAAAGACCTATGGAAGACATTATGGATAGCAAAAGAGGTCGGAAGCGCCATCCTAGACACCTCAACACGGCCGGAGAACTAGCTACCCCTAAAGAGAGAAACAGGAATGCTATCTTGCCTCAGAGCAGAACCCCAAAAGGATAGAAAGTCCCCCACAAATATTGACTGTGAGTAAGAGGAAAAGACACTCAGGCAGAAAACAGAATCAAGCAAAGATGAGGCCACTTCTAGCTAGATAGATAAAGACAGGACATGATACTATTGCAGTCAGTATAAAATCCCTTCAAAAATATCCACTGCAGATAATACAAAAATACTCAAGACTCAGCGCCCTCTAGATCTGCAAACCTCCTGTGAATCCTACAATTCTCAATATATGTATACTGACACAAAAAGCTGAACAAGCCCATAACAAATGAATAGCAGAAAAATCCTAGGAAGAAAACTTCCTAACAGAGGGCAAGTTAACACAGCATGCACTCTGAGCAAAAATAGACCATTTCAGAAAACAAGCACACAGCATGTGTTCCACAAAAAGACTAAACCATACACTTAGCTTGGAAGTCTTGCAGCAGGGCAGGAGAGACCAGACAGAGGTGAAACACCTCCAGGAACATTGGCAACTGGCAAGGACCGAGGAAATCTTGCAATCTTAAATACCCCAGTCAGAATTGCAATTATCCAATTCACCTGACCAAGAGTGCCAGGATCAACTGCATTATCAGCCACAACCACAGGAGGAAGCTCACAAGCAGAATTCACAACAGAATTTATTGCCCAATGGCATGGCCACGCATTGGGCAATAAAGTCCACTTTTTTCTATTTTTTTGTGCTGTTTTTCCTTTTTTTACTTTATTGTAAGGAACCATCTGGATTGCTGGTTGGGAAAGCTTTGTACATAAATTGAGATAATTTTTGGTGCTGTTCCAATTTTTCACTATAAATATAATGTATGTTTGGGTGGAGGCGGAGCATGGGTGGAGGTGGAGCCAGGTGGAGGCTCAGCGGAGTCTCAGGGGGGCCCCAAAATTTTGGCAGTAAGGGGCCCCGAAATTCCTAGTGGCAGCCCTGACTCCAGTGTCATCTCTCAAGGCCCGCTCTTGCCGAGGAAACTTGATAAAGCTGATTGGTGTTGAGGGACTGACCCCTACTAATTTGGCACTAATGTCCCACACTTAACATAGTCAATTAATTTTAAAGATCTTGATGCACTATAGCCACTGCTCTATGCTGCTCACCCATGGTTTAGAGCCGTTGGGGTCCCCAACCTGTAACTCAGGAGCCATGTCTCTTCCAACTTGTGTGGCGCCCCAAATGGTCAGGCATCACACCAGGGTATTACACTCATAAAAGCAGTGTAATTTTCCCCAACTGCAAGTGGATGCTGGGCTGGTGGGTGGACCCATTCCTGCACTCCCACACTAGAGTAATGGTGGGAGGTTACTCCTGGGAGGGAGATATAGTCACCTCTAGAGGGAGTCAAAGTGTTAATAAAGTAAGAAGAGTCAAGGAGGAGTGTGGGACGAGTCGGGAGGTCTAACAGGACAGCTCCAGGCTGATCCTGAGAAAAGATGAAAAGGGATCCTGAGAGAGGGTGCCTGACACATGAGTCTGGGCCCGAGAGAGAAAGGGGGAGCCCCAGCGTGGAGCGACCATACTCCTGTGAGCTTCCCCAGTCCACCACGGGAACACCGGAACCGAGGACATGGCCAGAGTCCAGCTCTAAGGTCGTCAACCGGCTGCTGCGGTCTGTTCATCAGCTGCAGCACCCTGCCACATGGAGCGGTCCACCTGCTTCTTCACTGCAAGGGAGGGGAGCCCCTAAAGTACCTTCAAGGACTAAATGGGTCTGGACTAATCCTAGCTGTGGAAGAAAGGACATGGGTTCGTCAAATAAGGTATATCACGGGTACCTCCATACCACCTGGCATCCACTTGCAGCCACCCGTAGAGCTACCTGTTTGTTTAACATCTTGCTGAACTGTGGACATTGTATACTGCTGCTGACTGTTTACAGTAAAGTACCCGGGAGAGTGACTTTGCCTCCGTGTCTTTGTGCTACCAAAATTCAACCTTTTTGTTTACAGCAACGCTGCCCCAGAAGATCAGCTCCACCTGTAGGGAGCTTTGCCATCCATGCCGCAATACCATCGCTTCCGGAGGACTGTGGCAGCGCTGCTGATCCCTCACCAGGTACTACAGGTGGCGTCACGAGACAACAAACTCTTACCCCCTGTACATAACCCCTCATTGGAGTGTCACCCAGGCCACGGGTTCAGGCGCCGCCACCCGTAACATCCCCGTGAAAACACCCACCGAGCCTGATACCCGAGTACCCCAGTGCCTGGGGCTCGACACTTGGTGTATTGACAAACAGCTATGAAGAGCAGGTCTCCAGATGGTGAGATTTGTGAGAAGCTCAACATAGCAGATCTGAATGGGGATAAGGTAGGAACCCCTGGATCTTGGTATACTGCCTCAGTGTGATTTTTGGTGTAAAGCTTTCACCCTCATTATACCTGGGCTCTGGTGTCACTACTGTGATGGGCAAGAGCTGGATGTGGCTAGTGACCCTCTCTCAGGGCTCAATGTGCCTTACAAGATCAGAAAGGCTGGGCACCTCTGGTTTAGAGAATTCACCACAACAGACGAGCGCATAACATATGTAAAAAAAATACCGTATAGACTCGTGTATAAGCCGAGTTTTTCAGCCCAAAAATTGGGCTGAAAAGTCACCCCCTCGGCTCATACACGGGTCAATACGGTAACTATTTTGCTGGGGAGGCTGGAGGAGGCGGGGGGAGGCTGATGAGTGAGCGGCCCGTCACGTGGGGCCGCTCATTAGATATGCACGACTCCCCCCGCCCATCACAGCGGCAGGGGGAGCCGTGCATACAGCCACCCAGTGTATACAGGCACCCCCAGTGTATCCCAGGCACCCCCAGTGGCAGCGCCCCCCCCATCATGGAAAGACCCCCACACTTTGCAGAGCCCCCCCCCCCCGCTGCATTATCTTACCCCCCAGGGTTTCACGCGGGTCCTGCAGTCATCCCTGCGCGATGTCTTTCAGGTGTCACGTGACCCGGCGCGATGACGTCATTCCACTGCGACCGGGGGTCACATGAGCCCGGGGAAGACAGGGCGAAGATGGACTGGGGACCCGCTATACCTCTGGGGCCTGCTGTATACCCTGGGGCCTGCTGTATATCCCCTTGGGGGCCTGCTGTATAACCTTTGGGGCCTGCTGTATACCTCTGGGGCCTGCTGTATAACCTCTGGGGCCTGCTGTATATCCTTGGGGCCTGCTGTATTACCTTTGGGGCCTGCTGTATACCTCTGGGGCCTGCTGTATACCTCTGGGGCCTGCTGTATATACCTTGTGGGGCCTGCTGTATACCTCTGAGGCCTGCTGTATACCTCTGGGGCCTGTGTATATACCTTGGAGCCTGCTGTATACCTCTGGGGCCTGCTGTATATACCCTGGGGCCTGCTGTATATACCATTGGGGCCTGCTGTATACCTTTGGGGCCTGCTGTATACCTCTGGGCCTGCGGTATACCTTTGGGGCCGCTGTATACCTCTGGGGCCTGCTGTATATACCTGGGGCCTGCTGTATATACCTGGGGCCTTGCTGTATTTTACCTTGGGGCTGCTGTATACCTTGGGGCCTGCTGTATACCTTTGGGCCTGCTGTATGCCTCTAGGGCCTGCTGTAACCTCTGGGGCCTGCTGTATACCTCTGGGGCCTGCTGTATATACCCTGGGGCCCTGCTGTATATACCCTGGGGCCTGCTGTATATACCCCCTGGGGCCTGCTGTATATGCCTCTGGGGCCTGCTGTATGCCCTCTGGGGCCCTGCTGTATTGCCTCTGGGGCCTGCTGAAATACCTCTGGGGCCCTGCTGTATATACCCTGGGGCCTGCTGTATATACCTTGGGGCCTGCTGTATACCTTTGGGGCCTGCTGTATATACCTTTGGGGCCTGCTGTTTTGCCTCTGGGGCTGCTGTTTTACCTTGGGGCCTGTGGTATACCCCCATGGGGGTATTCGGGGGCCCGGGGAATTTACCGGGCCCGGGGGGTTTACCCGGGGCCCTCGAGGCCGAGGCATATACAGCAGGCCCCAGGGGTTAACAGCAGGCCCCAGGGTAACCCCCGCGGCCCCCAGGGTTTACAGCGGCCCCGGGTATCAGAGGCCGAGGTATAACAAAAGGCCCCAGGGGTTTATACAGCGGGCCCCAGGGGGCAACGCGGGCCCCAAGGTTTACACGGGCCCCAAAGGTAACAGCGGGGGGCCCCCGGTAATACAGCAGGCCCCAGGGTATATACAGCGGGGGCCGAGGTAACGCAGGCCCCAGAGGCAACAGGGGGCCCCCAGGGCTTTACAGCGGGCCCCAGGGTATAAGCCCCCCCAAAGGGGTATATACAGAGGCCCCAGGGTATATACAGGGCCCCCCAAGGTTAAACAAAAAGGCCCCCCGGGGTTTTTACAGCAGGCCCCAGAGGTATACAGCAGCCCCAGAGGCATACGGGCCCCAAAGGTACAGCGGGCCCCCCAAGGTTTACAGCGGCCCCCCAAGGGTATATACAGCACCCCCCAGGGTAAACGGGGCCAGGCCCCAGGGATAACACAGGCCCAAAGGGGTAACAGCGGCCCGGTAACAGCGGGCCCCAGGGGGATACAAAAACCCCCCCAAAGGGATACAGAAGGCCCAAGGTTTATACAGCGGGGCCCCCGGGGTATATACAGCAGGCCCCGGGGAACAGCAGGCCCAAGGTATAACACATCCAGGGTATACAGCACCCAAGGGTAAAAAAGCGGGCCCAAGGGAAAATATACGAGGCCCCGATTAAAAACAGAGGCCCCGAGGTATACAGCACCCCCAAAAGGATTCAGCGGCCCCCCAGGAATACAGCAGGCCCCAGGGTTATACAGGGGGCCCCCAGAGGTATAAGCCCCAATATCGGCGGCCCCCCCAAGGTTTATACAGAGCCCCAGAAAAATCCCCCCCAGGCCCCAGGGGAAAATAGGGGGCCCCTCCACCCCATCTTCCCCCCGCTGTCTTCCCGGTTCATGTCCCCCCGGGCTTTCCCCCGGGGGGGAAAATTGAAGTCATGGGGGCCGTTAACGGGGGCACCTGAAGACATCGCGCTTTTGTTGACTGGGGGGACCCCCGGAAAAACCCCCGGGGGGGTAATTTTAAAGCGGGGGGGGGGGGGGGCTCTGCAAAGTGTGGGGGCTCTTTCCATGATGGGGGGGGAAAACCCCCATGGGGGCTGCCTTGTATACAGGGGGGGGCTGCCTGTATAACTGGGTGGCTGTATGCACGGCTCCCCCTGCCGCGAAAATGGGGGGGGGGGTTGTGAATTCTAATGCCCCGGCCCCACGTAGGGCCCCCGCTCACTCATCCCCCTTTTCCCCCCGCCTCCTCCACCCCCCAAAAAAATTTTTCCCCGTATTGACCCGTGTATGAGCCGAGGGGAGTTTTTTTCAGCCAATTTTTGGGGGGGAAAAACTCGGCTTATCACACCCCTATGGTTTTTTTTTTTTAATATTTTTTTCCTTTTCGTTTTTTTGTGGAAAATTTTTCAAACCCCAGAGGGCCCAGCCTTTCGATCTTGTAAGGAATTTTGAGCCCTAGAGAGGGTCACTAGCCCATCCAGCTTTTCCCCCATCCAGTAAGGACACCAGACCCAGGGAAAAAGAGGGTGAAAGTTAAAACCCCAAAAAAATCACACTGGGGGGGGTATACCAAAAATTTCCGGGGGTTTCCTACCTTATCCCATTCCGATTGCTTGTTGGCTTTCACAAATCTCACCATCTGGAGACCTGCTCTTCATAGCTGTTTCCCCAATCCCCCCAAGTGTCGGGGGGGGCCCCCCAGGCACTGGGGTACTCGGGTATCAGGCGGGGGTGGGGGTTTTTCCCCAACGGGGTTTTTTACGGGTGGGGGCCCCCTTAAACCCGGGGCCTGGTGCCCCCTTCCAATGGGGTTTTTTTTTTAAAAAAAGGGGGAAAAGAGTTTGTTGTCTGGGGGCGCCACCGGTTTTTCCGGTTTTGGGATACCCGCTGCCACAGCCCCCCCGGGGAAGCGGGGGTATTGCGGCATGGGGGGCAAAGCCCCTACAGGTGGAGCTGTTTTTTGGGGGGCACGTTGTTTTTAAAAAAAAAGGGTTTAAAATTTGGTACCAAAAAGGGGACGGGGAGGCAAAGTCACTTCCCGGGTATTTACTGTAAACAGTCACAGCAGTATACAATGTCCACAGTTCGGCAAGATTTAAAAACCAAACAGGTAGCCTAGGGTGGTGCAAGTGGGGGGCCAGGTGGTATGGGGTACCCTTGATTTACCTTAATTTGCGAACCCATGTCCTTTCTTCCACAGCTAGGATTAGCCCAAACCCCTTTTTGGGCCTTGAAGGGGGTACTTTAGGGGCCCCTCCCTTGCAGTGAAGAAGCAGGGGAAAACCCGCCCCATGTGGCAGGGTGCGGGCCAGCTGAAAAACACCCCCGCAGCGGGTTTTACGCCTTTTGAGGGATTGGGGCCCTGCCCCCGGTTCCGGTGCCCCCTGGGGATGGGAACCACAGGGGAAAAGGTCGCTCCACCTGGGGCCCCCCCTTTCTTCTGGGGGCCCGGGGCTATTGTCAGGCACCCTCCTCAGGACCCCCTTTTAAAATTTTTTTCGGATCACCCGGGGGCGTCCGGGGTTTGACCTCCCGACTTTTCCACACTCCCCCCTTGACTTTTTAAATTTTTTTAAAAAATTTGGGGCTCCCCTAGAGGTGACTATATCTTCCCAGGAGTAACCCCCCCACCATTACCTAGTGTGGGAGTGCAGGAAGGGGCCACCCCCCCGGGGCCCCGCATCATTTTTCAGGGGGGAAAAAAAAACACTGCTTTTTTTGGTTTTAATACCCTGGTGTGATCCCCGACCATTTGGGGCCCACAAAGGGGTTTGGGAAAAGCCCGGCTCCCGGGGGTTTTTAAGGTTTTGGGGCCCCCAAGGGGGCTAAACCCCGGGGAGCAGCTAGAGAAGGGGTAAAAGTGCTTTAAAAAATTTTAAAAAAAATTGCTATGTTAAGTGGGGGACTTTTTTCCCCCAAATTTTTGTAGGGGTCAGTCCCTAAAAAACCCAAAATTTTTTTCAATTTTTCCCCGGGCCCCAAGACGGGGCCCTTTAGAGATGACACTGGGTCAGGGCTGCCATAGAAAATTTGGGGCCCTTCTCCAAAATTTTGGGGCCCCCCCCGGGGACCCCTGAGCCCTCCCCCGGGGCCCAAAATCCCCCCAGCTCCGCCTCCCCCAAAAAATACATTTATTTATAGGGAAAAAAATTGGAAAAAGCCCCAAAAATTATTCAATTTATTTTCAAAGTTTCCCAACCAGCAACCCCAAAAGGTTCCTTTAAAAAAAAGAAAAAAAAGGGAAAAAAGCAAAAAAAATTTGAAAAAAAGGGGAATTTATTCCCCCAAAGCGGGCCCCCTGCCTTTTGGGTTTTTAATTTTGTTTTTAAAATTCCCCGTTGGAAAGTTTTTCCCCCCTTTGGGTTTTGGTGATAATGCAGTTGCCCCGGCACTTTGGGTCAGGTAATTGGAAAAAATTGCAATTCGGGGGGGGGGTATTTAAGTTTTCAAGTTTTTCCCCGTCCTTGCCAGTTCCCCCAATTTTTCCTGGGGGGTGTTTCACCCCCTTCTGGTCTCCCCTGCCCGCTGCAAGATTCCCCCAAACTAAGTTTTAGGTTTTTTGTCTTTTTGTGGAACACATGCTGGGGCTTTTTTTTCTGAAAGGTCTATTTTGCTAAAGGGGAAAACCCGTGTTTAACTTGCCCCTGTTAGGAAGTTTTCTTCCTAGGTTTTTCTGCTATTCATTTGTTATGGGTTTTTTTCACTTTTTTTTGTCAGTATACAAAAAATTGGAAATTAAAGGATTCACAGGAGGTTTGCAGATTGGGGGGCTTTTATTTTTTGAGTATTTTTGTATTATCTGCAGTGGTTTTTTTTAAATTTTTTTTAAAAAAAAAAGCAATAAAAATCTTCCCCGTCTTTATCTATTTAGCTAGAAGGGCCCTCTTTTTTGTTGATTTTTTTTCCCCCCCCTAGTGTCTTTTTCCTCTTACTCACAGTCAATTTTTGGGGGGGGACTTTTTCCCCCTTTTGGGGGTTCTGCTTGAGGAAGGGGATAGCATTCCTTTTTTCCCCCTTTAAAAGGGGAAGCTAGTTTTTCCGGCCTTTTTTGGGTTTTGTTTAGGATGGCGCTTGGGCCCTTTTTGCTATCCATAATCCCCTTCATGGGCCCCTTTTTTGGGGGGGGGGAAGGGGTGGGGTTGAGCCCAGGTTTCCCCCATTTTTCGCTCCCCCGGGGCCCCTTTTTTGGTCGGGGGGGGTTAAAAGAGTATGTGGTTGAGAAATTTTGGGGGTTCCCCTTTTTTTTTCGCGGGGGGGGCTTCAAAAACCTTGTCAGGGGGAAGGGTTATGGTTTTTTCCCAAAATTTTCCCCCTGGAGGGGAGCGGGGGCCCGCCCCTTAGTACCCCCTCACTGTTTTTCAAATCAGACATGAATAAAAATTTTTTTTAATATGCAATTTTTAAATTTTTTGTTTAAAAAAGTAGCAATGAATTGTCACCAATTGAATACGGGTTTTTACAAAATTTTTCCCCAATTTTTATACCTAGACTTAATTTTTAGCGAATAAGCGTAATTTTATTTACCGTGTATTGTAGCTGTTTAAACCTTGTAATCGGGAGAAGGGGGGCCCCACGGCTTTCCCTTCACAGAGTTATCCATTCGGGGTTGGGCCCCTTGGGGAAAGGGGGGTTTTCCTTCCCAATCACTGAATGTGACCAGCTTAATTTTTAATTTTCCTTTTTTAAAATTCCCTTAATTTTTGCGGGGGATGGCATATCCCCCCCGTGACCATCCCCCACAAGTTTTTTACGTCTTCCTTGACGGGGGGGGGGGGGGGGGGGGGGGGGGGGGGGGGGGGGGGGGGGGAAAAAAAAATTTTAAAAAAATTTTTTTTATAAAAAAAATTTTTTTTTTTTAAAAAAAATTTTTTTTTTTTTTTTTTTTTAATTAGGGAATTAATTTTTTAAGAAGATTTTAAAATTTTTTTTTTTAAAAGGAAAATTTTTAAAATTTTGGGATACTTTAAAATTGAATAAAGGGGATAAGTCCTGTGGTCACTTATTCTAATTATTTTTTCCTTTCACCCCCTTTTTAAAATCCAATCCACCCCATTCTTATAATTTTTTTCACATATTTTTAGGGGGAAAAAATTCCGGGGTTTTTCCCCTTTTGATCCCCATCCCCTGTTTGGGTTTTTCGCCTTTTATCGGCTCATCCGGATAACCTTTTGGGGTTCTGGTGAAGGTTAGGGCCCCCTTTTTCAAGGGGGGGGGGGTACTGTTGTGAATTCTGCTTGGGGGTCCCTCCTGCATTGTGGGGGGAAAAAGCATTTTTTTCCTTTTTTGCACTCTTGGTCAGGGGGAATTGGATAATTGAATTTTCCCCCTGGGGTTTTTTTAAGGGGTTTCAGGATTTCCCTTCATTTGCCATTTTCCAATTTTTCCTGGGGGTGTTTCACCTCTGTCTGTCTCTCCTGCCCTGCTAAAAAATTCCCCAAGGGGAATTTTTAGGTTTTTTGTCTTTTTGTGGGGCACATGCTTTTGGCTTGTTTTCTGAAATGGTCTATTTTTGCTCAAATTTAAAAATTTTGTTAAACATGCCTCTTTTAGGAAGTTTTTCCCCAGGATTTTTGTGCTTTTTCTTTTTTTAGGGCCCCTTTTTTCAGCTTTTTGTTTCATTTTACATATATTGAGAATTTTTAAAGGTTCCCCCAGGAGGTTTTTAAAATCTAGAGGGCCCGAGTCTTGAGTAACTCGGGGGATTTTTGTATTATTGCAGGGGATATTTTTTAAGGGTTTTTTTTACTGACTGCAATAGTATCTTTTGCTGTTTTTTATCTTCTAGCTAAAAGTGGCCTATCTTTGCTTGTTTTTTTTTCCCCCCCGGAGTTTTGTCTTTTCCTTTTATTTTACAGAATTTTTTTGTGGGGGGGTTTCTACCCCTTTTGGGGTTCTGCTCTGGGGGGGCAAGAATAAAATTTCCCTTTTTCCCCCTTTGGGGGAGCTAGTCCCCGGGGCCCTTTAAAAATTTCCCGGGGGGTGGTTAGCCCCAACCCCCCCGGGAAAAATTTAGTTGCAGATTAAAAACGGAACCCCCGGTTAGTCAGGTAAACCCCCCCTCCTGGAATTTTATTCATCCCCGTCCAAGGTACCGGTTTTTTTAAAAAGTCCCCTTTTTTTCTTTTTTTTGGTGTGTTTTTTCCTTTTTTTTAAAAATCTCTTAAATTTAAATTTAACCACACACATTTTTGAGACCCCTGTGGGCTGAATACACAATGCGTATAAAAATAAAAATACACTTTTTAGAGGGGGTTGTAGCTGATCACGATAGAGTTGGTGCAGGGGGTAAAACAATGGAGACTGTGTTGGCTTACACAAAATAGAGAATAAACAATAGAGACTCTGCGGTCGTACACAGAAAGGGGGAAAAGGGGGGGGTTGGAAAAAAGAGGGGGGGGGGGGAAAAGGGGTGGGGGAAAGGGGGGGCGGAAATTTTGGGTAAAAAATTTTGGGGGGCGGGAGGGGGAAAAAGGAGGGTGCAACTTTTAGGTGCGGGATAGGTGCAGGAATGATGCAGGGAAAAAGGTGCAGGAATGGGGGGGCAGGGATGATGTGAAGGGGGATGGGTTTTGGAAGGAGGGGGCCCCGGGAAAAGGGGGTCGGGAAAGGGGGGTGCAAAGGGGGGGGCGGGGTTTTGGGGGTGCGGGGGAAGGGGTGCAAGGGGGGAGGTACAGGGATGAGATGCAGGGATGGGTTTTGCAAGGATGAGGTACGGGATAGATAAAAGGATGAGGGGGGGGGAATGAGGTGAGGAATGAGGTGGGGGGAAAGAGGTGCAGGGATGAGGTGCGGGAAAGGGGAGGTGCGGGATGAGGTGCAGGAATTTGGTGCAAAGGGGGGGGGCGGGATGGGGGAAAAAGGAAAAAGGGGTGCAGGGATAGGGAGGGACGGAGGTGGGGGGATGGGGGAAAAGGGGGGGGGTTGCAAAGGGGGGGGGGCAGGGATGATAAAAGGGGGATGAAATGCTGAGATGCTCTGGGGATGGGCATGGCAGGGAGGGCCCCGGGGAAAGGCCCGGGGTTTTTGGTGGGGGGGGGGGGGCAGCCCCCTGTCCAGTGTCGGGGGGGCCCTGAGGTGGGGGGGATGGCCAGTCCCCCCCACATTTACACACAAAAGACTCACTAAAAAAAATTGGAGAGTGGGCGGGGGGGGGCATGGCCTCTGCACTGTGACAGGCTGCACCAGATTCCCACTGTCGGGGAAAATGCGGGCCCCCCGGGTTTTCCCCCCGCTGGGGAAACCCCCAGTCAGAGAGATCAGCGAAAAAGCACTTGACGCAGGGTATGTGTGCACAGTTACACCATTGTGCGTAAAATGTAAAACCGCGGGCCTCTGCTGCGGGGGGGTAGCAGCCAGGGGGTTGCTCTCCCCGGGGGAAAGTGATGATTTTTCAATACAAAGAAAAATTAAAAAAATTCAAGACTGTGCGCAGCTCCGATGCCGCAAAGGATGGGGGCCCCCCCCGGTGGGGGGCCCTCCCTGCTCCAAGGGGCCAGCCCTTCGCTAGCTTGCCGGGCCCCCCTGATAGCCATGCCCCTCCAATGAGGCCCGGGGGCCCCTTAATGATTAACCCCTTAAAAGGGGGCCCAATGGGGGCCTTTTCTGGAGGGGGAAAGCAAGGGGGGAGGTAGTACAGATGAAGCAGAGCCAGGTGGTGGAACCATGGGGAAAAAAAACTGTATTAAAAAAATGGTATCTTTTTGGGGGGGGGGAAGTAGTTCATCACAGGGGAAGCAGTTTGGGGTCTTCCTTTTAAGTAATTTTGGTTAAAACGGAGTAAAAAGCATTCTTTTTTTCAGTCTGTTATCTTCCCCCAGAGCAATGGGGAGGAGGGGGTGATGTAACCCCAAAAAAATGTGGCGCCCCCCCAAAGAGTGCGGGGCACAGGAGGGTTTTTTCAAAACCCTAAATGGGAGCACAATATTCTTGACCCCCTAGTTATGTGGTTAGTAAATTCCCCACCCCCCCATGCCTCATTAGCATAGGGGCCAATTTTAAAGGGCCTGGTGGGCGGAGTGCAAGGGGGGTTTTTTAGGGGAAAATTTTTTTTCCCCCTTAGAGAGTTCTAGTTGGGTCTGGGAAGCAACAGCGACTTTTAAAGGGCCCCCTTTCGACTCCCAGCCCCCGCAACCTAGGGGGGGGGGTTTTTAAAGTCGGTTTTAGCCCCCTTTTGGGCCCCTTCTACCGGCCATCTCCTCCCCTCTTTTCCAAAAGGTTTTTGCACCAAAATTCTCCCCCGGGCATCCCAACCCCAAATTGGGCATCCAAAAAAGGGTTCAAAACTAACCCCCCGCCCCCTTTTCCGCCTTTGCTGGTACCGAAATGGCAGAATTCACCTCTCTTCGCAAACCAGAGAGTGGAGGAGAAAATTTACAGGAACCCCCCACCCCCCAAAATTAAGTCATCTAACCAGGGTGTACCCGCCGGGGACCCCAAAGGTCCCCAAAACATCCATCACGTATAATTTGGGGGGAGGGCATTGAAAAAAGCCCCCCTAACCCTTCTGGGGTTCCTGGGCGATAAAGGGGAAAAAACTTTTTCAGAATGGGGGAACACCGAGGATCTCTGGGGGGGACACCTATCCCCTGCTGATTCCCCCCCGGGCCACTCCCCCCTTTACTGTATGCCATGTTTTTGCTTGTGGGGTTCAGTAAAAAAACCCCTTGCAGAGACTTTTATGTCCGTGCTTCCTTATGACTACGTTTTCCTTGCACACAAGGGTAACCGTAGCTGCCCCAGAACATCTTAGCAAAATCCCCCCCCCCGGGGGGCACCGGGGCACCTGGGGGGAGGGTTCCATCTTGCTGCTATCCATTCCCCCCCGGGGTTCCGCAGCGTCGGTAGGACTTACCGGGGAATACTCCCCAGGGGGGGGGCACGAAACAAAAATTAACCCCTTAACTGTTCCCACAAGACGTCTTCAACCCCTTTTATCTGCACTCAACCGGGCCCCCTACCGGGGGGCGCGGGGCCCCCCGTGACAAAAGGAAAAGGAAAAAAATCTGCCTGTCTAAACCGGAGTCCCCCCCAAGGTAAGTCAAATCAATGCAAACTGGGGGGTGCTTAAAGAAATGCATAAACCTTGACTGCATGGGCCTGGTGTGAACTGGGGGGAGGGGTTTGGTAACTTGGGGGTTGAGGGGGGAGTGTGGGGGAAAAAATAGAAAAATTTGGGAAAAACTTGTAAATAATGCTGGTTGTAGGGGGGGCAGTAAGGAGTAGTTGGGGAGATAATAGATGCCTGCTGAAGCTGAAAATTTTAAAAGGGGGATTATTAAAAGTGAGACATATGGTCATGAAAGTCGTTAAAATTAAATCTCACACTGCTAATGCCCCCTTTCATTTAAAATAAGCTCAGGAGGAGATTTTAGGGGTTTTTTATCCGGGGCCCTAGATCTTAACAGCTCATTTACATATAAGAAAAATTTTTTATTTCTCTGAGACATCAATCATAATATCAAAAGGATTTTTTTTTTTTCATTCAAATTTTTTTGACTATATGTCCTATTTTTGGTTAAAAAAGGGCCCGATTTTCCATTAAAAATTTTTCTTAAAATGTTTAGGTGATGATGAAGAAAATTTTTTCCCTGTTACCTGAGAAACTTATTGTGAATTAGTGCAATGAGTGGCACCCCTGGGAAAAGAGGTAAAGGGCCCCCGGGCTGGAGCCAGGGGGGGGGAAAAACACTTATCAGAAAAATACAATTTGGAGGATTCATATGCGCATTCCTGTAGAGTACAAAATAGATTTTTTGAAGAATAA
Source organism: Allobates femoralis (assembly GCA_033576535.1). Classification (NCBI taxonomy): domain Eukaryota; kingdom Metazoa; phylum Chordata; class Amphibia; order Anura; family Aromobatidae; genus Allobates; species Allobates femoralis. Next base: position 46,581,633 of record JARQOC010000007.1, read on the forward strand.
AAAAAGGCCTCCCTCCTATTTCAAAGGGGTGGTTTTATTTGGGGCACCATTTTTTGCTGGGGGAAGCAGCGTCCCGGAGCGCGAAAAAAAGCAGGCACTATTTTTTCCCTATGTTTAAAAATGGAAAAAACAAAGTCCCCTGTGGGGCCCCGCTTTCCCCGGTGCGTCTGTGTTTGTTTTTTTTTTTCAAAAAATTTTATGCGCATCCCCCAATGAAAAAAATTTGGGGTTTTTTGTGTGTGTTTTATACGTAAGCAGACAGCACACAAACATAATGAATGAAAGTGAATTGGGGGATTGCCCCTGTTTGAAAAAGGACAGACCCCCGCGGAAGAAAAGGGTTTCACCCCCGGGAAATCTTGCCCTTTTGGGTTCTCTCTTTCTCTTCTTTTTTTTCCCCTTAAAATTTTTTCCCCTTCTTTCTTTTCTTCTTTCCTCCCCTTTTCTTTTTGTTTTTTTCTTCTTCCTTCTTCATTTTTTCTTTCCTCTTCTTTTTTTTTTCCTCCCCTTTTTCTTCTTTTTTTTTTCTTCTTTCCCCCCCGGCCCCGCTGGTTTTTTTTAAAAATGGCGGGGGAAAAACGGGGGTGGGAAAAAAATTAAAACCCCATTTTCCCCCCCCCGGGTTTTTCGAATAAAAAGGGTTTGCTCAGCGTTCTTTTAAATAGCCAGCGGGGAAAGGTGCCCTTTTAAAGGGGGTTTTTCCCCGTTTTTTATTTTTTAAAAACCGGCGGGAAAGCCGGGGGTTTTAATTTTTCAAAACCCTGACTTTCCTGCCGGGGATTTTAAAAGACCCACGGGGGCGGCGGGGGGGAAAAGACCCCCCTCCTGATCTCCCCTCTCGGCCCCCCCAGACCGGCCTTTAAAAATTTTAAGGGGGGGGCGGGCGACCCACAAAAAACATTTTTTTTGTGAACGCTTTTGGGGGAATCACCCCCGCGTTTTCATGAAAATGTCTATGTTTTTGGGAGCGTTTTTTGTAGCACCGGGGCCCCCCAGCATGTTTTTTCATTTTGCTGAAAAAATTTTTAATATTAACCTGCCCCAAAATTCCCCCCCCCCCCCAAAAAAAAAAGGGGGGTGACTGCCCTTATTACCCCAAGAAAATGTAATGTAAAAAAACTTTTTTTTCACCTTTCACATTTTTACTAAAATTGCTCACACAGGGATATTGGGGTTTTGGATTAAGAAGCTGAGGGAAATAGTGATAGCTTGGGGGGGGGGGGCCCCAAACGAGCTGAAAAAGGTTTTTCCCCAAAGGCAAAATTCCAAAAAATTTAATTTTATGTGTTAAAGAGTTTTAAAGATGATAGGGGTTTATAAATAATAATAGATGTGCATGTTTACCAAAAAATAGGGAAAAACAGGGCAAATCGCTTCCTTCATTAAAGTTAAAAAGTGCCCAAAATTTTTTTAGGGCACAAAAACGCACGTATCCGCGCTCCGCCCCTTTTTAAACAAATCGGCCCCACCATCTTGGAAACCGTATCGTGACACTTGTGCGTAATAAACAATACAACCCCAAAAAAATAACAACGCATAATTTTAAAATTTGGCTCTGAACCCCAAAGTCTTTTAGCATTTCCTTCTTTAAAAAAGTCTTAAAAGGTTTGGGGGCTAAAAAATTTCCGTATTAAAAAATCTTTCCGAATTCAAATTGTGGGAAATCAAAGGGGTGACCCCCGCCCCCCCAAATTTCACTCAATTTTTTCTTTTTTTTTCGCCCCCCTTGGGGGGGCCCCGAAATTTTTGGGGTATACTTCCGACCTCCCCGGGGACACACAAGGGGGTTTTCCCCCCAAAAGTGTAACCCCCCCCCACTTTTTAAACACCCCCTCCCGGGGGGGGAAACCCCCCATTTTTTGGTTTTTGGTTTTTAAAGGGGGCACAATTTTTCCTCATGCTCTTCACTTTTTTGTGTCGGTTTTGGGAAAAAAAAAGAAATTTTTTGATCCCCCCCATTCTCCTTCCCCCTTTCCCCCGGGCGGGGGGGGGGTTGAGGGCCCTTGGGGTACAAAAAGGGGTGGGCCCTCAAAACGCCCCATCCCCTTTCCCCATCCCCCTTGGGGGGCGGGGAAAAGGGATCCCCCTGGCCCCCCCCTTTTGGGCTCCCCCACACAGTCCACGCGGCCCCCCGGGGTTTTGCTGGGGCCGCGTGAGGGGGCCACTTGGGGCCCCGGCCCCCACCCCTAATGAGGTACCTGTGGGGGTCTGGGATGCCTTTGCAGCTGCAAAATTGGCCGGCTGGGGGGGGAGCACTGTCTCCCCCCCCGGCCCCCTGGGATCCTGGCCGTCACCCCCCCCGAAATTTTTGGGGGGGCACCGCGTGGGGGCCCCCGCTGGCAGGCCCCGGCCCCCGGTGAAAATTTAGGCCCCGGCTTGGGCCCCGGGGCCCTCTGGGCCGCGCCGGGGCTTCATGGGGGGGTTTTCCCCCTCGTCCCCCCAAGTGAAGTGGTGCCCGCCCCTGGGGGGCCCCCCGCGGCGGGCCCGGGCCCCCCGATCCCCCGGGAAAAAAGGTTCCCCCGCAGCTTGGGGGGGTTTTTTTCAGGGGGGGGAAAACCTGCCCCCGATTGCGCGTTTTGGGGACACCCCCCGGGACCCCCTCTCTTTCTCTCCATCGGCCATTTTGGGGGGGTTTTTGTCCCTCCCTTTTTCTGTGGTGCGGGGCCCGAGGGGCCTTTTTTGGAGGGCACAAAAAGGGGCTTTTGGTCCCCCCCTCTTGGTGGGGCTCCATTACCCCCCTTTTTTTCCCCCGCATTTTCCCCCCAAATTTTCCCTTATTTGGGATCAAAAAAAGGGGTGCACTTTGGGGAATCATGTTAGCTCCAGGAGAAAAACCCCCCGGGTGAAAAAAGTTATCATCCCTTTCAAAGAAGTAAGGCTCAGTGCCTGCTGGATCCTCTTTCCCTCATTTTCGGCTTGTGCCCCCCAGGAGGCTGATATTTCCCCGGGCCCCTTTTTGGTCCAAGTAACTCCCTTTGGGGGCCACGGGGCCCCCCCCCGTTCGGGGGTTTTTGGGTTTTTCCCCCTGGCCCGGTGGCCCCCAAAAAGTCCCTTTCCCTTGGACGGGGGGGTTTTTTTCTCATTTTTTTTCGGGACTCTGGGGGCTCAGTCTATGGTTCATGACCAGAGCCTTACAGGGGGTCCCTGCCCCGGGGAGGGAAAAGGCCCCCGGGTCCTCCGCCATTTTTTTGTAGGTTTTGGAGTGGTTCTTCCCCGTTTTGGGGTTTTTGGGGCTCTCCCCACAATTCGGGCCCCCCGCCCTTTTCCAAATGGCCACGCCAGGGGGTTTTCCCCCCGCGCCCCCCAGGGGGGGTTCCCCCTGGGGGGGTCACTGTTGGAGGAGGGGGGGGGGTTTTTGATTTCCCCCCCGGGTCCGGGGCGGGGAAAACCAGGACAGGGTTTTTTTGTGGCGACTTAGTTTTTTCCCCATAAATTTTCGGTTTTGGGGATTTGACGGCGCCTGCGCCGCCGGTGGATATTCCGTGTCATAGGAACTTTTCGTTTCTCCCCCCCCGGCCGGTCCAGGGGATCTTCCTAGATATTCTAACTTCCGCCCCCGGTTTTGACCCCCCCGGGGGGCCGTCCTGACAAGCGATTTTTTAGGAAAAAAGAAGGATTCCCCCTTTTCCTTTCCCACCGGGGGGTCAAGGGCTGGTCTGTTTCCCCCCCGGGGGAAAACCCCCGGTTTCTCGGTTTTTTGCCCCCAAACCGTTGGGGTTTTTGGTGGCGGACGGGTCCTTTCTCCCCAAAGGCCCCAAGGGGGGGCCGATTTTTGCCTTGCAAAGTCCATTTTGAGGGGCCCGGTGGCCTCTTTTTTTTCCCCCTTTCGCAGCTGTGTGGGCCCTTCAGGCGGTGGGGAGCTTGTCTCTCGGGATCCCCCGGAAAATTTTTTCGGGGATTCCCCCAGGGGGGGGATCCTGAAATCTCACTGAGGGGTTTTTGGTTTATGCTTAAAATCCCAATCATGGAATCTGCTAGTCATTCTGCGGTGGGGTTTAGCTAATTTGCCCCGGGAGCCCGACGGTTTTGGGCTGCGTGACGGAAGGCGGGGGGTACGTCCCCAAGGGGAATTCCTCCAGGGGGCCTCCCGTTTTCGGGAGATTGAAAATTTTTTGGGGGAAAGTATTGAAAAATTCATCAAGGGGGGGCCAAAAGGGGGAAAAAACCACCCCCTTTTCCCCAATCTAAAAGGGCAGAAGACCGGTCCCCCGTCGCTGATGCTAGAAAATTTGTCCCTTTGTCCCCTCAAAAAAAACCCTCCTCGGGGAAAACCCTCCCCCCGGACAAGGACCAGAGATCCCATAGGTCCCCCCATGGGTACAGGAAAAGAACTAGAGTCGAGGCCCCCCACTCGGTTCTGCCCTTTTTTTCCACCTCCGGTTTTAAAGGGGGGCGGCTTTTTAAGGGGGACAAAGCGGGGGGGTTTGGGGCCCCGGGCCCCCCGGGGGGGAAAGGTTTGGGGGTTTTATTCCAACCTCTTTTTCGGTTCCGAAAAAAAGGCGGGTCAGTTCGACCGGGGTTTTTGGCCTCAAGCTCCTCAACAACTTGTGAGGTCGGCCCTTCAGGATGGAATTTTACGCTCGGTGATAGCGTCCCGGGGCCAGGGGGTTTCCCTTTTGGCCCCTTGGTGGACGTGAAGGATGCTTACCTCCACATCCCCATTGCTCCTGCTCACCCCCGATGGCTCCCCGGTTTGGGTTTTGGGGGAAAGGCCACTTTTTCATCGCCCCGGACTGGCCCAGGGGGTTTTTGGACCCGGCCCCGTGGGGACTGTCGGGGGGGATCCATGGAGGCCCCAAAACGGGGATTTTCCTTGTTTTCCGGGGGCCCTTTTTCCGCCCAAAAATTCCCCGGCCTGAGCCTGACTTTGTGGCGTTTTAGGTCGGGGTTTTGACGTCCCTGGTTTCCCCCTCAAAAAGTGTAGCTACCATGGACGGGCCCCCAAAAAAGGGTTTTTTGCGGGGGTCTACCCCCCAGTATGGAAGATTTTTTTCTCCGGGGCCGTGTTCCCCGGCAGTTTTCCCGGGCCCTTTCCCCTTTGTCGCCCCTTTTGGCTTTCCTCCAGTGGGGGTTTGGGGAAAAAAGGGTTTGACTCTTTTTTTCCCCTAAAGGGGCAATATCGGGCCCGTCGGTTTTTTTTTATAAGCTTTGGGGGTCGTTTCCCCTTCCGGTGAGGATTTTGGGGTTAGGGGGCGAGTCAATCATCCCCCCCTAAAAAGACGTCCTTTGGACCCATGGGCCCTTTAAAATGGCCCCTTGCGGCTTTTCAGAAGCCCCCTTTTTTACCCCTTTAAGGGGGTTTACTTTCCGGGTTTCACAAAAGGTTCCTTTTTAGTTCCCCTTTTCCGGCGGGGGGTTTTTGGGTTTGGGGCTTTGCCCTGTGGGGTTCCTTTTCTGGTGTTTCCCCCGGATAAGGTGGTCTTGGGCCTGTGGCGGAGTTCTTGCCTAAGGGCTCTCCCCTTTTCCCCTTTTAAATTTTAGGACATTTTTCCGCCATCTTTTTGCCCCCATTCCGGTTCCCCAAGTATGAAAAAGGCTCCCATATTTTTGGTTTTGGTGGGGGTCCCAGGTTTTTTCGTTTTCCCGAACGGCTTTTATTTGCCATTCGGAAGCGCTTTTCGTTCTGACAGTGGGTCAAAAAAAGGGTTTTGGCCCCCCCCCAAAGGGGTTTTCCCTTTGGGTTTTGGTGGATCAAAAACCCCCATTGGGAGGCAAAAGTATCCTCGGTTTTGGGGCTGTCCCCACTGGTATTAAGGCTCTTTTCCCCAAGGGTGGGGGGGGCCCGTGGGTTTTTCTTTTTTTAAAACCCCAGTATTCAGGTGTTTCGGGCCCGGCCCTTTTGGCTAGTCTTCACCCCTTTTTTAAAAGGGGATTATAAAAACCCAAAAGCTGGGGGAGGGGTGTTTCCCAAATTGGGGGAAAAGGGGTTTTCCTTAGGAAAACGGTTGTCATTTTTGTTTTGGGCCCCCCTTTTTTTTTTTTTTTCCCCCCCGGGATAGCTTTTTGAATTTTCCCAAGCCCCGGGTCCCCCAAAAAGGGGGGCCCCAAAAAAAAAGAGAATTTTTTTTTCTTACCGTAAATTCTTTTTTTTAGCCCATTGGGGGCCCAAAACTCCCCCCCCGTGCCTTTTTGGGGGGTTTGTTCTCTGCTAGGGGGCCGGTGTCGTTTTTAAACCCGCGTGTTCCCCCTTTTTGGGGTTTTTTTTTTTCCCCCGCCCCGTTGGGTTTGGGGGCGGGGGGTTTTCCCCCCCTTTCCCCGGGTTGTGCCCCCCAAGGGGTGGGATTCTCCTGGGAGGGGGGTTAGGCAGTGGGGGAAAAGGGTTACACTTTTGGGTTTTAATTTTCCTTCTGTGTCCCCCGGATTTGGAAATTTACCCCCAAATTTTTGGGTTCCCAATGGGGCTAAAGAAAAAAGAATTTACGGTAAGTAAACAAAATTCCTTTTTTTTTTAGACTGCAGGTATAAAAATTAGGGGGAAAAAATAGGGGGAAAAAAAGGATGAGAAAAAAAAAGATGGGGAAATACATGAAAGTTTTCCTTTTAGAAAAGTCATTTTAAAAAGGAAACAAATGTTGCAATTATCTAAGAAGGGGGGGGGGGGGGGGGGGGGGGTTTTTTTGGGGGGGGGGGGGGGGGGGGGGGGGGGGGGGGGGGGGGGGGGGGGTTTTTTTAAAAAAAAAAAGAAATCCAAAAATTTTTTAAAATTTATTTTCCCCCAAAAAACTTTTGGGAAAAAAAAAAAACCTTTTTTATAAAATATATTTATTGTTGGTAAAGAAGGGGAAAGTTTCCCCACTTACAAACTTTTTCATTAAAAAACATGAAAATTTTTAAAAAAAAAACAACTCCATCAATTCCTTTTTTTTGGATCTAATTGTCCCCCCCAGTGAGGGAAAAGGGTTTTAAAAAATTTGCGCCACCTTTAGGGGGCTCCTCAAAGTCATAATTTTGGTTTTTTAAAAAGCCTTTTAATATGACTAAGGTTTGTGCCAAAAACAGGACCCCAAAAAAAGACGCTATGTTTTTGGGGGAAAAGCCCTCATAAAAGTGTGTGTGGGGGAATTTTTATCTGGCTGTGTGAGTGGGCTAAGACATGGTCTGGGAACCCCCCTATCTACCCCTTTGGAGAGGAGTTTGCCTGCAACCATTAAAGGGGGAGTTAATTTTATTATTGGACCAGAAAAAACTTTCTTTTAAAAATTTTATTTTTCCCTTTTGGGGATACCTTTTAACGGCTAAATGAAAAAATAGTAAATTTTAAAAGCAGTTTTCCCCAATCTAAGGCCTCTTCATCGGGCCTCAGGCACAAAATCTGAAAAGCACAAAAATTTTTAACAACAGGACATTTGTTTGTTCTGCTTCACTCCACTTGTGTTTTTTACTGCACTATTCTTTTTCCCCTTTTTTTGTATAAACATGTGACTTTTTAAATTTTTTTGCCCCACCTTGCCTGATGAAGAGCCCCGAGAGTTTTTAAAAATTTGGGGTATTTTTTTTCCTTTTTTTTATTTTGCCATTAAAAAGGTATAAAACCCCTAAAACCCCGGGGTTTTTAAAAATTTTTTTCTACCTATTGTTATCCCCCGTAAAAACAGTTACGGTATGTTTTCCCCCTTTCTCGTTTTTAGCCATAAAAATTGAGGGGTAAAAAGCTCTTAGGAAGATAAACTTGCAAACCCCAGATATTTTCCCCCCGGGGGCCTTTTCCATGTTTCTTTTTATTCCCCCCCTTTCCTTGTCCCTTTTTAAATTTTTCCCCACCATAATGTCCTTTTGTTGTGATTTTTTCCCCTTATGATTTTTCCCAAAAGTAGGCAAGCCCCTAGTTTTGTAAAACGATTTTTCGAGTGCCATGTCGGGGTTGATTTTTTTAAAAAAATTAATTGTGTTTCTTTTTTCCATCCATGGTATTGATAACACCCTTTTTCCACACCACATTTTAAAGGGCCCTTTTATTTTTTCTTCTGTTTTTTTTTATCGCCCCTATTTCACTTCCTATTTTTTCTTCGAAAAGACCGGGGCAAGAAAAGGCCGTGTTTTTATTGACAGTGAAATATTCCCTTATTGAAGATCTTGTCCCCCCCCCCCCCCCCCCCCCCCCCCCCCCCCCATTTTTGGGGTTTTTTCCATAGCTATTTTCCTATTGACTTCCGGGGGGGCCCTTGCTGCATTTTTAGTTATCTTTTTATTGAGTATTTTAAGTCCTTTAAAACCCTTCTAGTTCATCACTACCATATAAAAGTGTGCCCCGTTTTTCCTGATCCCCCGTAAAAAAATTTTCCCTTTTTTGGGTTTTGGGGTAGTAGACCCCTTTTTTGAGCTTTTTTTTTGGGGCACTTTGCAATAAGACATTCATTCCATTTACGCTTGTTCTATCAGTTTTGTATCATCTGCGTATTTTTAGATTGTTGATGATTCTTCCCCAATTTTTTTTTTCCTTTTAAAATTTTGGAAAGGGTTTTACCCCTTCTAAAAATTTTCTTCTGTATAAAAAAATTAAAAGATATGGTGACGGGGTGCGCCTTGTCTGATGCCTCTCTTTTACTTTAAACCCTTTCTGTGTCACCGAATTCTGTTAGGACTGTTGCTTTTTGGTTTTTATTTTAAAGGTTCTTAATGAGGTGATCAGATGGAGGGATATTTGGTAGCCCCGTGTTTGAGACTCCTAAACGAGCTCCACAGACTCTATTTTTTTATTGAAAAAACCCCGGGGGGGAATGCCCCGGGGGGGGGGGGGGAAAATTACTTGTTGAGCATTTACCCCCGGTGCCTGCAGGGGTTTTTTTGGAATTTTTTCCCCCCCGGGGTTAAGGAATTTTTGGGGGAAAATTTTGGGGTTCTGGGCCCCTTGGGGCCCCCCAATTGCCAAAAATTTACCCCAATGATGAGGGCAAAACCCCCGAAACAGCTGTTGTGGAGGGGTACCGGGCCCCCTTGGTTTTCCCCTTGTTATATTTTAAAAAATTGTAAAAGAGTGGTTTTTTAAAAGAAAGGGCCACTTAATATTGGGGATTATGGGGGGTTTTCCCAAAAACCACCCCCCTTGGGGCCCTTCCCCCGGGGGGATTTTTTTGGGAAAAAAAAAAGAGGGTTTTTTTTTCATTCCCCTTTGGCCTTTTCCCCCTTTAACCAAAATCAGTTGCCCCAAATTTTGTTTTTTATTTTCTGCCTTTTTTAAAAAATTTGCCCCTTTTCCCCCGGAAAAACTTTTTTTAAAGTAAGGAGTACCATTTTGTAGGATCTTCAGCAGTATTTTGCTGGGGTGATTATGAACAATAGTCCCCTAGTTTTTTCCCCCAATTAGTAACATCTCCCTTCCTTTTTTGGAATTGGAATTTTCACCGTTTTTTTCCAGTCCCCTTGGGGGCCTTTCCAGTAGTCTTTCAAATGTTCATTTTTTCTATCATTCCATCTCAGTTTCCTCCTGTAAAAAATGCTAATTTTTTTAGAGATGCTCCGTGTTTTTTTTTCCAACTTTTTTTTTAACTCTTCTGGCTCATTTTTTTTGTTCCCCTTTTGGGTCTTTCAGCATTCCCACTTTTTTTGGGTTAAATTTTGTTTATCTCTAACAAACATATATTTTACCGTATGTATATTTGTATATATTTATTAAATACTGTTTTTTTTTTTTATTTATATTTTTTTTTGTGGACACAAATACTTGAAAAAATAATTTTTACCCCTAGTCCCCAAATAATGTCCCCTGAATATTAAGGGGAACCTTTTTATCAGATTCATGAGCCAGAAAACCCTAGAAACATAAATTTTAACCCCCTTCACACCACGGCAAGATCCGATTTTTGGGCGTCAGGGATGAAAAACCGACAGCCCCGGGGGCCCGGGTCAGCACCAGAAAAACCGGGGGCCAAAAAGCCCTCCCGGTCCCCGGGGCAGCCGGACGGGGGCCGCCGTGCGGGGGATTCAGGACCGCGGTCGTGGGAGAACTAAACCCCCCGGGCCCCCAAATTAAAACGGTGTGGCAGCCGCAGGGGGCTGGTTTTTCCCCGGTCCTCCCGGGGCCCGGGGGGGGAAACCGGGGGCCCTGGCTCCCATGTTTGGAGCGTCAGATTGCCCCCATCCCCGAGAAACCCCCGGGGGATCCCCAATTTTTGGGGGATTTTTTTTCCCCCGGCACAAAAAAAGGGGCGCTCCAAAATTTTTTTTCCAGGAGAAAAAAAAAGATTCCTCCCCCGGGCCCCCCGGGGCTTTGGGCCTTAGCTGATTTTTATGATGTAGTCTTCAGCTGGCCCCTTTCCTGACCTTGATTTTTTTTGCTGTCAGGTCTTGGGTATCAGGAAAAAAAAGAAAAGGACGGTGTATAGGGCCCGGGGGAAAAGGCCAAAAGGGTCAGTTGGGGGTTTATCAAAATTATAATTTGTATTTCCGACCCCTTTCGGATTTGGGCCCAACTCCTTTCCCCAGGGAATAGTTGTGTACCCCTTCCCTGGGAAAAGGGTTGGGACTAACTCCCCAAAAGCGCCCAAAAAAAAAATTTTAATTTATGAACACTTTTGATTCATTGGCCTTGCAGGGGGGGGCCATATAAACCGTCCACCTTTTGCTTTCCTGACACGTTGATTTTTGTGGGGGGGAAAACCCTTTAGCAGTTTTCTACCTTTTGTTTTTACGCGGGTTTTGTGTGCTACCCCCAACCCCCCTTTTAAGGAAAAAATTAAAAATTTAAAATCCACCTTTTTCAATAAAAACCCTTTGTGCTTTTTTTCCCCCTTTTTCCCCGTTTTTTTTTTAAAAGGTTTTTTGGGCTATCGCACCAGGGGAGACCCCCGTCAGTCGCTGGCTTTTAAAGGGGGGGGAATCAGCTGAAAACCAAAGACATCTAATTAAAACCAAGGCCCCTACCCCCCAAACTAGGACGACCCAGGGGGGGCCCCTTTTCCCCCTTGGGGAAAAGGGGGATAAAGTTTACACAGAACTCACTAATTTTTTTTTTTTTAAAGCATAAACAACGGGGAAAAACCCGATTTTTTTGGGGGTTCCCCCGGGGGTGCGGAATTTTTAACCCCTCGCATAAAAAATTTTTTCCCCAAAAAATAAATAAAATAGGAAAAAATTTTTTTTTTGGAAACAATTTAGAAAAAAAAAAAAATGTAAAAAAAATTTTAAATATGAAAAACAATGTATTATGATTACATATATTTACATATATTGTATATTTATATATATTTTAACACAAAAGAAATTTCACTATGTAAATGTCAAAAAATTTTTTTTTAAAAAAACATACTAAATAACTTTTGTGCAGTATTTTAAAATTTTTCTAAGGATTAAAAAATTCCTCCAAAAATCCCCCTTCATAGGGGGCCCCAAATCTGACCAAAAAATTTTTAAAAAGGTAGAGAACAACCCCTTCCCAAATTGGGGTTGGGGCAAAGCCTTTTTTTCCCCCCCAGGGGGAACATCCCCAAACAATCCCCCGGGGGATAAAGGAATTCCCCCTTTAGTTTTTGAATAAAATTGAATTTTTTTATTTCTTTGAGACAAGTGAAAAATTTTGCTGGAATATATGGCGAAAAAAACAGTGTCGGGAAAACCCAATCCTCTTGCCCCTTGCAGTCCTGTATCCCTATCCTAACTGCTCCCTTTTATTTTGAGCTTTTTTTCCCCCTTTGAAAAACTTTTTATCATCAAGCAGTTTTACGAGGGGTTTGGGGGCCACATAAACAGCTGCCCGAAGAATTTTTTTTTTTCCCTGCTGTGGGGCCCTTTTTCCCTTTTTTTGAACAGAAAATTTTCCTCTGCGTTAAAAACCCTTCTTTGGACAGGAAAATAGCAAGTTCTTCCACCCCTTAAAAAAAAGCCCGGGGGTTTTAAACCCAGCTTGTAATTTTTTTTTCCCCGGTAAATAAGTATTTTAAACAATACCCCCAAAAAAGCCATTGTGGGCCCTTGACCTTCATTTAGGGGGTTCCCCAAGGTTCAAAACCTAACTAAAAGAAACGGTTTTTTTTCAAAAAAAACGCTCAAAATTTTTTTAAAAAAGTGCTGCCCCACCGAGTGGTTTGCTTTTAAAAATTTTTCCCCCTTTTCCCCGCATGTCTCTTCTAGATGGGGGCAAATTTAGGGGTTCTGGGGGGCAATTTTAACCCCAATTTCCCCTTTTCCCCAAACAGATTTCCCCCCATGTCCCTCTTGCAGACTATCTTTTATTGCCGCTGCGTTTGTGCAAAACACAGCGCTTTGAAAGAATTTTTAAAGTGTTTTTAATTTTATATCTTGTTGAAGCCCCCTTTTAAAAGCATTTATTTTTCTGTTCTTCTGTATTAAAACGTTTGTTCCCCCCGTTACAAGGACAGCACTGTGGCCTTCCATCTTAAAAAAAATGAATTCCTAAATTTCTCCTAGCTGGGGGTTTTTCTTTTTACTCTCATTCATTAAAATTTTAAATTTTTCTTATCATTTTGAAGCATTGTCCATTTTAAAAACCCCAAAACCTGTTCTTTTTTTTTTTATAATCTTGCAGAACGTTTTTCCACTAAAAGGGCCGGAGAAATGGTGGTGTTGAGGCTTTTTTTATCCCCTTTTTTTTTTCCAGTGTTTGGTAAAAAAATTTTTTTGTTTTTCACAAAATATTGAACATTAATGGAAAAAAATTTTTCCTGTAAGTGTGCAGGGGCCCTTTTTTAAAAAAATTTCCCCAAATAAAAAAATAGGGGGGGGAAAAGAGGCGCAAAAATCCCTATAAAAATGACACTTTTAAGGGGTGCGGTGGGTATGAATTCACCCCACCTAGCACGTTGTGGGGACCCAAAAAAGGGGTAAAAGCTTTTTGGTTTTTTTCAGCTGCTGCGGGGTTTCCCAAAAATTCCCCCTTTTTAAAGTGGGTTTTATCCAGTTTTTCCTAGGGGAAATGGTTTTATCAGTGTCCGCGCTGCTAAAAAACCAAGAAAACGACCCGGGGAAACCTTTTGTGGGGGTTCTCAATCACCTTTTTTTTCCCCTTTCCAGGTTTAACACGGGGCCCGGGGCTTCCCCCGGGATATAAACCTTTTCCCCCTGAGGAAAAATTTTTTAAAAAATAGGGGTCTTTTTAAGATTTTTTCCTTTTTTTAAAAGGGTTCTTCAATCAAAAAAATTTTCCCCAATACTTTCTCTTTCCAGAGAAACCCCCAATTTTTCGGCCCAAATTTTTTTTTAAAAATTTAAAAAAACTGGTCGTGAAAAAAATTTTATAATATTTCACCGTCCTTCACAAAAGCTGTATGAGCGGGTTTTTTAAAATATCTGCTGTCATTTTTTCATTTTAATTTGTCACTTACAAAAAATCTTTTTAATGATGTTTGAGATCCCTTTTTCCTCCCCTTTGCCTTGGGGGCGGGAAAAATGTGGGCATTTTTTTTTTTGGGCTGCTTTATCTTTCTCATCACCTTTGAAAACTTTGGGAAAAATTTTTTTAAAATTTTTTTTAGTTTGGGGAACTCTTTTTAAAAAACATTTTTATCCTGTGAGTACACAAAATTTTTTTTTATCTTGGTAGTGTGAAATGCTAAAATAAAGGGGGCTTCATAGGAATCTTCTTGGACATTTTTTTTAACATAAAAATTTCCTCTCAAAAAATTTTGCCCTTTAAAAAAAAAAAAAAAAATATGTATATTATAATTCCAGCAAGAACAGGGAACCTTTTTCCGGGGAAAAAATTTTGTATTTGATACAACTGAAAAATTTTTGGGGAATTTTTTCCCCCCTACAAAGAGTGGAGGGGGTCTTTTTAATTTTATTGCAGGTACCCCTTACCTCTGAGGGTACCTTTAGGGGGGGGTTTACACACCCCAAAAGCTTTTTCCCCAATTTTTTAAAAAGATCCTTTTTCAGTAAATTTTAAAGGAACATTGTTCTATTTTGTCCCCCCTGTCCCAAATTTTAATAATGTGTCCTTTTTTTTATTTTGCCAGAAAAATTTAAAATAAATTTTCATGCAATTTTTTTCGACTTTTTTAAAATTTTCCCTCACAGTTAAAATTTACCTAAAATTTAAAAAAATTCAGCCCTTTTTCCCCCTTTTTTGTAGGTGGGAAAAAATTTCAGAATGACAGTGTTTTTAAATATTATTTTCCCCACTTTTAATTTTAGATGGAATTAAGACAAACTTTGCATAAATCAATATACAAATGACAAATATAAAGTTTGAAAAATTTGTTATTAGATAGCTTTACTTTGAATTTCCCCAATTCGGGCTTTTCTTAGGGTACAGCTCAATAAATGTTTCACATCGATTGTTTCAGTCTGTGAAGGGGGAGTGGGGGGGGAGCAAGTTTTTTGTGTATCAGGGGAATTGTTCAACAAAATTTTGCTTTTTTTTTTTTAGCACTCCTAAAACCACATGCTTTTTTTAGGAGTGCAAAAAAATGTCCCTTGTGTGTCTAAAGGAAAAATCCTTTTTGGCTTTGTCATTTTTTCTTCAAAAACGCAGGCAAAAAAAGCAAGTGTTAAGCAGGGTGCCTTTAGTCCTTTTAAAAACGCATGTGTTTCCCAAGGGGCCCCCTGTTATAGAAAGCATGCTTTTTTTAACAGGGGGGGCCCAGGGGGGAAAGCATGGGGGTTTTCGCAGGTGGCATATGTGCCCGCGTTAACGCATGGTTTCCCAAAGGGGCCCCATGTTAAAAAAGCACATGCGTTTTTTGGAAAAAAAAACCCCCGCGTTTTTTTCCAGCACCCAAAAAAACCTCATGCAGGTTTTTTTTTGGCTGGGGGAAAAACGCAAGTGTTGAAAAAACCAGCTACACTCAAATTTCCCCTGCGTTAACGCATCTGGTTTTTTAAAATGCAGAAAAAAAAGGGGAGTGTGAACAAGGCCCCACTCCAGGAACAAAGAAACTGTAACAAAGACTAGAAACTTGATGTTTTGGCTTTATATCTATAAAGTCCTCATATAAGTCCCCATCAATCCTGGTGCTGTATTTTCCCTGTATAGTTAGTATATTGTATAGAAGCTACCTTCCAAACGTACATGAAAATTTAGAGAAAAAAAAAAAACAAGCATCAAGCATACAGAGAGAACATACATATACAGTATACTGGGCGGGGATAGCGAGTAGCTTGTCCAAATACTCGGTACTCGCACGAAAATCTTGGTCTTTGGGGGCCGGCGGGGTACCGAGTAATATCAGATACTCTTGCTATGTTGGGGTCCACCCCCCTGATGTTGGCGCTCTTTTCAGAGCCAGCCCCCATGCAGGGATTGCCTGACAGACACTGTAATGCCACACCATGTTTGGGTTTTGGCATTACAGTGATTGGGTGGGCCGACAGCGTCATAGGTCTTTATAAGACCCACCGCGCTGTGCTCGTCACTCTGCTCCACAGACATCAGTGTGGGGGGAGGTGCTGCTGATTGAGGGGACAGTTTTGGGGCTTTCAGCTATGTGGCACAGGGGTGCCAACATAATTCCCCAACAGTCCCTTTTGGATCATGAGCTGTATAAGGCAGGCAGGGAGGCAGGGTAATGAAAAAATTCATTGTGCCAGTATACCCGCCTGTATCAATCGGGTTTTTGGACGGGGAAATTCCCTCCATCCCCCAAAAAAGTGCTTTTTTGAGATTAAACCTCTCTTTGGGGAGGAGGGAGGTTTGTAGCGTAAATTTGAATCGCCAAAAACTCTGTATTTTGTCAGGTTTTTTAAAAATTTGGAACTATTATTTTTTTTATTTATATAGCGCCATTTTTATTCCATGGGCTTTACAGCTAAAAGGGGCAAAACTAGGGCAAGAAAATAGTGACCCTACAAATAACAATAAATGGGCAATTGTTCTTCAGATAAAGAGGGGGAAATCCTGTCCACTAGGGGTCCAGTTACGAGGGCGGGGGGGAACAGTGGGAGGGGGGAAATTCCAATCGTGAGGTGGTGGGTGGACCGGGTTTTTTTGCAGGTGGTAGGCTTTGGCGGAACACCTGGGTCTTCGGGTTTTTCGAAGGTTCCCAGGGTAGGAGAATGTCTGATGTATTGGGGCGGGGGAATTCCAGAGTGGGGGGGAAGCAGGGGAAATCCTGTATGGGGTTGTGAAAAACAGGAGATGAGGGGGGAGTAGAGGAGGAGCTCTTGGAGGATCGCAGGTTGCGTGAGGGTGGGTTGGGAGACTATTCAGAGATGATGGAAGGGAAGGTTGTAAAGGGCTTTGATGTCATGGTTAATGTTTTAAACCGGAATCTCGGGGAAGTGGGGAAACCAGTAAAGGGGCTTGGCAAGGGGGGAACAGGGGAGTGCGGGGGGGACAGATGGTTAGGCGGGCAGGATACGTCAAAAGACTCGGTATTCTCGTCAGGTTTTTCTGACCAGCCCCCTGCGGGGGCCTTAACTCTAACTCAGTGTCCAGCAAAAAAACAACTCTTGTCTGCATTCATTTAGCTTTAGTCAGCTGGATTGGGTTGTAGCGTAAAATTGGGATACGCCAAAAGATTCAGATTCTCGTCAGCATTTGTGTCTGCCCAGTCCCCCCTGCGGGGCCCTTTAAACCCTCTAATTCAGTGCCCAGTAAAACCAACTCTTGTTGCTTTCTTTGCATCTTAGTGCAGCAGGGTGGTTGTGGGGAAAATTTAGGTTATCAAAAGATTCGGTATTTCTCAGCGTTTTTGTCGACCAGTCCCCTGCAGGGCCTTAATCTCTAATCCATTTCCCAAAAAAAACCCAATTTTGTTTTTTTTATCCATAAAGAAAGAAGGAGGCGGCACTATTGGCCCATTAAGACAGGTTTCTTTATTCCATTCGCGGTTTAACCGGTGTGGGGTGCGGGGAGGGAGGTGCCGGGATGACGGGCCCCGTTTCGAGTAGTTTACTCTTCAACAGCCTGTGTTTTTATGCAAGCTTTTGTGTCTGCCCCTTCCAGCTGCCGGGTTTTAAACCCCCGCTGTAATCTGTAATCTCAGTGGCAGCTAACAACCATCTTTTGGACCCTTCATTTAGCTGTAACAGGCAGCACAACATTGAAAATGTGCAAGGGCGTGGCAAGGGGCAAGGAACTAGAGGGATGGTGGTGCAGGCAGAGGCCGAGGCCGTGTGCAAGCTTAAATTGCCCCATGACAAAGCCCCATAATCTCGCACAACCTTTTGTCCCAATTTCTAGGGGACTGGCAGACACCATTTTAAACCAAACGTGGTCAAAAGGTTGTTAGTTGGGTAGCTATAAGCTTTCCCCAGTTTTGGATCACCACAAACACCCTGTTTCCCCACGGTCAAGGGGTCGTAGCCGTGGACTGACCCCAGCTCCTTGGTTTGGCATAAGGAGATCGTATTACCAATGCCCAAAAATTTGAGCAGCACGTCTCACGAAGGCAAGGGGGGGAACTGTCTCAACAAGAGGTGGACGTATGAGACCCATTTCCCCTTTTAATGGGGCACAATATTTAAAAAGGCCCTCCCTGCACGTCTCTATCCCGGGCATCAGAGTGCCACACTTTTTTTGGGTGCCCTCCCGGCAAAACTAGAAAAGCCCCCCTTCCTTACAAATTTGGGACAATATTTAAAGAGGCCCTCATGCAATCTCTATCCAGGGGCATTGGGGTGCCTCCCAATTTTTGGGGTCCCCCCGCCCAGAGCAATACTACAAAAAGCCCCCCTTTTTACAATTGGCACAATTTTAAAGAGGCCCTCATGCACGTCTTATCCAGGGGCATTGGGGTGCCTCCTTTTTTGCTGCCCCGCCTAGGGGAATATACAAAAGACGCACTTCCTTAAATGGGGACTTTTTTTTAAAGAGGCCTTCATGCATGCCTCCTCCGGGCATTGGGGTGCCTCCCAATGTTTACAGCCCTCCTAGGGCAATACTCAAAAGACCCACTTTCTTATAATGGCACATTATTTTAAAAAGGCCTCTGCACGTCTCTTCCAGGGGCTTGGGGGGCCTCCTAATTTTTGGGTGCCCCGCCCAAGGCAATACTACAAAAAACCCCCCCCCTTTCCCTTTTAAGGCCATTATTTAAAGGGCCCCATGCACCCTCCCCCCAGGGGCATTGGGGTGCCTCCCAACTTTGGCAGCCCTGCCCAGGGCGTATTTCAAAAGACCCCCTTCCTTAAAATGGGCACATTATTTAAAGAGGCCTAAAAACACGCCCCCATCCAGGAGATTGGGGTGCCTCCCCAAAGTTTAGCAGCCTCCCCAGGGCAATACTACAAAAAACCAACTTTCCCTTTTTTGGGGGACAATATTTAAAAAGGGGCCCCTCATGCACGTCCTTTCCAGGGGCATTGGGGTTATCCCAAAGTTTAGCAGCCCTGCCTAGGGCAAAACTACAAAAGACCCCCTTCCTTAAAAAAAGGGCCCTTATTTAAAGAGGCCTTCATTTTTCGTCTTTTTCCCCGGAAAGGGAGTGCCACACAATTAAAAAAAAAAAAAATCTTTCATGTAATCCAAAAAAAATAACTACACCAACTCTGTCTCACAAGTGGGTATGAGCCCTTAATATTTTTTCCATGAAAATTAATTTTTATTTATTTTGTAACATTTTCTTGACAGTAAATGGCGTAATAACTCTGACAACATTTTTCACACAGTGACCTTGGGGTCCCCAAATGTTCCAAGGTCTTCCCCCCGCTGTTTCCATGTCATTTGAGCATGTTCGATACTTTTGTGACATTTTTTAGGGGTTTTTCCTTGCTGCCCGGGGGTTGCCAAAAAAAAAACTGGGTTCCCCCTAGATAACATTGGGGTCGGTGCTGGGCCGAGTACCGATTCTTGGGGTGCTCGGCCCGGTTGAGCCCCCAGTTTTTTAGTATCGCTCATTCTATCTGGACTATTGCTATGCACAGTTTTTGAAAGTTTAAATGTGCTTTATGAAAAAATTACCTTAATGTTGTTATCCTTTTCATCTAGCGAATCTGAGTGAGTGAGACCTTCCTTTTTTTGAGTGTGTTTACTTTTTACCCTTGCTGTAGAGGGGATTTACTGGTGTGAAGGGCAGTACAGACTGGAGGCACCGCCGGGTCGGGCCCCGCGACAGGTGTGGCTTACCGGGGTTTGGGTTTTCCCCTATTGACAGGTCGCACTCCCCCCCGGGATTTTGTGCTGGTTTGCTTTACTGGTTGGGGGTGATAAAAGGGAAACTAACCAGGGGGGTGGTCTCTAGGGGGGGAGTGAAGACAACTCCCTGAGCTTCGAGAGAGAAGCATCCCTGACCCCGGCCTGAGACATGTGGTGGTTTTGTGGGTATGCCCACTTTTTTGGAAATAAACCCGTGTGCCGTGACCAGTGGTCCCTGGACCCCTTGTCTCCGCCGTGCCGCCCCCCTACCTCACATATGGTGGAGAATGCGGGCATTGCCCCCCCGGTGAGATGTACGGCGCAAGGTTGCCCTCAGTTACGGTGGGGAAGTGACTGTTTCATGAGACTAATGGGCGGCTGCTAAGCGAGAGGAGACCCAGTCTCTTTGGTGTGCCCGAGCGCTGTCCGGGATTCAAGCTGTACATTCCAGTACAAGCCCACCCCCAGCATGGGGGAGGTCCCAAAACACCTGGTTCGGGGCTCGCAGCAGCGTTCCAAGCACTGCAGCAGCGGAACACCGACAAAAAGGAAAGATGGCCCTTTTTGCCCCAGGCGTGGGGGCCTACCGGGGGATCTCCCTCGAGGACCAGTGATGACGGCGCATCCGGGAAAAGGGTAAGCAAGCGCTGCAAAAGATGCCCCGGGGGGTGATTTTGGAGGCATTCCTGGCCGTGTTTGGCGGGTGGTGGAGGGAGAGACGCCGGTCGCCCAGGGGGCCCGAGGTGCTGGCGCCCATTTGACTGGTGATCCCAAAAAGGGATAATAGACTTTTGTACCGAGGATGCCTGGACTATGGGCCCTAAAAGGGGGGATATTGGCCCCTACCGGGGGGTTTACTTACTGAGGGCACAAGGGTGAGCCAAGGGCCCACGAGGAAGGCAAACCTGTGCGCTCTCAGGTATGACTTGCTACCCTGGTTAAGAAATGACTGCAGCCCGAAGCATGAGCCCCGGCCCCGATGGTAGAGCGGGTGGTTGGATCGCTTCCCTGGGACGCTGCCCATCCCCCCTACAAAGGTGGGTGGGACACAGTGCCCGGGTTTTCCCTAGACCAGGGGGTAAATGTGGTGGAGCGCCCTGTGGCCAAAGGACTTTATCGGGGGCCCCTGGAACCAACCGCAAGGCCCCGGGCCCCCCACACCAGAAAGCAGGGGCCCCAATCCCGGCCCGGGTGAGGAGCCCCGACTAGGCAAGAACGGCCTCCTGCTGCAGCAAAGCGGGGTTGCGACCGCCGCCGTTCAGCCCCCGGATAAAGGAGGTCAACCCCCCTGTAGAAGGGGTCAGGGGTTGGACATATGATGGCACAGTGTCCCTAAAGGGAACCCCATGGCCCCCCACTACTCCCGGAGGCGGTCCATGTTGCCCACCTTTTCCGGGAAAGGGCGTCGGACCCCCCGGGGCACTGGGAATGTACTGTGCCCCGTTCGGCTTTAAAGGGCATGAAGTGATCAGGGAGCAACGTGACCTTGTGTGTGCCTCCTTGGTCTCCAGGACCAAACCCACGACCGGAAGGTCAGGGTGAGAGTGTCCCTGGGGTATCGTAGGGGTCCGACGAAGGTGTCACGTTTCTACCCCCAGCCGGAGGGGTTTAACATTCGTGGGGGGTTTAAAAGGGTTCCCTTATGATTTGTGCTGGGGGGGGGTATGCCCTTGTTCCGGGTATTGTGGGAAAGAGTTAAGGCCCTCCCGGGGGAAGGAAGGGCAGGGCCCCCAGCCCCCGACTCCCCGCCGGGATACCCAGAGGACTTGATGTACGATTCCCCGGGGCAGAACCAGTACCCGGCTCCCCGGAGCGGTGCAGCAGTGCCGCGGGCGACCCCGTGTGGCTCGTGGGGCCCCAGGCCGCTGTGTTTTATCCCGTCCGGGGTTTGTGGGGGCCGGGGGGCTAACGGGTTGGTTGCTCATGGGGGTTTGGGACCGCGGTTTTTCCCCGGGGGCCCCTGCTTGGCTCCGCCGGTTTCCACGCCGTGACGCGGTCTGCAGCAGGGCCCGGGGGGTTTTAGCCCTTTTGTTCGGCCCTATACGCTTGAAAATGGGGGGGGGTGTGTGAGGCACCGACCGGGTCGGGCCCCCGCGACCCGGGGTGTGCCTCCCTGGGTGCGTCCTCATATTTACAGGTGCACTCCATCCGGGATTTTGTGCTGGTTCTGCTTTATGGGTTGGGTGTGAAAAAACGAAGTAGACCCGGGGTGGGTTCTAGTGGGGATGAAACAACTCCCTGACTTCTGAGAGAGGGCTCCCTGAGCCAGGCCTGAGACACTTGGCTGGTTTTGTCGGGGTATGCCCCTTTTTGGATGCAGCTAAGTAG
Organism: Allobates femoralis; assembly: GCA_033576535.1. Lineage (NCBI taxonomy): Eukaryota > Metazoa > Chordata > Amphibia > Anura > Aromobatidae > Allobates > Allobates femoralis. The sequence goes on from JARQOC010000007.1 coordinate 46,602,931, forward strand.
CGGCCCCCCGAAGAAAGGGGGGAACGGGAATATTTCCCGACTTTTGTTTTTGTCCCCTTTTTTGGCAAATAAACCTGTGTGCCGGACCAGTGGTGCCTGGACCCCTTGTTCCACCTGCCGCCGCCGCCGCTCCCTCCCCAAAACTTATCTGCTAAGACAAAGCTTAGATCCTTATGTACATTCACACAGATTTTTGCTGCATTTTTTGCAGATCCTTTTTTGCGTGAAATCATGACGGACATCCAGCAAAGTCAAGGGGTTTTTTAAGATATGACATTCAACACAACATTTTGGAGGACTGTTTTTGAGCTCAAAATAAATGAGCATGTCGTTTGTTTGGTTTTTTTTTAATCTGCTTTTGCTATTAAAACCTTTACATGACAAAAAAAATCAAGTGCGTAAAAAATGCAGCAAAAAGCAAAAAATTTTGGGTGATGCATTTTTTTAAAAAGCTGTCTGCTTTTGCATCGAAAAAAGTATCCTATAAAACGCCAAAAACTCGTGAAATGATTGTAGCCTTAGCTCAGGAATAGAACAGCCTTTTATAGGACATTTCATAACTTTCCCAAATTCCTTGAAAAAATATTCAGGCATTTGCATTGAAATACTGTCCCAATTTTTTATATTTTTAGGATCGGAGTCGGTCCATCTTTCAGATCCGACTCCACCAAAATGGACCCCGATCAGACCCCACGACTCTGACCGACTCCACTACACTGCTTTTTCTTCGGGGTTATTGTCTTTTAGATTCTAACGCTACAGGCACTTATCTAAACAACTCAATTATCCACTACTAGCAACTATCATAACCCCGGTAATTTTTTTACAATCCTTATTCTTTACTTCTTACTTAAGTTCATTGCGAGTCGGGGGGCTGTGTTTGTACCCCCTCAGGCATACCACCTTCTTCCCCCTGTACCGGGAGTACTACCTCACCCCCCATAAAGGCCCTCCCCGGGTCCCCTTTGACTCCAAAACCCGTCGACTTAAAAGACCTCTTCCTCTGGGCCTGGCTCTTTAATGAAACCCCCACCATTTTGGTTAGGTGGAAGTTGACCACCCCCCGCGGTGTTGCTGAGCCCGGGCTTAGCAGGAGTTTTCCGGGCATGCTCCCCCTTTCTTTCAGGTTCTCTTCCTCTTTGGGGCCCCCCATCTGGCCTGGGCCTGGGCTCTCCTTTTCCTCCCCTGCTGTCTTTCCACCAATAATTTTGCTCCGTGGTTTTTGGGCCAGTTCGCTGCCCACGGGCATTTTCACCGGGGGGCAGCCTGAATTCCGCCACTACCCTGCCGTTGTACCCATGGATCGGGGGTTTTGGGCCCTTTTTTTAGGGGTTTACAGGGCCCTTTTCCCCCTTCCACCACTTGGCCCCCCCCCCCCCCCCCCCCCCCCCCCCCACCCTCCCCCTCCCCGGGGGTCGTGTTGCAGGGCCGCCCGGTCTTGCGGGATCACTTCACTGGATGGGCTCACGGGTTTTTGGGGAGGGGTTCCCCACTCGTTTTTTCCCCTTCAGTGCTGGGGGTTTTCGGGCTTGGTTTTTTTGGGGAGCGCCCCACTCCTTTTTCCCATTTCTTAAAAACCCAACCCCCGGGCCCTTGAATTGCAAGTAAGTCTTTCATTGCGGCCCCCAAAGCGGTTCAAATGAAAAATCTGCACTCCCCCCCTCTCAAGGGGGTTCCCAGTTTTCCCACCCGTCGGTTCTCAGACCCTTTTTTTCCCCCATCGCTCCCTTACACCAGCTTTCCCCGCTTTTTTTCTTTCCCCCTTCATCCTTCACCTCCCCTTCCCCGTCACCCACCCCTCGGGGGGTTGGGGGGCCCATACAGCCCCCTTTGGTTTCGCTGGGTCGGGGGGGGTCTGCTTTTCATGCCCTTTTGGGGCCCCCCCCATGAGGAGGGTCGGGGCACGCCCCCGGCCCCGACATGACTCAGTCCTCCATTCCCATTTTGAAAGCACATACAGTTCATAAAATCTTTTTTTAAGGTGCCAGACCCGTTTCAAAGAGACTTTGCACCTTTTCGTACGCCAAAAAGTTGCCCCCCCCCAATGGGGCCAATTCGGAACGGGCTAACAGTTTGCGGGGGATACAGGGGTCGAGCCGGGTTCCGTGCCCCGGGAGAAAGGGGGACTGTTGGCTGGGGATCAATTTTGGAGTGTGTTGAAGGGAATAAAAATTTATGGGGGAAATTTTTGTGATGCCACCTATGGTACTCGGTCAGGGTGGCCAATGCTCGGGCACCTCCGGGGCTTTTGGTATGGCACCTGATTCGTCGCCCCCCCAGGTGGAGCAGTACCGGGCGATGTGTTTAGTAAAAATTGTGTTGGGGCCCCTGATTATGCTGGGTTTCTTTTTCTTTTATGTGGCAGTCAGCGGCTCCACGGTGAGAGAAACATAGCTCACACAGCGTTGGAATTCTGTATCGGTTTACTCACTTCATTGCAGTTCCCCCGGGCCTTTCTCTCCCAAAGCCAGGCTGCCTTTCAATGTGGGGATAGTCCTGGAAACCCCTTCATGTGCCTTTTGTTCTCTGGTACCTCCTGGTACTTTCATTTCCTGTCGGGGGCCCGTTTTAAAACCCCCGATCTAGACCACGGTCCTTTTGGGGAAACTGGTACCTGTCTCCTGACCCTTATTCAGTGCCTTTCAAGGGTGCTGGGGTTGGGGGCCCCCCCCCCGGAGATTGTGGGGCGCTGGTTCGGGGTTTTTGGGTTACACCCCCGTGCCAGTCGGGCCCGGGGCCCCCGGGGTTTTTGACAAACCCTCCTTCCGACTTTTTTAGCCCGGATCGGGGCACCCGGCTGTTCTCCTCCCCCCGTCCCCTTGGGTTTTTCTTGTTCTTGCCTGAACTCTGCTTACCCCCTTTGGTTATCCTTATACTAAAAATCCCCACTGTCTGTTTTCCCTTGCCCCCTTTTTTTGATTTCCCCCTTCCCCGGGTTTTTGCCCGGCCCCCCCGGGTTGGTTTGTGGGTGTTTTGGTTTGGACTTAGGTTTGGCTAATTTTCATTTCCTTGGGACTGGGACACCCCTCCATTAGTGAGTCCCAGCCCCCCTTTCAAAAGCCACCATGGGGTGCCACATCTAATGATGTTTTTCAAATATACCCTACGCGCTTAATAAAAAATACCTTGTTTTTAATCTCACAAATTTCGTTTCATTGCTGCCACAATTGGACGGATGTGGGGCAACCTTTTTAATTATTGTTTCAAAGGCGCTCACGGTCGGTCCCAAAAAAAGGGGATGCCCCCGCCAGTGTGTGATATCCATGGCCGTGGAAGGGGTTTTGCATGTGGCTTTCTCAACGTTTTACACATTTTGGCCGGGGGATAAATTTGGTTAAAAAACCCTTACAAGGGAACCCCGGCCCCCGGGGGGGGTTTTTAAATAAGTGGGTATGAAGAGGGGGGAGAGAGTTGGTTGAGTGGACCCCGGACGACGTCGAGAAGGGCTCCCAAAAAGGGGGGTGCCCCCAAGAGAAGGGGGACCTGAGGGTGTTGGAAAAACCCGGGTCAGCCGTTTAAATACCCGGTGTGGGGGGATCCCCCTCCCAATAGCAGGAAAACGGCTCCCATGCAGTGCAGGAAAGTCCAGCTCTGAACCGCCAACCCCGGGGGTCCCGGGGGCTTCAGGGAAAAAGCGACCCCGTCCAACACATCCCTACCGGTTCCCCCGGGGGTTTAGCCCCCCGGAGAAGGATTCCCCCGGGGGGAAAAGGGGAACTTCTAGCAACCCCTGGGGGGGAGGAAAAAGGGTCACTGCAGGGCCCGCTAAGGAAATAAGCAGCGCAGGGAAAAAAAGTGAGGAAAGGGGGAAAACAAAAAAACACCTTGAAAAACCCCCAAAGACACCTCATTACGGTAACTCCCAGGCAGCTACCCAACTGTAAACCTGTTTTGTGCCTGACGGTTACGTAAACCCGTACAAGACCACATGTGGTGTGTCATTTTTCCGCTGTGAAAAAAACTTAGCCTCTCGCCCGCGAGGCCCCCTGGCCTCACCCACAACAAATACAAGCTTCACACGGGGATTTGCTCCAACCCCCGGGGGGTGACACCATCTGGCGCAATAACACATCCCCCCGGGGTCGAGACCAGTGGGGGGTAATTCACCAGAAACCCTAGGAGGTGTCACGAACATTACACTTTTTTTTTTAATTTCAACACTTTTAGGGAAGCCGGGGGCCCCGGGGCCCGGGGGGCCCCGGCCCCCAGTGCGAAAAACCCTAATACCCCGGGATCCATTTAAGGCCTTGGGGGGGGTCTTTTTGCCTTTAAAAAATAAAAAACATGTACTCACTTCCCAACTGCCATTTCCCCCCCCCCTGTGATCGGACTTCATGTGA